>CM053598.1:161564687-161582200 GCA_028646575.1 Pseudocheirus occidentalis | reverse complement strand
AAGAAGTCATGGTATCTGTATTCTCGATTTCATGGGTCCTTAGATAGCCATAGTAAGAACCCATGCAGAGACTATCTTGATTATATACCCTCTCTCAATGAAAAAAAAGTAACAATAATAACTAGCTCTTATATAGTGCATTGAGGCTTGCAGTGCTCTTTACAAATACTTCCTTATTTTATCTTTGCAATAGCCCTGGAGAGTAGGTGCTATTTTTATGCTCATTTTACAGATGAGGAAACTGAGGCAGACAGAGGCTAAGTGACTTGCCCAGGGTCACATAACTAGTGTCTGAAGCAGGATTTGAACTTAGATCTTCCTGACCACAAGTCTAACACTCTCTATACAGTGCTACCTAGCTGTCCAAATACTCAGAAACCTACTATCTTCCAGGCATTGTGCCAAGTGGGGGACATAATACAATTCAACCAAGAATTCTTAAATGCCTTTTATGTGGTAGACATTGTGCTGTGAATTGTGAGGAGGCTCTCCTGGATAAGAGAGCTTTTGGCACATAACCAAAGCACCTAAGATGGAAGCATCCACACAGAAGATGTTAGGGACCTACTTATGGGAGAAGACATTCTGCATCATCCTATTGAGTGGGGATAGTTTTTTCTGCTGTCTATATAGATGGAACTGACTGCATCTTTAAATTCACCTGATTGAGGCACAGCTGCTCTCTATTTCCAGTGGCATCCCGGAGTGAAGGTCTCATTCATTCATAAAAGGGGCACCATGCAGTCAGCTAGGTAAGGAAGAACCACCTTCCTCTTCTCCTTAGATCCTACAGTCCTGAGAAACAGACTTTGGACTTGGGGCTATATCATTTTTCCTTTTCAGTTTTAGGTGCAGGGATGAGGCCTCCTGATCCATGAGATCAAGTCATGGGGATCTTGGATGAATGTGATTCCAGGACAAATGTTGCCATCCAGCCAGCAGGGAAACACTGAGAAGTCAGAGTCCTTGAGCCCAGATATTAGACTTGGAATTTAGTGATAACAATGGTAGGTATTCATTGAGGTTTTGAGGAAAATAATTGTATGCTGAGCATTGAACTAACTTTGTAATAAATATTGATTTATAAAAGTTAATCTGACTACTGAGTTGTTAAGTGGAACTGGGATGGGGAAACACAATTGGTGGGAACTTGAGCCAATGGCAGCGATGAGAAACAGCCATCTGAAGGGTATTCAATACCTAGGGGACTGAAAAATCCTAGGGGAAAAGTGAAATGTAATACATCTGGCCTTCAGGCCCAGAGTTGAGAGGCAGAGTAATCACTGGTACATCTGGATCTCCAAAACGTTTTAAGAGGACAAGAATACACGAATGAAAATTTGACTTGGCAACACTTGCTGTAAAGTGCCCTAAAGAAAAAAGCATTTATATGCTTTCTGTAGAGAAGCATACAGTAGGTCATTGCTTCAGTGATCTTATAATTTAGTAGGTAAACTATAAACACACGAGATGTTAAAAAAACAAAAGAAGAGTTAACTAATAAAGAACAAAACTTAATTTAATTGCAAAGGACTCACATCCAAATTATTGCTTAAATCTTTCACCTTTGACCCAGATTAGGAAATTTAGCTTCAGACTAAATTTGTGTGTGTGTGTGTGTGTGTGTGTGTGTGTGTGTAATACATATTTACATGTTAAAATTAGGGAATGATTGCCCAGATCTTCATCCCCTTGGGACAGAAGACTAAATTTAAGGTCAATAAACTATTCACCTTACTCAATTTTATTGCATACCAGATTACACCACTTAAATTAATACATACACAGTTAATGCTCTTGGATTTTGCTCACTGAAACTATGATTATTTTTTAAAAGCATATAGAAGACACAAACAGCAATTTAAATATCCAGGGTGGGTGAGGTCAAGAAGATCTTTCACCTCCTAAAGGTTAGACACACAAAAAAGACCTTCTTAGTCATGTTTGATTTTCAGACAGTTGTATCCTTGGCAAAATTGGTGAAAAGTACAGGGCAGACTGACTAATTGCTTTCTGACTGTAGTAAGTGTCTGGAGGTGATTTGGATTCAATTAGCAATTTTTTTTCTTGGAAAGTAACCTATGGCATATTTATTAGAGGAAATGGATAAGAGTAGTACGGGTTGAACTGGTATTGATGGATTACTATCTTTTAAAAAATTTTTACATAATTATTATTTATTTTTAGCTTTTAGCATTCACTTTATAAGATTTTGAGTTCTAAATTCTCCCCCCTCCCTACCCTTCCTCCTCCCCAAGACAGCATTCAATCTAATATAGGCTATATGTGTACAATCATATTAAACCTATTTCTACATTAGTCATGTTGTGAAAGAATAATCAGACAAAAGAGGAAAACCATAAGAAAGAAAAAGAGAGAAAAAACAGTATGCTTTGACTGTATTCAGACTCCATAGTTCTTTCTCTGGATGTGGATGGCATTTTCCATCATGAGTCTTTTGGAATTGTTTTAGATCATAGCATTGCTGAGAAAAACTAAGTCAATCAAAGTTGGTCATTGTACAATATTGCTGTTACTGTGCATAGTGTTCTGGTTCTGCTCCCTTCACTCATCAGTTCATGTAAGTCTTTCCAAGTTTTTCTGAAATCTGCCTGTTCCTCATTTCTTATGGAACAATAGTATTTCATTACATTCACATACCACAACTTGTTCAACCATTCCCTAATTGATGGGCATCTTTTCAATTTCCAATTCTTGGCCAGCACTAAAAGAACCACTATAAATATTTTTGTAAATGTGGGTCTTTTTCCCATTTTTATAATCTCTTTGGGATACAGATCTAGTAGCGGTATTGCTGGATCAAAAGATATGCACAGTTTTATAACCCTTTGGGCATATCAACTAGTATTTATTAAATATCCACTATGTACCAGACAATAAAAAATATACAAAATAACACATATAATTATAGTGGAAGAATCTAATAATGGAGAAATCACACATGACCTCATGTAGAAGTTGTGCTTGAATTGAGTATTGAAGGAATGAAAAGAGGTAAAAATGGAGTATTTTACAGTCGTGGGGGATAACCTGTGCAAAGTCTTGGAAAGAGAAATGAAATATCCTGTACAAAGAGCATCAAATTGACCAATTTGGCTGAAATGTAGACTGGGGAGCAGGGAGGGAAAGAGGGAGAGGAAACACACAATCACCTGGAAAGATCAGCTGGAGTCAGACTCTGAAGGAATAGAAATGACAGCAGAGAAGGTATTTTATGGTAAAGATAAGTCAAATTTTAACTACTTTAATTACTTAATAACTAAATAAAATAGATTTTTCTAGTCCTCATCCTCCTTTACTTCCATGAAGTACAGTGGATAGAGAACCAGGCTTGGAGTTACGAAGACCTGAGTTCAAATCCTGCCTCAAATACTTACTAGCTGTGTAATTTTGGAAAAAGTCATTTAATCCCTCTTGGCCTCAGTTTATTCACATTTAAAATGAGGGTGGAGTTGATGATTTATCTCTGATTCTGTGATCTGTATGCAATGTTAACCAGCTTTTCTTTCAGGATACTTTCTTTTCCTTATCTTCAGAGAGATCAGTCAATCATGGTCTTTCTTCTCTTGTTATTGAGGATGACATTGATGGGAGTTGTTTCTGTCATGTCTGACTATTCATGGCCTCATTTAGGGTTTTCTTTTTTTATCTTAAAAAAAACCTTTTTGATGATAGAAGTGGGAGGAAGACCCATATGTACAAAAATATTTATTGCAGCTCTCTTTGCAGTGGCAAAAAACTGGAAATTAAGGGGATACTCATCAATTAGGGAATGGCTAACCAAGTTGGTGGTATATGAATATAATGGAATACTATTGTGCTATAAGAAATGAGGAGGAGACAGTCTTCATATTCACCTGAAGAGGCTTATACAAACTGATGCTAAGTGAGAAGAGCAGAACCAGGAGAAATTTGTACACAATCACAGACACATTGTACATGTGATGATCAGCTTTGAAAAACTGGACTCTTCTCAGCAACACATAGCTATAAGACAACTCTACAAGTCTCAGGACAGAGGGTGATGTCTACATTCAGAGAAAGATCTAGAAAGACCAGAGTTTAAATGGAGACTGAAGCAATCTACATGCTATCCTTCTTTTCCACGTTTGGTTTTCTTTCTTCTTTCCCGTTGTTCACTCCATTGGTTACAACCCTTCTATACAACCATACTAATGTCCAATGTCAAAATATTTGCAGATCCTATACTTAATTGTATGCCACCATGGGGCAGGGGGAAGATGGAGGGAGAAAATTTGAAACTCAAGGGACTGTGGAACTGAATCTTGTAAACTAAAAGTAAATAAATAAATCAATTTTTAAACATCTCAGGTCCTCATGACTTCATGGCCAGTGCTCTATTCAGGGTTTTCTTGACAAAGATAGTAGAGTGGTTTGCCATTTCTTTCTTCAGTTTATATTACAGATGAGGAAACTGAGGCACACAGGGTTAAGTAACTTGTTTAGGATAGCAGAGCTAGTAGGTATCTGAGACCACATTTGAACTCAGGAAGATGAGTTTTCCAGGTCCACTGCATTACCTAGGTGCCTCTTCTCCTCTTATATCTTTAACATCTCCATCTTGGGGCAGCTAGGTAGTACAGTAAATAGAGAACCGGTCCTGGAGTCAGGAAGACCTGAGTTCAAATCTGACTTCAGACACTTGACACACTTACTAGCCTTGTGACTCTGGGCAAGTCACTTAACCCCAACTGCCCTCCAAAAAATAAAAAAAAATTTTTTTAATGACATCTCCATCTCTTTCTGCCCTTTTGAATTTTTGTCCTTTTCCTAATTCCTTAAAGTAGATGTTCCTCAAAGTTCTGTCCATGGCTTTCTTTTCTTTTCTCTGTACTCTCCCTCTTAAAAATCCTTTTAGTTCTGAAATGTCAAGTATCTGGTCTAAGAAGACAACCCTTTCTATCCAGCCCTCATCTCAATTTGGAAGCTACCAGCATTACCAGCTTGTCAGCAGGACATTTGACATCACCATTTCTACCAGGTGTACCACCATTCACTTAGCCTTCCACATTTCCATATTTCCTTAGAATTGCGCATGTCTTAAACCCAAAAGAGACTATCATCTCCTTAAGGCTGAGCACTTTCCATTGTTGTTTTTGTAACTCCAGTACTTAGCATAGTACCTTGCACATAGCAGATGTTTAATGAATGTTTTTTGAAATGAAATGACATTTTTTGTAAGTGTAATTTGTGCACAAACATTATGAATTTATATGCTAAGGAGGTATTTTAAATTATAAGGAGAAGTAAGAGATTTGAACTTAAGAGAGATTGAAAGGGATAATTAGTACAAGAAGTTAAAAATTAAAAAAATAATATGGTCACATATAATCACAATATGAGAACAATGGATGGGACTAGATTAGTGGGGAACGTGACCTTGAGGCTACAGGTGGCCCTCTAGGTCCTCAAGTGCACTCCTTTTACTAAATTAGATACCCCTGGACTAGATTATATATGTTTTGTGTAAGACTGATCCCTTGAGGTTTCACTTCCATTCTTATCTGGCAGGAGCCAGTGGGGATGGGTAAAAGTTTGACTGGCCTGTGCTCCCTAGGAATTGTGCTGGTCGTGTGCAAGGATGGGGCCAACAATGAGGTAACTTTCTTCCTGCTTCCTATTGGAGGCTCCAAGGTAGATTTAGGCTGTAATGAAACCTGGAAATCAAAATGAAGATGGGGACACAGGTTGTCTGTCTGTAGCGTTTCTGCCTGACATACATCGTTAGTCCCATACATCTGAGATGAAGGCCATAATCAGTAATATGGGGCTAAATAGTTCCAGAGGGTGGAAACCTGATACAGTGCGTTAAGGTGCAGAGATGACCCAGTGCATTAGGGACTAAAGGTGTAGATCTTTCAGAATGAAGTCAAAATGTGTTGCTCATTTGTACAGGTATCTCCTGACTTACAGAAATACAGTGAATGGAATTGTGGCCTGAGAGCATTCCTTATAGCAAGTTGGCATGGGCTCCTTCAACAGGTTCCCCCTTCCTATAAGAGCCATTCTGGGGGAGGCTGAATAAACCGTTTATCAGGGATGTTGTAGAATTTCTGTTCACGATTGAACTAAATGACCTCTAATTTTCCCTTCAGTTCTGTGATTTTATAAAACAGTGAATTCCCAAATAATTCTGTAGACTTTGGGAGGGAGTGGGGTTTGGACAAGACTTGTGATTTCCTTGTTGCAAGGAACTTTGAGCAAGGAAAATCCCTCTGCAGATGCCTTTTGGCAATTCCTCTGCCTCCCTCCACTATCTGACTCCATTCCACTTAGAGGTGAGAGAGGGGCATTCTTACCTAGATTATTGTAACAGCCTCCTAATTAGTCTTTCTGCCTCCAGTCTCTCCCCACTACACACTGCTGCCAAAGTAAGTATAAATCTAACCATGTGACTCCCCTACTCAACCATCTCCAAGGCTTCCCATTTATTGCCTCAAAGATAAAAGGAAGGAAGGGGAGGGGAAAGGGAAGAGAATAAACATTTATATAGCCAAGCACTGAACTAAACACTTTATAAATATTATCTCCTTTTTTTTTAGAGGGGGAAAGGTAGGGCAATTGGGGTTAAGTGACTTGCCCAAGGTCACACGGCTAGTTTTGTGTTAAGTGTCTGAAGTCTGATTTGAACTCAGGTCCTCCTGACTCCAGGGCCAGTGCTCTATTCACTGCGCCACCCAGATACCCCAATATTATCTCATTTAATCCTCACAACAACCCAACTAGGTAGGTGCTGTTATCCTTCCCATTTTTCGGTGGAGTAAATTTGAGGCAAACAAAAGTTAAATGACTCTGTCAGGGTCCCACAGGTCCAGCGCATTATCCACTGTCACCTAATTGCCTAATTAAGGTTAAAACATAAACTTCTGTTTAACTTTAAAAGTCCTTTACAGCCTGACTATCCTCACTGGATACTATTTCCTTTCCCATGCTCTGCAATCCAGCCAGACTAACCTTCTCTATCCTCCCCACACTCTGTCTCCGGTCTCTGTGCTTTAGCACTGAATATTCTCCATGCCTAGAGTGAATCCTTTCCTCTTCCTCACAGAGTCCCCGTCTTCTGTTAGGGTGCAGCTCAGGAGCCATCTTTGAGAAGCCTTCACAGATCTACTTACAGAGAACGTCCTCTCTCGCCAAGTACCTTGCGTGTGTATCTGCATTTATTAACTTAGTTATGCTGCATATATATTTTACACATATTACTGCCTCCATCAACAGAATGTAAATCCATTTGAGTATGGATCATTTCTTTCTTTAAGTTTGTATTCAATTAATTTACAGTTATTGCCACAATCACACGACTAGAATGTGTCAGAGGTGGCATTTGAACCCAGGTCTTCCTAACTCCAGGCCAACTACATTATTCCTGTTTAGTATGTTGAATCCCAGAGTCTTCCTTTGAAGTTACGGACCTCGGTGGCTGGCATAGAGGGTAGGGGAATCACGTGCCTGCTTTTCCTTGCTTTCCTTACTGCTGATGCAGTTGACACTGTTTTCTTTCCTCCCCCAAACCTTCCTTCCCCCCCCCCCCCACTCCCACTCTTAGAGTATGGAGTAAACCCCTTCATAGAGTTTAGAACTAGAAGGCCCTGAAGCAGCTGGGTGGTACAGTTGGTAGAACTCTGGGCCTCGAGTCAAACCGAGTCCAAATCCAGCCTTGAACACTTGCTGTGTGACCCAGGGCAAATCACTTAACTTCTGTATGCCCCGTTTTCTTCAACCATCAAATGAGGAGAAGAATAGCACCTACCTCCCAGGGTTGTTTTGAAGATTAAATGATATAATTTTGTAAAACACTTAGAATAGTACCTGGAACATTCTAGGCACTATATAAATGCTATTATTATTATTATTATTATTATTTATCTAACAGTGTCAGGGACAAGGCCTTATGTTCTGCATGAAATACATAATTAATTAGTGTCTAGTTATTGTAATTATTTGTGTTTCTATAGAGATTTGCAAATTTTTTTCTCACAATACCCCTGTGAGATATAAGAAACAAATTTTATCATCCCCCTTTTATAGAATAGGGAACTAAGGCTCAAAGAAGCTTAGAGATTTGCCTGTGGTCTCATAATTATTGAGTGTAGCAGCCAGGATTCTTAGACAGGCCTCCTTTGTCCCAACCCAGCACACTTTCTACCACTCCACACTCTATCCCCTATTGTCATTGTTTTTCTTGCTGCTGTTGTTGAGTCCCTGTAGAAACCAAGAACTGGACCCAGGCTTCTAGGGGAATCTCTAGGCCTCCAAGGTCTCCAGTACCCACATGTCCTGAATGCCGCTACTTCTTTTGCTTGATCTGTTGCTGTTTGCTGTCCAGGAGTGTGCTATGTCAGCCATCAAAGCAGCCTTAAGTAGAGAGAGCGGGAAGTGGTGGCATTTACGACCTGATGGTGGCCAAGGTCTCACCAGGTCTGGTTGTAGGATCTGTGATGACAGTGATGGAAAAAAGAATATAAGAGAGTGGAAAGAGGAAGAGGAGGCCATGGTGACAACACAAAAAGGATGAGAAAGAAGAAGGGCTGGGCTAGGGCAGCTCTAAGAGTTACCGATGAGTGAAGATGACTCTAAGTGGAGATGGTAGGGAAGAGGAGATGGACCTGGAGAAAATCATCCCAGCTCTATCGAGAGCCAACATGGCAGGGAGAATGCAGCACACTCAAGGAACAGGAAGGACAGCAACAATAGAGAAATAGAGATCGAATACAAGTGCTACCTTGTGTGATATGCAGGAGATCCACTGAGAACATTCCTAACATGCTGGATCTTGAATTGAACTAATTGCATCACTGCTTTTACCCTGGAATTTTGTTTTTAATTGCTAAATGAGCTTTTATACAGTAAACAAATATAATAAAAAAACCACCCACGAAATACATTCTCTGAAAATGGTTAAGTAAAGCAATATACCCACATGATAATATGATTAACTTGGTATTTTCATATTTACAATGGGTTTAAAAGACAGGACTTGAGTTGTAACAAATTAGTACAAACACTGCCTTTGTATTTGGCCTCAGATTTTAAAATTTTTTATTTTTGTAGGTTAATGTCTTTTACATAATTATAGTCATTGTGTTCTCTCAGTTTTTCTTTTTTCATGACATCATTTCATACAAGTCTGTCTGTATTTCCTTGTATTCTTCCTGTTTGTGATTCCTTACAGATGAATATTATTCCATTACATTCAGATAACACAATTGGCTCAACCATTCCTTAATTATTGGCCATATCATTTCTATTCCTAACTTTTTTCTATTGTAAATAGTACTGCTTTTGCCTTGGTATTAAAAAGAGCCAGATAGTGCAATGGGGCTGAAAATATGTAGGTTAGAAAGAAAGAACATAAGGCAAAAGTAATCAGAGTAAGTCCAGGGGAGAAACTTGTTAAGGATTTGAAGCATGATGTAGGTAGGGAGAATAAAGCATACAGGGAGAAAGATTAGGAGTAGGGAGACCTGAGTTCTAGTCTCTCTTTAGCTCATTTTTTGCTGTATGAATTTGAGACAGTATTAGTTTATCTCCCTGAGCTTTAGTCTCCTCCAGAAAGCAACAGCAAATTAAATAGCAAGGTGTTAATTGAAACAGAATATAAACATGAAGAACATAGGTGAGAAATCAAACAAGAGAATAATTTTTAATCTCTATACATAAAACAGACGCACTTTCCCACAGACTCCCATGTTAGCGGGGTGGGCAACACTCCCTGGACACACAATTTGACATGAGGAGGGGTTGTGTTTTCACTAGAGTAACTCCTACAGTACAATCTTCTGAGAAATGTCTATGTCTTCCTGCTTCATGGTTGTATCCCTCATAATTCTTTTGGCCTGCCGCTGAAGTTCTCCTGGTTACCATTCTGTTCCACCTTTCACAACTTTCTACAACTGCCTATTAAAGATGCTGTAGCTTCTTTCATCAAGGAAGAACATGGAGAGGGGATTGTTACTGTTCTTTTGTGAGGCTGCCTGGAAATTCTACTTTCCTTCAAGTTGCAGCTCAAATGCTACCTTCTGTCTGAGACTTTTTCTAGTCCCCTAAGTTCCTAGAGTGGTCCTCTCCAAGGTCACTTTGTATCTGTTCTGCATATGTGTGGTGTCCTCTCCTTAGGGTAGACACCATCATCTTGTCTTCCCTGTTACAATGTAAGCTCCTTACATTAGGACACAGGGCAAAGATAGTTGTGTTTTTGTACCCTCAGTTCCTTGCACAGTGCCTGGTGCGTAATATGCCATTTGATACAATTGATTACATTCTTCTTCTTAGTATTCCCTCCTTGCTAGGTTTTCATGACATTGTTCTCTTCTGGTTTTCCTCCTACCTATCCAGCTGTTCCTTTTTAGTCTCACCTATTAAGCACTGGAGTCTACCAACTAGCCACCCCAATCCTTCTTTTCTTTTCTCTATATACTCACTTACTTGTAGAACTCATCTTCCCATAGTGCCAGTTATTTAAATGCCTACTAAGTGACAAGCACTGTGCTAAGTTGGGGAGACAAAAGATGGTTCTTGCCCTCAAGGAGCTCACAATCTCCTGGCATAGTAAGTAATTATTGAATATTTTTCTCCTATATTCCTAGACATATTACCCTTAAATACACACAGAATCCATGAGAAGAGAGGGTTCAGACTTAGAATATAATGGTATTTAGGCACATATGCAGAATATATGTGTGACAAAGATATATGACAAATCCTGGAACTATAGGGCCTGGAAATCCTTTCCTCTTTTCATAGAATCTTCAAGCATCTCCTCTGGGTACAGTATATCTGCTGGGTATGTCCCTCTTGCTGGGTACCCAGGGTCTGCACTTCTTCACAGATCAACTTCTAGTTACTAGGGCTCCCTCAAGTTCATAGCTTTCCCTCTTCTTGGCTGTCAGGGATATTGCTTTTTAAATATGCTTCTTCTTTCAGGGGCCATCACCAGTCATCTTGACCTATGTCTTGCCATTGGATTCTAGGGGAGAGAGTGAGGCTGATGACTTTGCACAGTCCTGCCTCACTTAAATTCCGTTCACTTGTAAGTCATCACCCTCCTGGTGTTATTAGTCCTCTTGGGGAATGAAAGGTGAACAACCACAACAATGCTTCTTCCTTCGAGTGACTGTTTTTCTTTATTTGTAGCTATCTCCAGTGTGTTCTTTCAATTATCTCAGGCCTTTTTGAACTCTTGAACTGCTTGCTGGTTGGAGTGATTCTTCCTGGGCAAGTCTTGTCTAGATGTCATGGTCAACGGAAGGAAGGAGAGATTCTTTCCCTACCTCACTCCAATATGGTCTCCTCTACAAAGTGCTCTTGAACTAAAAAACTGCCTATTAAAGATGGATCAAGCTTATCTTCTATCAGTCAATGGGATTGCCCCTTCCCATATGTTTAGAGAAAGGTGCTTACACTTCATAAGGGTAACTGGGTATAGATGATTCCTTATAGTGTAATAACTTATAAACAGTTTGTATTGGGGGGGCAGTGATGAAAAATGAACTCCCCTACACTTGCTGGACTTGCTGCTGAACTACTAGATGTTTCCTATGGTCCCTTTTAGTTTAAATGTTCTATGATACTATATGATTAATGTGAAGGAAGCACAATCTCTCTATATAAAGCATTGTTACTAGCAATGGTAATGTATTTTAGAGCTCTGTTGTGCCTTTGCTGGGAGAAGCAGGAGTGGGAAGGAAGGGATGAGACAGACAAAAGACAGACCAAAGGACAGCAAAGAGGTTAACTTTGAACTCTTGGTTGGTTTCTTGACCTTTTACTCATTCATTTCACCAAGCAATTATCGAATATTTATAGTGCAGTCTGTTGTAGAGAAGAGAGGGCTGGCCTTGGACTCAGTAAAACTAGGCTTTAAGACCTCCTCTGACACTTAGTAGCTGTAGTTCTCACTATAGGCTGAATCTGCAACAGGGAAGGAATTCTTTTGCAGAGGAGTTCACTACACAGATGAAGTCATAGGATCACAGACTTAGAACAGGAAGGAATCTTAAAATCCATTTAGGCTAGAGATTTTTGAAAAATCATTTTTGGTGTATCCTAGACCCCTTTGACAGTCTAGTGAAGCCCATGAGCCTCTTCTACACCTAAGGTTTCAAATGCATAAAATGAAATCACAAGAAAACAAAGGAAATCAGTTATATTGAAATATAGTTTTCAGAATTTTTTTTAAAAAATAAGTTCATGGGGACAGCTATGTGGTGCAGTGGATAGAGTACCTGCCCTGGAGTCAGGCAAACTTGAGTTCAAATCCTGCCTCAGATACTTACTAGCATGTGACCCTAGACAAATTACCTAACCTTAATTGCCTCAAAAAAAAAAGTTCATGAACCCCAAGTTAAGAACTCTGATCTAATAGATTCGTCTCATTTTACAGACGAAAAAATAGAAGTCTTGAAGCCAGTCGATTTACCCAGGATCACAGAGGTAGTTAGTCATAGAAATGGTTAAATAGCATTTTGGAGTCAGGTCCTCTGACTCCAAATCTAGGGCACTTTTCACATTCTATCTTAAGTCCTAGGGATCCAAAGACAAAAGCCAGACAGTTTCTACCTACAAGGAGCTTACATTTTTCTAGGAGTAGGATGAGGTATCAATAAGTCAATCAACAAACAATTATTAATTACCTACTATGCACCATACACTGTGCTAAGAACTCAGGAGACAAAGATAATTTTACTTCAAAGACAGTGGGAAGAATTTATTTATGAAAAAGTAAACTCTTTCTAAGTTGTATGATCCTAAGAGAAACCATAGGTAGTCATTTTACAGAGCAAATTATAAACTGGGAGGTGGGAAGGATAGTGATGCATGCCTCTGTGTGTGTGTGTGTGAAGTGGAGTGTAGCCTGTTCAAGAGCAGTCTGTTACTAGCAAAGAATGTCTTGAAGAAGTAAGGGAGACACCCTCTGGGGGAGACAATTTAGGTTAGTAATTTAGGTTAGTAAACTTCCTCCTTCTAATTATAGGAGGAAAGAGCTGATTCTTTAGTGTGATTATAATGCTGAGTACCTCATGTATACTTTAGCAAGAACAGGATATCCTGACTTAAATAATAAAGGCTGCAATGTGAAACCTAAAGATTGGGAGGGAGTCCTGCTGTTTTCCCTGTTACCTGAACTAACAACTCTAGTCAGAAACAAGATTGAAGCTGTGATACATACAACTGCAGACTCCTCAGAGGGTTATAAGGAGAGAAATCGGAAAGAACAAGCCTGATGGGCTATGAGCTGGCCCAGAGTCTGACCTAACCTCACATGCACCAGGGTCCTGACTCAACAGGATGTCTCATTTGGCTGTACAAGCTGCTGTTTTCTAAATCTCTTATGCAGTTATGTCTCCTTACTCACCATGTCTGTGGAAGAAGGGTCGGCTACAGCTGCCTAAAAGAGAGGTCTAGGATGAGAACTGATAGGCTGGGTCCCTCCTGGATCTGAATGTGGTTCCTGTACACGGTTCTTTCGCTACTAGTCACCACTGTCTGTCATGCCTTAACATGACTCTTCTCTCGGGAGCTAGACGTAGAGAACAGAATTCCAGCCCATTACCCAGGTGTAAGGAGGAAGTACCCATGGTGCCCAGGCACAAAGAGCTTAGACGTGTGTGTGTGTGTGTGTGTGTGTGTGTGTACCCACACGAGAGCTGGTGCTGGCCAGCAAAGCAAACCGATTCAGAGGCAAATCATTTGTATTGTGTTATTAGGTGAAAGTTCCCATATACCAGGCAAACAAAATATACTAGGATGAGTTCTATACTATGACCCACAAATAATGCAGTGAATTGTAAGACACTCAACAGAAGTGTTACAGCCCCATTCACTGTCCTCAGTTCTTCTGTGACTTCCAGCTCTATTAGTTCATCAATGGAGCAAGGGGCCACATAGAGCTAGAAGAGACTTTAATGGCCATCAAATCCACCACCTTCATTTTGTGGATGAGAAAATTGAGGCAAAGAGAGACTGAGTGACTCATCAGAGGTCATTCAACTAATAATTGCCTGAGGCAGGAGTTGAAGCAGCACTTTATCCCAATCCATAATCTTGGGACTGGAAGTTGCCTCATTCATTTCATGACCCAAGTAATTAAACATTATGTCATAACGAATAAAACTCTGGATTTAGAGTCAGGAAGACCTGGGTTTAAATCCTACCATTCATGAAGCATGCTACCCACCTTCTAACAGAGAGATGTACTCAGCGTACAGAATTAGATGTATATTTTTTGGACATGGCCAGATCGCAAATTTGTTTTGCTTTACTTTGTATATTTCTTACAAGAGCTTTCTTTTTGTTCCTTTATTTTAATGTGGGTGAGAGGAAAAGGTGAGAGACAGATAAAATTGATTTTTGTTCATTAAAAAAATTAATTAAACGTTAACAAAGAATTCTGTCTCATTGGCCACATCCAATTTGTTTTGATTATGTATATTTTTTATAAGGGCTTTCTTCTTTTTCTTTCTCTTTGTCTTTTAATGGAAAGAAGGTGGAAGAGAGAGAAAATATATTGTTGTAATTTAAAAATAAATTAAATTAAAATTCTTCAGGATAAGGAAGAATATTACCAAAGTACAAATAGCAGTGCTTTTTGTTGTAGCTAACAACTAGAAACAAAGTGGGTGCCTAACAATTGGAGAA
The DNA here is from genome assembly GCA_028646575.1 of Pseudocheirus occidentalis. NCBI lineage: Eukaryota > Metazoa > Chordata > Mammalia > Diprotodontia > Pseudocheiridae > Pseudocheirus > Pseudocheirus occidentalis. Next base: position 161,567,521 of record CM053598.1, on the reverse strand, counting down.
TGGCTGAACAAGTTGGGATATATGAATATAATGGAATATAATTGTGCTGTAAGATACAGTGAATATGATAGATTCCGAGAAATATGGGAAGACTGGCATAAACTGACAGAGTTAAATAAGAATAGCCAGAATAATTTATACTGTGACAATAGTAATATAAAGGAAAATAGCACCAAAAGACTTTAGAACTCTGATCAACATGGTAACCAATCATGCCTTCAGAAGATTGGTAATAAAGCACGCTTCCAATATCTTTGCAGAGAACCGATGGCCTACAGATGCAGAGTGAGGTAAGGAATTTTCTTAGGAAAAAAAAAATCAATGTGTTGATTTCTTTTGCTTGATCAACCCTGCTGCTGTGATGGGCCTCTTGACCCATTATCCTACTCCAGGAATGCTTATGGAGACTTCTGGGGGTGGAGGGATAGAACCAAGACCTGTGACTAGAGAGTAAGTCATGACCAGTGGGAGGAATCAGGGAGGGGCTGGACAAGATAGATGACACCCATGTTCCAAAGAATACTCAGGCTTCCCCTCTTGTTGGCAATCCAGCCACAAGTCTTTTCACCGTATCTTAAAAACCCTTCTCAGACACACTGCTACAATAATAAAAAATAAAATAATAATCAAAGAAGAATCCTACTTTGGGAATTTATTCATCTATAAAATGGGAATAATAATAGCACCTGCCTCACAAGGTAGTTGTGAGGATCAGAAGAAATAATGTAACATAGCGTTTTGTAAATCTTAGAGCCCTATAAAATGTAAGCTAGTATCAGTTCCTCATAGGGCTCATGGATCAGCCTCCTCTCCCTAACAAAGGAGAATAAAGGAAAGATCTTCTCACTTGATGCCCCTGTAGCCCCTTCCTCCAAGGAAGGAAGAAAAAGTGGTTCAGGTGGAGCTGTTAGAAATCCATTCATGGACAAATCAATCAAGTTAAAAGGAATGGTGGAGCCTACAAAATCCTCATATCATTGTCCTTGCCTCTCCAGGCATCCTAAGTATTTTAATATCTTCAGACAGTACAACCAATGGAGTGATTCAATATATTAATGCTTGCTCCTCTGGTCTCAGTAGCTTGACAGATTAGATAGAAAGCAGAATCTTCTAAACATACCCAGTTGGTGTGATTTTCCAAGTTAAGGTCCTAAAAAGGAAGGGTTTTTTAATATTTTAATTTTTTTGAGTTCTTTTCTGGAGGAGGTGGTGAGTGGTAAGACCCGAGGCAGCTCAACAGAGTAGATAAAATGTTGGGCCTGGAGCAGAAAGACCTAGGTTTGTATCTCAGACACTAGCTGGGTGACTGGTGGTCAAATCACTTAAACTCTCATCTATAAAATGGAGATAATTCCTGTAGTATCTACCACAAAGGATTGTTTTGATGCTTAAATGAGATAATGTATATAAAGGTCTTTGAAGATCTGAAGGCACTCTATAAATAAGTTAGTTTTATCACAGGGTAGACATATAATTCAGAATATGTTGTTTTGTTGCTTCAGTTGTATTAGACTCTTCATAACCCTATTTGAAATTTTTCTTGGCAGAGATACTGGAGTGCCTTGCCATTTTCTTCTCTAGCTCATTTTACAGGTGAAGAAACTGAAGCAAACAGGGTTAAGTGACTTGCCCAGGGTCACCTAGCTAGTTAAGTGTCTGAGGTCAGATTTTAAGTCAAGAAGAGTCTTCCTAACTTCATCCTGGCACACCATCCACTGTGCCACTTAGGTACTCCAATATGGCCCCTGCTCTCTACTTATACAGCCACCACTCTAGTTCAAGCCTTTATCAACCCATGATGTATAGGCTCTGGAAACCTCCCGCCCCCCCCCAAACTCTTCTTGAATCTTCCACTGAGGCATTTGCCTGAGGCCACAAGCCTTCCATTGTTGCTCTGCCCAAATCTTTACCCCTCCTTTTTGTCCAGCAACTTCCCACCCTTGATCCTCCCAAAATATCTATAGCCAAATCTGTTACACCCTTGAACTGGCCTAGCCCTCCATTGTCTGTTCTCTCCAGGTGGTCTCCAACAACTACCCACCTTAAATCATTCATTTCTGGAGTCTGACCTCATTGACTCCTTCTGAAGACCCTCCCCAAACTCTTCTTCTAGACCACCCCTAGACTCCTCCTACAACCTTTCTATGTATCAGACACTTCTTGCCTCCATGAAAGGAGAAAGGCCAGAGAATGATCCAGCACAGACTCACTCTGTGTCAGATGATTCTGGACTGCTCGCCCAATGCAAGCATTACAGGTACCAAAGCTCCTTAAGAATCTACTCATTATGTTGAACTTTTAATAAATTTTGCTTTTCTTTGGCTGAGAAGATGAGTCAAATTCATTCGACAGGACCTAACATGTTGGCATTTTGGGGTCTCAAGCACCCCTAACCCTTTACCTCTACATTTTATGGAACCCTAGATCTCTTTAACCCCTCACCTGGACTATTGCAATAGTCTTTTAAAGAGAAGGCACCCTGCCTCAACACTTCCCTACATAACTTTCCATACAGAACTTCTAAAATGATTTTCAGAGGTCTGTCATCTCTTACTCCTAGAATTAAATATAAAGTCTTCTCTCAGGCATTTAAAGCTCTTTGACTTGTCCCCTTACTTTTGGTTCCATTTCTACTTACTCTCTGGTCTAGTCAGATTTGCCTCCTTGCTACTCCACATGACATTCCATTTCCAGTTTCCAAGAGCCTGTACCTCAAAGAACCAAGGAGAGCTCAAAAAGGGGGGAGGGGTCCCAGAGCCTACACCTCATCATTTCCCCCCTCAAACAAATGGGACCCAAATTCCTTTGGGGTAAAGGGTGAAGGTCTCAGCTTC
>CM053598.1:161542860-161564187 GCA_028646575.1 Pseudocheirus occidentalis | reverse complement strand
TGTTTATTTTTTCACCAAATTAAGGATGAAGGCTATATTTCATCCCAAACACTAAGGATATGCTCATTGCCACCTTCTTCTGGACGTCTTTTCTGTTTCTCCCAACTGTTAAACTGTTAATGCCTTTCCCTCTGAGGCTACTTCTATTTACTCTTGTACGGACATATTGTAGAATGTAATATCCTTGAGGGCAAGACCTGGTTTTGCTTTTTCTTTGATACTGTAGTACTTAGCCCAGTTCTAGGCCAATAGCAAATGATTAGTAAATTCTTATTGATTGAAAGGGAATTTAAGGGCCTCTAGAACAATTCTCTCATTTTATTAAAATTGAAATTTTATTGATAACTTTTATTTGAGCATTATAGTTATTTCTGGATGTACCACTTCTCCTTTACCACCCAATGAGTCTTGCCTGGTAATAAAGATAATTAAGCAAAATCAAGCAAGGCATTAACTTATCTGACAGCTTATGCAACAGTTTTTAATCATAGTTCCCAGTCTCTCTAATTCAGGAGGTGCATTTCCTCAATTCTTCTCCTAGGCCAAGATAGATCATCACAGCTATTTAGCATTTGGCTTAGGTTTGGTGTTCTCTTCATTTACATTTGTAATGTGCATGGCTTCTTTCCACATGGAGGATTTCTGAGAGCCTCCTTCCCAGAGTGTGCTGATTACTGATGTGTAAAGGAAATACCTTGGAGAGACTACAGACTGACTAGACATTCTGTAACTGGTTCAGGTCTGCTAACAACTTGGGGAATGGGAAACTCTTTGATTAGCTGCAGAGGCATATGGAAGACCTAGTAGATGAGGTACAGGTTCTGGGAACCCCCTTGAACTCTAATTGAATCTTCCCATTTGATGAGGCATTTGCCTAAGGCCATAAGCCTTTCTTAGTAGCTTGGCCCAAACCTCTGTTACTAGCCTACCCCTCCATGGTCCAGCTACTGTTCCCCCCCCCTCCCCCACCCTTTTCTTCCCCAAACCCTTAAACTAGCCCAGCCCTCTTTTGTCATCTCTAGTTAACCTCCAGCTACTTCCCACCCTTAATCTCTCATTACTAGAGTCTGACTTCATTGGACTCCTCCTGAAGACCCTCCCCAAACTCCTTCTCTACACCACTCCTAGATTCCTCCCTCAACCTTTCTGTATATCAGAACCATCTTGCCTCCTAGAGATGCTAGAGAATTTTCTAGGGCAGACTCACTCTGTCAGATGATTCTGGCCTACTTGTCCAGTACAAGCATCAAAGATACCAAGGCTCCTTAAGAGTCTACCCATTATGGTGAACTTTTAATAAACTTTGCTTTTCTTTGGCTGAGAGAAGTCAAAATTTATTCAGCAGGATCCAGTGTGTTCGTATTTTGGCATCTTAAGGCCAAAATTCCTAAGCCCTGACCTCTACAGACTCCCATCATGTTTCTTTAAACATTTGCCAATACACTCCTGTGTTATTTTATTGCCTGAGCTCAACAGAAGTGTAGCAGAAGGTTTAGGGACTGAAGTTATCACTAGAGTGGCTATAATTAATAATAACTGGTATTTAAATAGTGCTTTAAGACTTATTAAATGATCTCTTTTAGCCTCAAGATATCCTCAATTTAGTTCCCTTATTTCTCAAAGCAGTCTGGGAAATGGACTCCTCCAAAAATCTTTGGGGGAGGTGTGGTCAATGATCTTTTGCAGCTGTAGTTTCACTTCAGATGGGAAACATCAGTGAGGAGAACTTTGATTTGACTACTTGAAAATTGTTCTTGCTGCTAGCATCTGACCAGTGCTCATCCCTTGTCTGACTGCTCCAAGTTCTGGCTTGACTCGCCTATCACTCCAAGCTACAAACAGCTTCCCAAGGCTGGTTTATCTTGTCTCTCCTTCTTCAAGGTCAAGAACCTTGGCAGAGACCTCTGGGAAAGCATATTAAAAATCTCCTTTTTAGATCAACTGAAAATATTAAGACATAATATTTTTTTCCAGTCTAAAAACCTTTTCCAGACTTTTCCCCTTGGAAAAATGTGTAAGAGAAATATCTCTTGTCTAAGTTAAGATTATTGCCTTCCTTATCCTCTGAAGGAATGGTACTGTGACTCACTCTTCTCCATTCAGAAAGAATTAAGATATTTAATCATTCTAGCTGAAGATTAAGTAACCCTTGTTAGTGACCATTATTTCAGATTATTAACTCCAAACCATATAGTATATTAGTATATAGGGATTCTTTCCCCCTCCACCATCCCCCTCCTAGAAATATTACCTTAGATTGTCTTGGTGTAGACAGGGACATGTTTGAGGGCATGATGGTGGTTGTGGGAAACTGTCAATTTGGACACCTCCTTCTAGGCTGGAAAAGCTTGGATTTAGAATAACTAAATTTACAAACTTGTTTCTGGGAAAATTGTACCTAAAATGGAGAGTACAATACCAATATTTTTTTCTTCTATTCCTCTGTCGAATTTCTTTCTTCACTGAAGTCTCAGAGCACAAATTATTAGCTGTGATGTAAGCATGTGACTTCATCAGAAATGTACTCTTTTAAAATTTTTTAAAATTATTTTTTAGTTCATATTTATATATTCACATTTATAAGATTTTTGAGTCCTAAAGGAAATGTAATCTTTATTCTGCCAAGAAGCATTCCTCTTCTAGTCCTCAAACTCCTGGAAAATGTAGCCCCATGCTTGTCTTGGTCATGACTATGACGTGTACAATGGTGAAAATAACTTTTGCAGCTATCTACCTCAAAGGGCCTTTGTGAAGAAAATGCTTCATAAAGCTAAAAACATGATTAGAATGTGTTTTTATTATTGCTAAAGAACAGAAAAAGTACTTAAACTGCCTTTCACGTTGGTTTGTTCTGAATTGAAAGATAAAGGAGTTAGAATCAATTTGCTCTTCTCCATAAGCTAAAAGGCCTATAGCTTCCATGGCTGGGAGGCATTTAGTACATTTTGGTATTGTTGGGTCCTGAGTTTTGCCAAAAGTAGGAAAAAAGAACATTGCAGCTAAGTTTTTGGTCCAAACTGACTAAATAGATTTGTCTTAACAAAAAGATTAAAAATTCCTAACTTCTACTTGGGGGTTTAGGTACTTATTATAGGATATGTTTTATTTAGTGCAAGAAACAGATTCAGAGGATTGATTGTTTTATTCTTATAAAGACAAGGCCTATTACCCTGGGGTCTAATCAAACAGCATAGAGGCCACACATTACATCCTACTTTTGTTTCCTGTAAGTCCTAGAACAGTTATACAGTGAATGTTTAGTCCAAAAAACTTTTTTTTTTTAAGTTCAGATCTGAAACTTTATGTATATTGGGAACTCCCAGTATGGAAACATCCTCCACATAGGCAGATGGGCAACTTATTGGTGACTTGTTTGTCATCTTAGTGAGTTTTCTGGGGCACTAAGAATTCAAGTGACTTGCTAGGATTCATACAACTAGGTGGTGCAGCAGATAGAGCACCAGCCCTGGAGCCAGGAGGACCTGAGTTCAAATCAGACCTCAGATAGTACTGGCTGTGTAACCCTGCGCAAGTCACTTAGCCTTGAACGCCTCCCCCCACAAAAAAGGAAAGAAAGAAATCATGCAACTAGTATGTATCAGAGGAAGGACCTGAACTTAATTCTTCCTAACTATATTCACCAAGCCACGGTATTCACCGTGCTACCTTTTAGTATAAATGCGGGCTCCCAACATTTCCATAAATTTCTCAGCATCTCCCAGTTGCCTTGGCCTACATTAGCTATGAATGTTAGCAGGAAGGCTCTTAGATAGGACAGGCTGAATGCCAGGTTCTGCTTTGCAAGAGATGCCACTGTAGTTAGGAACCTAGCTCTTTTTGATAAAAGAAGGTAATTCATAAACCAATGACAAGATATATTACATTTAGATGGACGAGCGCACCATTTTAATGACAAGTGATGGTTGTAGGAAATAAGTATTAATTGCCGAAGTTGTTCTTTGTGACTTTGTGACATAGATAACTTCAAAGGGGAGAGGGAGGGCAAGAGAAACTCTGCTTCTGAAGGGCATTTGGTGAAGTAGAGAATAGAACTCTGCTACATTTGAATTTTTGGGAAATCGGCATATTTCACTAATGAAAGCAATGTGATTTCTGGCCAACACAAACCTTCCTCATGAACTGCCCTCATGTTCAGACATTCCAATTCACAGAAATAGAAATAATGGGTTGTTCTGTGCATCACTGGGACAAACTGGCACCAGAGCAATATTTACACACTAAGTCAGTCTCTTCCTGCTATTTCTACCGGTGAGCTTTACGTCTCAATCTGCTTTTCGTGTTATAGTGGCTGTCCAGTCAATGCTGGAGGAGCTGTGGGGAAATGGATACATTAATACCCATTTATTTATTTATTTAGGTCCAAGTGTTGGTGGAACTGTGAATTGGTCCAAGCTGTTCTGGAAAGCAATTTGGAACTATACCCCCAGGGTCACTAAACTGCAAACCCTCGTTGACACAGGGATACTGCTACTAGGCCTATAATCCAAAGGGATCAAATAAGTAGGAAAAGGATCTATTTGTGCAGAGATATTCATAACAGCTCTCTTTGTTCTGATAAAAAACTGGAAACTGAGGGCGTGCCCACTGACTGGAGAGTGGCTACACAAATTATGGGTATGTGAATGTAATGGGATGTTCTTTGGCCATCAGAAATAATTAAGAGAAAACTGGTAAGACTTTTATAACTGATATATAATGAAGTGAGAATAACCAGATGAACACTTTATATAGTACAGTAACAAAATTGCAAAGACAAATAACTTTGAAAGATTTAAAAACTCTAACCAACACAGTCATCAACCATGATTTCAGAGGACTCAAGATAAGGCAAATCTAATTCCTGACAAAGAATTGATATACTCAGGGTACAGATTGCAATGAATATTTTTTGGATGTGAATAATTCAGGAATTAGTCTACACATATTTGTTACAAGGGTTTTGTTTCTTTCTCTCTCTTTTGTAAATGGGGAAGAGGAGATAAAATAGATTTTTGTTAAATAGAAATTAAGTAAAAACCATAGGTATACATAGGGGTGTGTGTGTGTGTGTGTGTGTGTGTGTGTGTGTGTGTGTGGTGTGTGTGTGTGTGTGTGTGTGTAGTGCTGGGTATCCTTAGGTGCTGAAGCTGATGCAAAAGCAGGCTACTGTGACATGTTTTAGGGTTGGGGTAGTATAAGCTATTCTAGAAACTTAAAAGCTTCTTTGTCTTTTTTCTTTCCTCTTTGCAGAGTCCTTATGAAGTTTGATTTGGGGCATGGTGTGAATGACAGATGAATCCCACCCCTGCTCAAATGGCCCAGCTCTTCATAGGGTGCTGTGTCTTGCCTTGATGGGTCAAGCTATGGCAGATTCCTTGGCCATTGAGTGGGCTCCTTACCAGGCTTGCCTGCTGCTGGAGGGTATGCTAATAAATATTTAATAAACTACTCTAAAAAGCAGGGTACACTTTAAAGTTTTCTTTGTATTATTAACATTTTCTCTAACACTTTCTTAAGTTTAAATAATCAACAAAATAATAAATTGAGCTCTGATGGATTTCTGAGGTGTAAATGCTCCCTCTGAAAATTTAACAGCAAATTGTTACAAGTCAGTATGAGCTTGGCTCCAGCACACCCCTGGGGATTTTAGTGTTAAACAGAGCATCAGCCTGATTTCTGCTTTGCACCTGCCTTGTTCCTAGACATTTGATCCTTTACCCAGGCACTCCTCTGTCATAACTTACAGAGACTAAAAACTCCTCTTTGGATCCATAGATATATATGTTACTTAAATGAAAAACACATCAAAAGCCAATAGACAGGGATAGGTCCAACACTGGCATTGTCAGAGAGTTCTGATGGCTTGCCTAGGTCTACAAGCAACCCAGTACATGATTTTTCATTTCTACACAGTTCATTAGGTAACATACAATACTCCTCAACTGAAGGTATTTAAAGTCACATGACTCACATTCCTGGATCCTTATTTACCTGGTCTGTCCTATGTTTACCATGCATCACTGAGAATATTTCCTTCAGAGGTTCCCATAGCCAAACCCATTACTACTTAGTTCTTTGTAAACAGGAAGATTCATTTGAGTCATAATTAGTCTCCAGATAATTGAACCACAAACCTGTGGCTAAAAATTTTCTCCAATGTTGATGCTTCTAGTAAAAGAGAACCTAGAGAGGAGGGGAGAGTAGCCAATGGACAGAGAAAAAGCTACTGCTCAAGTCCACACTTCTTAGCAATTTGATTTTACTACATACATTTATTTTAAGTAATTGCTGTCTCCATTTTCTGAGTCACAGGAGGAACTCAGTTTGCCAAATGCATAATGGTTACTTGGTTCCTTAAATAGCTTGTGTTAATCTGCTATTTTCTTGTCTCCACTCTGATCATTTGGATCTGTGTTCTGGATCTGACAGGTTTTGGCATATAGCCACAAAAACTGTTCCAACTTCATTCTGAAAGAGGTGATGACATTATAGGCTCAGATTCCTGGTATAATGTCTTCAGACTGAAATATCTGCAAGAGAAGGTACACAATGATCAAGCAGTTTGGGTCTAAATGATATGTCAATTATAAAGCAGGGTCAGGTTTTTCTTCTCGCTGGCTTCTGAGACTGGCTGGAGGAGCAGGGAATCCACCTAAGATTCCATTTTTCCTCCTTTGTTCGGGCCATCTAAAGGTCTTCTTCAATTTTTCTCCTTAAATTCCAAGAATAAGGCAGCACGTCCAGCAGCTCATGTCATGCACTTGTGTCTTGAAAAGGCTTTTATTAGAAAGCTGGTCTTGTGATCTCATCCTGGAATAAAACTACATCTGAGGCCGCAGAAAGTATTTCTGCCAAGTTGATTTTTACCCTGTGATCTAAATTGAGAAAGGAGCTCTTGTTGGGATGGTGGCCAAAAGGCAAGTCAGTTTGTTGGTGTAGCTTCAAGGGTCACTGGATCATTCACAAGAATGTGCTGCATCTCTTCCATGGGTTCCAAATTCCACTGACTCGTCACTTGTTGGCATTTATTTTGTTTTCCATTTTCCGTTCCCTTGGTGGTAAAGTCAAGGATATTTGGGTGTTACCTGCTTGAGAATGCCAGTCACCGTTGATTTCTTCTGCATCTACACATTGAGACGTCCAGTTTCATCCTCTAGTGAGTCATAAAGGGAAGAGGATACAGAACGCTCTCAAGACACACTTTATATTCAACCATGGCCCACCCCCCCATGACTCAGTCTACTCTGTTTCAGTACATGCAAAGCATGACTAAAGAAGTATTTGTCAAAGGAACATATGGAACTTAAAAGGTTCTGAACAATCAAAATTAATTGGGACTCCTAGGTTGGTTTTAAACCTGAGATTTTATTTAGCATTCAACAAACATTTATTAAGTGCCTATACAGTGCACAGTACTGCCTGAGAAGACAGAAAGTTTAGATAAATCAGCCCTGGACCTCATGGATCTTATAGTCTAGCAGAGATACAAGGATATAGTTAGATAGATAGATAGATAGACAGACAGACAGACAGATAGATGATGGATAGATGGATAGATGAATGGTTAGATGGATGGATAGATGGATAGATGGATGGATAGACAGATAGATGGACGGACAGACAGACAGACAGATAGATAGATAGATAGATAGATAGATAGATAGATAGATAGATAGATAGAATACACAATATTATGTAGCAGTCCCTTTCAATTCACTCCTCCAAGCTGAAATGGTCTAGACAGGTTGGGTGCCCAGAGGGGCAACTACTACTATGCTCAGGGTTTTAGGGGGTCAGTTGGTCAACAAGCACATATTAAACATTATGTAGCAGGAAGCATGGTAAGCTCTGAGAATACAAAGAAAGGCAAAAAAAAAAAAATCCCTGATCTCCAGGACCACACAGTCTATTGGGGGATAACAGGTTGGGTGCTGAATTAAAGAGCTCATGAGACCCTGACTAGTGTGATTGTTAAGATAACCGGGTAGTAGATTCAGGTCAGAGCAAAAACATTTACTCAAGTGGCATGAAAGAACGAATAAATGAATGAAAAAGCATTTATTAAGTACTTACTTTGTGATGGGTACAATGCTAGGCCCTAGGGACACAAATATAGAAGCAAAGACAGTTTCTGCTCTCAAGGAGCTTATACTTTGCTACTCACTTATGGCACATGCGTAGCCAAGGCAATTCACAGCTCCAGGAACTGCAGGGTATATTGTCCCTCCGCCCCCCCCCCCCCTTGTAGGGGTCCTCATGAAGCTTTCTTTGGGATGTGGTGTGGATGCCAGCTGAATCCCTCCCCTGTTCAGATGTGGTTGCTCCTCATGGGATATGGAATCTTGCCTTTGATGGGTCAAGTCAGGGCAGGTTCCTTGGCTGCTGAGGGAGCTCCTCCACAGGCTTGGCTGTTACTGGCCTGGGCAGGTTTCTTTGACTCTGGACAGCTGCTGCCAGACTAAGCCTTGGAAGTTGCTGGGCAGTTGGGTTCTTCATAGGGCACAGTATCTCTGCTGAACAGGTAGATTTGCTTCTTTGATGGGCAGTTGTAGACTTCACCAGCTACAGTATGACCTCTGGCTCAACCTTGGATCTGCAGATGCCTCTCCTCTTTGACTCCCTCTGAGTCTCAACTTTGAAGTAGATTTAATCTCTTGTGTTCTATAATCCTTATTGGTTCAGAGGTGGTTTCTCATAGTGAAGAACCCTCTTATGATATTCTGCCCAGTTACACATTCTAGACTCGGTGTAGGGTAAGGGATACTTGGTATTTTTCAAAAGTATTAAAGGTCTCTGTCTAGGAGCAAGTTTACTCTCACCTGAACTGCTTATGCTATTGAGCTTCTCCAGGGTCTTACCTTACTCTAAAACCCAGAATATTTCTTTTGCATCTGGAAGGCCTTCCAGGTACATTATAACCTCTTAGTCCCTACAACCTTAGCTGAAATTTATACAGGCTGACACAGCTTAAAGGTATTTTTTGAAGGAGGTGGGTTTTGGGTGAGAGGACCCTGACCTGTGATTTTATTAGTATGGGGGGCAATTTAAAGGTGCCTAGAGCCAAAGAGAACTGTTGAGTGACTTGTCCAGGAGCATTCAGATAATAACTTGCTGGGGTCATGCAACTGATCAATGTCTGTGGCTGGATTTGCACTCAGGCCCTCCTGATTCCAGGTTGGTCTTCTATCCATGGTGCCACCTAGCTGCCTCCCCTCTCCCCAATAAACTGTTTCCAAGGCAGAACTTAACCCTTATTATAAGGCTGGCACGCTAACCCTCCACCATGCTTTCTCAAATACATTAAGAGAGTTATAGAATGAAGTGCTTTGTGAAGTTTGAGTGGAGGTCAGTTACTAAGTGGGAGAGTCAAGGAAAGTTTCATGGAGGAAGTAACATTTAAATTAGACTTTGAAGTATTTAACAATTGGGTTGGAAAAGGGCCAGAGGGAGGGGATTTGGGGCTTAAGGAACTGCATGGTCAAAGATATAGTGATAGGAAAGTTCAGGATGTCTTTTGTCTTTGAGGGACAGCACAATCCAATTTGGCTGGAGCACAGATGATATGAAAGGGAGTTATAGCAAATAAAAACACAGTGAAACAGATTGTAGAGGGCTTTATATGCTAGGCAAAAGAATTCAAATTTGACTCAGAAGGTAAAAAGGAGTGTCATCATTACATCCATGGATAAGGAATGGCCTGATCATTTTTGTAAGGCAGAGGGGAAAAAGCCAATGAGAGGAGAGAGATGAAACTGTGTAAGAGACTGGATTCCTGATGGCACACAATCCTAGAAGAAGCAGAAGGAAATGGGATTATTTACCAATGAGATACATAACAAAAAAAAAAAAAAGCAAACCACACACACAAAGAAACTCAGATCGAGACTCTTGAAGGAAATGATGAAAAGAGTTATGGATGAAACTTGTTCAGTCATGTTTGACTCTTCATGACCCCATTTTGGAGCAAAGATATTGGTGGTTTGCCATTTCCTTCTCCAGCTCATTTTACAGATGAGGAAACTGTGGCAAACAAGGTTAAGTGACTTGTCCAAGGTCACCTACCTACTAAGTGTCTGAGGCCACCTTAGCTGCTCCAAATGGATGAAAGCAGAAAAGCGATTTCAGTCATTGGATTATATTATAAAGCAACCATCATCAAAATCTTCTGGCATTGGTTAAAAAATAGAGAAGTAGATCAATGGAGCAGATAAAAAAATAGAGAATCAGAAAAAGTGGAAAACATAAATTATCTAGAAAAGAATTCACTATTAGATAAAAACTGTTCGGAAAACTGGAAAGTCTAGGAGAAATTAGATTTAGACCAACACTTTATACAGTCATCCCTTACCATTCACAGATTTCACATTCTTGGTTTTGCTTATTTGTAAATTGGCTGTCGATGATTAAGTAGGAATTTTTGGAGATTCACAGCATACTGTGGAAAATTGCAATCAACAAGAGTAATTGATGTAGAATAAAGGAACCAGAAGCAAGAAAGCAACAAACACAATGACTACAATAATGTGAATGGAAAGAACAACCACACAACCACACAACCACACATCAACACGTCAAGAAGTACAGCAAAATTTTAAACATCAAGCATGACTTGAAATAAGAGGATACCTCCAACCCACTCCTTCACCAAAGTAGGAGGTTCACAGGTATTACTTGTTACACATGATTTTGGACACTTTCCTATTTTTTAATTAAAATTTTTTTGGGTTACATTTTAACTTCCAAACTATCTCTCTCCCGCCTACCCTACTAGAGAAGGGAAGGCCACCCTTCAACACAGATTTGTAAATATGTATGTGAACTCATACTATGTATACTTCTTTTTCTCAGTTCTCTCTCTGGAGGTGGATAGCATGTTCCTTTATTGGTCCTTTGTAGTTGATGTGAGTATAATACTCAGAATAGCTCGGTCATTCATGCTTATTCTTCAAACAATTTTTCTGTTACTGTATACAACGTTCTCTCTTGGTTCTGTTCATTCACTTTTCATTTTTGCATGTAAGTCTTTTCATGTTTTTCTAAAATCAGCCTGATCATTTCTGTGTTACTGTGTTCCATTTCTTCTAATTTTCTTATATTTCCCTTTACATCTAGGTCATCTATCCAGGACCATAGCTTGGTATACGGTGTAAGATATTGGTCTCAACCCAATTTTTGCCAAATTACTTTCCACTTTTCCCAGAGATTTTTACTAAAGAGTGTATTCTTATCCTAAAAACTTCAATCTTTGCATTTATTTGTTTTTGGATGTGTTCAATGTGTTGTGTGATTGTGCTAATTTTTTCCTCTTCTTTTTCCTTTTTTTGTCTTTAAAAACATTATTTGTTATATGGAATGTCTCTCTAGAAGGGGATACTAGGAAAATGATATTAAGGGAAGTTATAGTGATGTAAAAAAAAAATCAATGAAAACTTTTTAAAATGGAGGAGGAAGAAAGGTTTTTGGTTTTTTTTTTAAAGAGTGATAGGACTAAATCTTAAGGATGGCATCCTCAATCATTGCTCCCCTCCCCTTCCATCTTCTGTTTTTTTATTCCTACTGCCTTAAAACATGACTAAATATCCCATTCTTTAAAAACGAATTTATTAATTTTTAGTTTTCAACATTCGCTTCCACAAGATTTTGCATTTCACATTTTCTCCCCATCTCTCCCCTACTCCCATCCCAAGATGGCATGCATTCTGATTACTCCTTCTCTCAATCTGCCCTCCCTTCTATCACCCCTCCCCCTTTCCTTCTATTTTCCTGTAGGGCAAAATAGATTTCTATACACTGTCGCCTGTATATCTTATTTCCCAGTTGCAAGCACAAACAATTTTTAACATTTGAGTTCCACATTCTCTCCCTTCCTCCCTCTCCACCCATCCTTATTAAGAAGGCACGCAATTTGATATAGGTCATACATGTGTAGTTATGCAAAACACTCCCATAACAGTCATGCTGTGAAAGGCTAACTATATTTCCCTCCATCCTATCTCGCCCCTCATTTATTCTGTTCTCTCCTTTGACCCAATCCCTTCTCAAAAGTGTTTGCTTCTGATTACCCCCTCCTCTCATTTGCCCTCCCTTCTTTTATCCTCTTCCTCTTGTCCCCTTCCCCCCTACTTTCCTGTAGGGCAAAATAGATTTCCCTATCCAATTGAGGGTGTAAATTATTCCCTCCTTAAGCCAAATCCAATGAAAGTAAGGTTCACTCATTCCTTCTCACCTTCCCACCACTTCCCCTCCAATGTAAAAACATTTTCTTGCCTCTTTTATGTGAGAATATCCTTCATTCTTAAAACAAAAAACCACCAAGTTATTGTCCTACTTCTTTCCTTCCTTTCTCAATCTTCTTGAATAAGCAGTCAATACTTATTACTTCTACTTCCGCGTCCCTCATTTGCTCTTCCACTCTATACAGAAATTACTCTCTTCAGAGTTACCAGTGATCTATTATTATAATTGTGAAGTTGGATGATCTTTTATCAGTGCTCATCCTTCTTGAAGTATCTGGTGCATTTGACACGGTTTCTCTCTGGGTTTTCATGATACCTTCTACTAATCTCTCCTCGTTCTCCTCCTGGCCTGACTGCTCCTACTCCTTCACCGTGGCTGATTTATCACTTACCCCTTGTCTGTGGGTGTTTCCCAAGGTTCCCACCTTTACATATACACATTCAGCCCCAGGCTCTTTTCTGAATGTCAGTCCTACTTCACCAATTGCCTATTGGACATTTCAAAATGAACTACCTGGAGACATCTCCAGCTCATGTCCAAAACTGAATTTATTATGTTTTTCTCATTACCCACTCATCTTCCAATCGCTCCAGTTCAGTGGTTCTCAACCTTACTAATGCCACAACCCTTAAATACTCCTATGTGGGGGTATCTGTATGTGGGTGGACTCACCTAGAGAAGGATAGTGTCTCCACTCCTAAGACCAATGGAAATATGTGTTTTCCAATGGTCTTAGGCGACCACCAAAGGGGTCATGACCTACAGGTTGAGAACTGCTGCTCTGGTTCCTTTCAGTGTCCCAGGTTTGTACACTTGGCATTATCCTTGATTCCCCACCCTCCTTTACTCCACATTTCCAATCAGTTGACAAATATTGCCATCTCTGCCTTCATAATATCTCTTACATGCTATTCCTTTCCAATCACAGAGCTACCACTTGTATTTAGGCCTGTGCCATTTCTCAATTAGATTATTGCAGCAGCCTTTTAATTGGTCTCCCCAATCAAATCTCTCGCCATTCCAGCCCACCATGCACACTGCTGCCAAAGTGATTTTACTTAAGGACAGATCTGACCCCTACTCAGTCAACTACAGTGGTTTTCTGTTGCCTCTAGGATAAAGGGGAAAGGAACAAACATTTGCCAAACACCCATGTGCCAGGCACTGTTCTCCAAATATTATCTCATTTGATCCTTACAAACAACTCTGGGAAGTAGGTCTTCTTATGCTCTCCATTTTGTATTTGAGGAAACAGACAGAGAAGCTAGAAAGTGTCTGGGGTAAGATTTAAATTGAGGCCTTACTGGCTTCAGGCCCAATACTCTATCCACTGAACAACTAGCTAACTCTGGATAGCTATGTGAGTTTTTTATGGGGAGGCTAGGTCAGACTTTTGGACCTTAGTTCACTGGCTCAATTAGGTCTTGAGGGTGACTTCATTGTCTTTTTTTCTGAGGGGAGAAGGCAGGGCAATTGGGGTTAAGTGACTTGCCCAAGGTCACACAGCTAGTAAGTGTGTAAAGTGTCTGAGGCTGGGTTTGAACTCAGATCCTCCTGACTCCAGGGCTGGTGCTCTATTCATTGTGCCACATAGCTGCCCCCTTCATTACCTTTTTAGAGAAAAATTAGACCAAACTTACGTAGCAGGGATTTTAAGTATTACAAAAGTAACTTCATCTATGATACCCAACTAGATTGTAAGTGTCTTGAACAAAGCAGTCATATCTTTTATGAGACTTCTCTGTATTCTCCACAATGCTTGGAGAAGATACTCAATTCAACAAACATTTGTTAAATGCCTACTCTATGCAAGGCAACAGTGATACAAAGATGAAATGAATGTGTCCCTTCCAGGTGTGGGCAGTTTTAGCTGATGGAAAGGGGAGAAGAGATAGTTATGAGAGAAAAAACAAAAATGTAGCCCCACAAAGGTAAGGTAGTTTATTCAGGGTAAAATCCTAGTCCCTAGAAGTGGTTGGCGTTTATGGGGGAAAATGTATATTGCCTAGTTATGGTGTCAGTGTCGGAAATGTAGATTTTGGTTTATCCTCATCATGTGTGGTGGAAGGAGGTCTCAGAGCTTGCACTGCCACCTGCTGTCTAGCAACGCTGACTGGAGAGGGAAATAGGCTTTGACTTTGCTCTTTGGAAGGCATGACTAGAAATGGGAAAGGTTTGCCCTTATTGCTGTTTTTTGGAGAGGTGGAAGTACTTGAGAGCCCCATCAAGAGAATAGATCTGATAAAGCTCTAAAGAACTCAGACTTATGGTTTCCACTTTTGTTGAAAGTGCATGATGTTACTTACCTCAGCAGTCCAGGAATGGGGAGACCAAAGGAGCACCAGAGTGACTGTCCCCATGAAAGAATTGTGGTGCATCAGAGGAAACCAAAGGGCATCAGTGAAGATGTGAGTGGTCTGGTACCTGTATTCCATACTCATGTACCTGCTTTGGTTTTGTAAGTGTGTGTCTACTCTTCTGTGGACACGGTGAGCATTTGTGAGATGGTGAGTCTTGGGTCTGCGAGTGGAATATTTCTGATTTCTGAGTTGGCATTGTTTGTTCATCTTGAATACCTGGTTAATTGGGATGCACAACCGTGGGGGCTTAAGGAGCTCCAAGGTACAATAGTAGGAGGAAATTAGACATCGACACACAAAAACACTCTGGGAAAATGTGAGAATAATTGAGAAGAAATAAAAACAAATTTGTTTCTTTAATTTTCTCTAATTAGATATTCTTTATTATAAATTATAATAATTTATTATATTATAATATTATAATAATAAGATAATAATATATTATAATAATAAGAATTATAAATTCTCTAATTCTCTAACCCTTTCAATAACAATACGTATTTGTCATAGAATCATAGACTCAGAAGTGAACTTAGAACTAATTTATTTCAATTCATTTATTTCATGGGCGGGGAAGGAGGGTGACTGATGATTCTTATATGGGGAGAATCTGAGGCCCAAAGGTGCCAAGTGATTTGCTCAAGATTACCTTGTAAGTTGATGATGAAACAAGGTCTCTTTTTCTATTTTCTGGGCAGAACTATATAAACAAATAGGAGGGTAGTTCAGGGAGCCACAAAGGAAGAAAACGGAGAGACTGTGTAAACTTTTGGTGAAGTCCAATGTGTATAGGCTGGCTGAATAGCACTGAAGCAGGAGGCCCAAAGAAAAAGATGCCGAGTGTAAGCAATAAAGAAAGGCCTTTTCCTTGGAACAGAGAGAGAAGAAAACAACAGTTATCTGTTTTCCTCGTACATAGTTGTAATTATGCAGGAAAAATACCCATATGTACATATGTGGTCAATAATAACTATGTGGATAAGGCTGATGTGATGGTCACTTGTAATTTAAAAACTAGCCATCAACAGACTAGAAGCTGAAAAATGACTATTAATGTTTTCCAGGATTTTCAAAAGGCCTCTAACAGGACACCCTGAAGACTGCTCCCTTTTTTCTGTCTACATTCTCTTCTGCCTAGATATTTTTTGTTTGTTTGTTTGTTTTTGTTTTTTGGAGGGGGGAAGGTAGGGCAATTGGGGTTAAGTGACTTGCCCAAGATCACACAGCTAGTTTTTTGTGTGTGTTAAGTGTCTGAGGCCGAATTTGAAGTCACGTCCTCCTGACTCCAGGTCTGTTGCTCTATTCACTGCACCACCTACCTACCCTTCTTCTGCAAAGATACTGATAATTTTCATAAAGTTACACACAATCACCCAGCACCACTAGCATTCTACAGATGGGGTCTTAATTACACAGCCCGTTTCCCCCACATGATTACCAAAGAGTGGTTCCAATTCAATGCAGCTGTTCTGTTTTCTTCTTTTTTCTTTGCAGGAGATATGTACTCTGGGTTAATGAAATAAAAGTATGGTAACAAGAACGAGACAGTAGAAAATCACTCAGGAGAAGCAAGAGGAAACACACTGAGGATCAAGGCTATTGGGGCTCACCAGGGCTAGATTAATTATAGAGGTGATACTTCATCTTATCCCCTTCCACCTATAATGAAGTCCAAGGAAGTAGTGACTTAATAGTAGTGCAGATAAAATGGAGGTGACTCAAGTGTTTTGACACTCATTAAGGTAGGTGTTACTCCTCTTAAGGCTGGAGGGAGATACCTGCTTCCCTCTCCTACCACACCTTTTCCTCCTGCAAAGGCTTGACCCAAGGGATGTTTTTCTTTTCCCCTAGCCTAACTTATAAGAAGACATGTGACTAAGGGATGGGTCAAACTATTTTAGAAAAGCTTTTTATAGTATTAATTAGCAAACTATGAGAAGCAGCAGTCATGTGGTCCCCACTGCTGTCTTGCTCTTTGCTGCCCTGTGGAATCTTGGACTTGGAGATGAGCTTAGTGAAGTCTTTTCTTCTGAGACACCTCATTCCAGAAGGGTTATTCTGTGACACCCTTTGGTTGGCAATTATTATTGCTGGCAATGTAAGGGGGGAAGGAAGTGAGGGATAGAAGTGATTACTAGAATCGCCAAGGGTCATTTTGACCATTTTAAAAAATTACCTCCAGCCCTAAACTATTTACCAGAGCTAAGAATTAAGACAGATGAGTTTTTGCCCCCTCCCTTTCTTTCCTCTCTGCTTTCTGATGGAGATGGGAAAGGACAGAAGGGCAGGGAAAGGTGATCCTTAATGTGCACTTGAGGTTCCAGAACCCTGTTTCAACCCTTAGTCTATCAAGGAGAGGTAAGGACAGTTTAAAAGTAAACAACAGCAGATTTATAAGACGAAACTTCTGATTAGGCTTGATGACAGGGATTGAACGTATGACTGTTTTCTGAGGATAAACCCAGCTAAGTTTGGATAGGCTCAGTGACTCATGCGATAACAATGTTTGGCCATCCAAAGTGATATTACAGAAATGGTCTACAAGACATTGCAATTCACATTGTGCAGAGGGAATAAACATACTGATGAAATCATCAATAATTGAAGGATTATTAACGTAATATTATACTGTATACCGTGGTTTTCATGAACCTAGTATCAATTTATGATTCTCTCTAGTTGGATTCAGTACAAGTTTCATTCCTTGGGCAGACCTCTTCGTTACTCTGTAGTTTGCTGTTCTGCTTGCAGTTAGGTAGGTATATTCCCTTGCAAGTGAGCAGACAGAGATGACAAGCAGGGTAGAAAGACTGCTATATTATCCTTTAAATTTAGGAGATTTGGTACTTTCATAAGAGCCTCATGTCAAACTGAACTAATCATATTCTAAATCATTATAGAAAAATTAGTATTATGTCAAAGACAGAACATTTCTTAGACGAAAGAGAAACATAATTTGGGATGGGTGACCAGTTTTGAATTTTCTAACTCAAAGATTTTTTTTAAAATCTTGGTGTGAATAGCATATTAAGGGGAGAGGGGGCAGAGCCAAGAAGGAGGAGTAAAGGCAGGGACTCCCCTGAGCTCTCCCCCAAACCCCTCCAAATACCTTTAAAAATGACTCTAAACACATCCTAGAATGGCAGAACCTACAAAAATGCAGAGTGAGACAAATTTCCAGCCCAAGACAACCTGGAGGGTTGACAGGAAAGGTCTATTGTGCCAGTCTGAGAGAGGAGCACAGTCAGGCACAGGCCACACCAGGGCAGACAAGGGCCCCAGCAAACTTGGAGCAGGCCTCAGGGTTCTGAATCACTGGCAGCAGTAGGGGTTTCCAGACTTCTCAGCCCATAGACACCAAAGACTAACTTAGAAAGCCAGCAGGAAAGGTCTGTCAGCTCTGGGTGAAAGAGGAGTGCAGTCTAGCATATGCCATGTCAGCACAGCTCTGGTCTCAGCAAACTAGGAGCAGGCCTTGGGAGTAACTGAATCAGTAGTGGCAGAGGCAGTCGCTGCTTCTGGAGCTGTCAGTCCACAGACAGTAAGGGGAACAAACAATTGATCAGGACATTACAGGGGTCTCTTTGCTAGCACTGAGGCAGGATGCTGTTGCTTTGACTATACTTGGATCTGGGTCACAGTCCTGGGGTGAGGAGAAGCACTAGCAGAGCAGAGCTTGCAGCAGCAGTGGAGAAGAAACCCTCCTCACAGTTCCAGGGCAGGAAAGAGTGCTTTTGGTCACTCACAGACCAGAGCATAGGCCGGGAGAGAAGCAAACAATTATCATAAGATCATATCACCTTGGAAGAACTAAAAACTGACGGATCCCTAGAAATTTCTCTGAAAACAGCTGTACAAAACCCCTGAAGCTTGGGATAGTACACCCTCCACACTGAAAGCAGAGCCCTGCTTTAACAAAGAGTTAAAAAGTAAAAAAAAAAATAGGCTGGGAAAATGGGCAAAGAACAGAAAAAACAACAACAACAAAACCTCTGACTATAAAAACTTTCTTTGGTGACAAGGAAGATCAAAACATACAAACAGAAGAAGACAACAAAGTCAAAGCTCCTACATCCAAAGCCTTCAAGAAAAATATGAATTGGTCTCAGACCATGAAAAAGCTCAAAAAGGATTTTGAAAACCAAGTAAGAGAAGTAGAGGAAAAATTGGGAAGAGATGAGAATGGGGCAAGAAAATCATGAAAAACTTGTCAACAGCTTGCTAAAGGAGATGCAAAAAAAAAAATACTAGAGAAAATAACACCTTAAATAGACTAGACCAAATGGCAAAAGAGGTCCTAAAAGCCAATGAGGAGAGGAGTGCCTTACAAAAGTAGAATTGGCCAAATGGAAAAGAAGATCCAAAAGCTCACTGAAGAAAATAATTCCTTAAAAAGTAGAACGAAGCAAATGGAAGCTAGTGACTCTATGAGAAATCAAGAAATTATAAAACAGAACAAAAAAAAGAGAAAAAAACGTGAAATATCTCGTTGGAAAAACAACTGACCTGGAAAATAGATCCAGGAATGATAATTTAAAATTTGTTGGACTAACTGAAAGCCATGATCAAAAAAAGATCATAGACATCATCTTTAAAGAAATTATCAAGGAAAACTGCCCTGATATTCTAGAACCAGAAAGTAAAATAGAAATTGAAAGAATCCGCCAATCACCTCCTGAAAGAGACCCCCAAAACAAAACTCCTAGAAATGTTATAACCAAATTCCAGAGTTCCCAGGTAAAGGAGAAAATACTGTAAACAACCAAAAAGAAGCAATTAAAGTACTGTGGAGTCACAATCAGGATAACATAAGATTTAGCAGCTTCTATATTAAGGGATTTGAGGGCTTGTAATATGATATTCCA
The DNA here is from genome assembly GCA_028646575.1 of Pseudocheirus occidentalis. Lineage (NCBI taxonomy): Eukaryota > Metazoa > Chordata > Mammalia > Diprotodontia > Pseudocheiridae > Pseudocheirus > Pseudocheirus occidentalis. Next base: position 161,544,725 of record CM053598.1, on the reverse strand, counting down.
AAGAGCTAGAATTAAAACCAAGAATCACCTACCCAGCAAAACTGAATATAATACTTCAGGAGAGAAAATGGACATTCAATGAGACAGAGGAATTTCATGCATTCTTGAGAAAAAACCAGTGTTAAATGGAATACCTGACTTTCAGATACAAGACTCAAGAGAAGCATGAAAGATGAACAGGAAAGAGAAATCATAAGGGACTAATTAAACTGCTTACATTCCTACATGGAAAGATGATATTTGTAACTCATAAGGCCTTTTATATTATTAGAGTAGTCAGAAGGAGTATATCTAGACAGAGGGCACAGGATGAGTTGAATATGGAGGGATGATATCTAAAAAATAAAATTAAGGCATAAGGGAAGAATGTACTGTGTATCAGCAAGCACCCTAGCATACCCAGGGCAGCTGCTAGCACAGGTTCTTAGATCTGCTTTTCTAAAGGAAAGCCACTCAAAATGGGTTAACAATTGTTCTTTAATCAAACAAACATATCATTTACCTAGTTCAGGGGAGGGAGAGAATTTGGAACTTAAAGTTTTAAAAATGACTGTTAAAATTGTTTTTACTAGGGAAAAATAAAATATTAAATACATTTTTTTTAATAAGGAAAGAAAAAAAAGAATGAGACGTGACTGAAAAATGACTAAGGAAATGGCCCTGTATTTTGGCTGTAAACAGCTCCCTTTCTTGATTAGCCACATCTCTTCAGGTCAACATCAATGGGACTGTTGTGAAGAAAAAAGAAGGGAGGGGAAATGAATATTTTTAAAGGCCCTTCTATGTGTGTGACACTGCGCTAAGTGTATTACTGATATTGTCCCATTTAATCCGCACAACACTGTGAGGTAAATGCTCTTATGAGTTCCATTCTAAAGTTGAGGAAATTGAGACAAACGGAGGTTAAATGACTTGCCTAGGATCCCACAGCTAGTAAGTGTCTGAGGCTGGATTTGAACTTGGGTCTTCCCTTCCTGACTCTAGGTCCAGTGCTCTATCCACTATGCCACTAAGCTTCTTCATGACCCTGTAAGGTAGGTGCTATTATAACTCTCATTTTAGAGGTGAGGAGACTGAGGTTGAGAAGTTAAGTGACTTGCCCAAGGTCACACAGTTAATAAAAATCTGAGGCTGGATTTGAACTCATGTCTTTCTGACTCCAGGCCCAGTGCTCTATTCACTTTCCTACCTAGCTGGGTTCCACTTGAGCCTGCCTGAAACATTTATTGGCTGTGTGGTTCATGGAAAATCATGCAACTTCTCTGGCACCCAGACTTCTCATCTGTAAAAAGAAGGGATTGGATATGATGAACTCTAAAGGGTGTTTCAGGGCAGCTTGGTGGCACAGTGAAGTTATGGACCTGGAATCAGGAAGACTCATCTTTGTGAATTCAAATCTGGCCTTAGACACTTACTAGCTATGTGACCTTGGGCAAGTCTCTTAACCCTGTTTGCCTCAGTTTCCTCATCTGTCAAAAGAGCTGGAGAAGGAAATGGCAAACCACTCTAGTATTTTTCCCAAGAAAACCCCAAATGAAGTCACAAAAGGTTGGACAAGACTTAAATATGACTAAACAACAAGGAGCCTTCCAGCTCTAAGCTTGTAATTTTATTATTTTTTTTTAAATTTATTTTAAAATTTGTTTTCTTGTCTACATTATTCATTTTCATTACATTTTTGAATTATACATTTTCTTCCCATCTTGCCCCTGTCCCAACCTTAAAACAGCAATCCCACTGTAAAGCCCCTCCCCTGCTCTGCTCTCTTATTTTCTGGTAGGGCAGGGAGGGTCTCCCTATCCCCAGCCCCCGTATATCTTAATTCCTAGTTGCAGGTATTGCAGAACTTTGAATTCTAGATTCTT
>CM053598.1:161524688-161542360 GCA_028646575.1 Pseudocheirus occidentalis | reverse complement strand
CAGCAACGCACAGTTAAAAGACAACTCTACAAGTCTCAGAATGGAAGGAGATGTCTACGCTCAGAGAAAGATCTATAAAGACCAGAGTTTAAATGGAGACTGAAGCAACACATGCTATTGTTCTTTCCCATGTTTGGTTTTGTTTCTTTTCTTTTTTTTTTCTTTTTCTCATTTGGTTACAATGCTTCTATACAACCAGACTACTGTACAATGTGAAAGTGTTTGCAGATCCTATACATGATTGTATGTCACCATGACGGGGGAGGGGAGAAAACCTGAAACTCAAGTGATTCTGTAACTGAATCTTGTAAACTAAAAGTAAATAAAAAAAAAATTGAGTTCAAATCCAACCTCAGATACTTACTAGCTATGTGACCCTGGGAAAGTCACTTAACCTCTGTTTGCTTCCATTTCCTTATCTGTAAAATGGGGTTTATAATAACACCTACTTCCCAGGGTTACTGTGAGGATAAAATAATATCTGTAAGGTTTTGCAAACCTCAAGATGAGATATATATACTATTATTATTATTACTATAAATTCATACTTCTCATATAGTTCTTAATATGAATATTTCTTTACCATTCAAAAACACTAAATTTCTTTGTAAATACTTGAGTGAATGTACATTTTAACAGTTAACCCTGGGTCTGCTTTCTGAGGACAATAACACCTATGTTAAACAACTCTGTCTATGCCAAACCTAGACATATGGTAAATCTGATGGAAAAAATTTTAGCAAAAAAGATATGAATGATGCAGAATCTATGAATATTGAAAGGTTGTTTAAACATCCTTACAGCAATAATCAGTCAAAGAGAGTAAAAAATCATAAAAAAAAAAAGTCACAAAGTTAGAAGCTATGATTTATCAAATGATTAGGGAAAGTACAGTACTTATCCAAAAGGAAAATGAACATTTTAAATTTAAAATTAAGGACTGACAAATTATAATAAAGAAAATCTCTTCTTCTTCAACATTTTTCCCTATATCTTCTCTTCTTCTAAGTTAAACATTCTGGATATAACGACGTGTTTGTTTCTCAATATTCTGATATAGTAGATATAGTAACATTGAATTTAAAAAAGGTAGTAATATAATCTTAGCTTGTAAAGAAGAAGAGCAGTCTCTACACCCAGAGATGTGACAATTTTGCAATACCTTGCAGGGGTGAAAGCATATCTGTAGCACTATATTCAATTCTAAGTGCCCATTTAAAAAGGACATTGATAAGTAGAGACCAACTAGAAAAGGGAAATCAGAATAGTATAGGACCTCAAGACCATTACATATGAAGATGAGCTAAATGAAGTAGGAATGTTAATTTGAGCAAAGAGAAGACAATGGGAGGACATGATAGCTGTCTTTGAAGGGTCCTCATATGAGTGAGTGCTTATATTCGTTCTAGATGGCTGGAAAGGGTGATTTAGGAGCAATAGGTAGGAATTCTGAGAGAAGATGATTTAAGCTTCATGTAAGGAAAACATTCCTATTGAAACTATTAAAAATGGAATGGGTTTGGGAGAAGATAGGAGTGGTAATAACAAAAGACATTTATACAGTGCTTTGAAGTTTGCAAGGTCTTTTACACAAGCAGTTTTCAAGCAAAAGCTGAAATTACCACTTGTCAGGTATGATGTAGAAGGGATTTTTGTTCAAGTTACAGGTTAGAAGAAATGACTGTGAAGTCCCTGACAAATGTGAAATTCTTTGAAAACTTATTCACATTTTTGCCTTATGGGCCTATGAGTACCATCTAGTGGTTGAATATGGTAAATAAAGGGTTATATGGTTTTATCTAAAAGTCAAGAAAAAAAATAAAACTTTTCCCCATTTTTCAACTATTCAATTAAATTCAAAATGTATTGCATGCCCGTTGTGGACAAGATACTGATACTACTGGGACCTTGGAATACAAAGGCAAAACCATAATGAGTGGCCCTTGAAGCGATTCAGGATCTAATGCCTAAAGGAAAATAAGACCAAATATAACACTTGGTTAAGGCAATATCCTTCTTTAACTACTTTAATAATTTAAAACATTCATGATTTCATCAGTGTGGGCATTTCCTCCATCAGTGCAGATCACAATCCCCCAACTTCTTAGGACATGGTTTTCTGAGTTGCTAGAGCTAAAAAACATCATCTTTCAGTAAACAATCTCCTGGTGATTGATGTCTCTCTGGACACAGAGAGGCTGATCTTCCAGCACCACATTCAAAGCCTTTCTAGCCTGGAAAAAAAATTTGCTAATAGGCTTCAATAATCCAGGGTTATTTCCATACCATCAGTAAGTATCACTTTAGTGAAGAGACAGAGTCAGATAAGGGTGGGATAAATTTTGAACTGAAAAGGGCTTAAGAAATGTGGTTTCAAACTCTAAGGTTAGAATGAAAATAATCTGCCTAAATTCAAAGTATCTGAAAATAATAAAAGAGAGAAAGAAGTTGAGTATGCTAAACATAATTTCAGTCATAGAAGTTTAGTTAGACTGACATACAAAAGGTAAAAATTAAAAGATTATAGTAAAGCTTAAAAGAAAAGAGACTTCAGGAAAAAGAATCAAAAGTTGTTTTTTAAAAAAATGTTGCTATAAGTATGAAATGCCAAACTTTTGTGCAATCACTTTCAAGATAGTATGGTAGGACACTACCTAATATGATTTTCTTTCTACATAATCAGTAATTAAAGTACTGTTTTAATAAGCTTTTATAAAATTGATTTACTTCTCATATCTGAAGAACACTAAGCATTATACTGTCATTCATCAATTATTTAGACTTGTTTCTTTTAAAATTGAGTTAAATAATAACAAAAAGCCACATTTTACAAATCTAGTTCATTACATATGAGTAACGAGTTTTCTATACTCTGAAGTAGGAATTTACAGTAAAATAAAACTATAATAAAGCAACAAAATATACTTTTGAAGATATTCGCAGGGCAACATATGCAGTATAACCATAAGTATAGTAAAAAAAAATTTGAAATTCTTTTGAATATTTTAAACTGTATAAAATCACAAATCTCTGAAGGTAAATTTGTGGGTTTTTTTAAACAGTCAAAAGGTATTTAAAGTGAAATATACTGAAAATGATGGTGATCAAGGTAGGTAGAATAGTGAAAAATTTCTGGTCAAATAAAGGAAAGGAAGAGAAAAAAAAAGGACCCTGGACCACAAAATAATGTGATATTTTCTTGTATGGCTCATAATCTGACTCTGAAGACATTTTAGCTATGTTCCAAAAACATTTTGTGCCCAGGTAGCATCTGTGGAATAAAAGCAGCCTCCTAAGTTAACTACTCTGAAGAACAACCTTCATTTGCCTGCTTCAGTTTTGGTATGTTTTTTTTTTTTTCCACCATAGTCTAGGGTAAGATTTATTTAAGCCATCCCAATCACAAGCAAAATGAAAAAAGGTAAGCACGTTTGTCACTGCGTGATGCAAATGAACCTAAGGGCCCCTGTAATTTTCTGTTCCACATAGAAAGAAAAGGATGGTCCAGCTGCTGCTGCAGTCCCCAGTGCTCAATTAGTGTGGTCCAAGTTTTCTTTACTCGTCCTCATACCCCAGTTTGGAGAGGACTGATGTGACTGTTATGAAATAGAGTGTAGTTTCCATCTCCCCATGGGAAGGGCTTGGTCTGGATGCGGAGATGGGGGTAGGGGATGAATTCAGGCCGCTCGTGATGCTCCCGCAACTTCAGGTAGGTGTTCAGCATGCTGACCGCCACCCCAGGGAGTGCCACGAAATAGGTCAGCATCCTCCAAAGGTGGCCCGAGCCCTCCTCGCTGTGGGTGCCGCTGGCAAACGACCACCTCACCAGGGTGCGGACCTGGCCCAGCTGTGCTAGCAGCCGCCCGCTTGCCGTTACTGCCATCTTCCAACAATTGGTATTTGTTTTAAAAAAGAACTTCCACTGTGGTTTATCAACATAATGCAAATACTATAGCATAATTAACTTTAACAGTGGAATCTGGAATTTCAGCAGCATGAAAAGTAGCCTCCACCTGTGAAATATGCACCCTTATCCATTCAGAGAGTTTTCTGCAGTTGTAAGTGGCCAAAAAACTTCATCACCTGGAGACTAGCCTTCTGATAATGACCTTTCTCTCTTTCTTAGATAAAATATATAGTTAAAGTACTTCATCACTGGCATCTTACTAGAAACCTGTCCTGCTGGGTGATAGCTACTAGAGATAGACTTTCTAGGGGCATCTCTTTGAAAGCGCAGATTCACTTCCATATTAAAGTAAGGCCCTGGAGTAGGGTTTTAGAAAAGCACAATTAAAAATGACAAGCATAAAAAATATTAAAACCTAGAAAGACATAAAATAATGCAAAGAAAGCAGAACTTGAACTAAATATACATTTGCTCCAATTTATAGATATCTAATTTTAAGTGAAAAGCATAAAAGAACAAAGATTTGAACTGATAAAGATTAAAAGCGAATAAACAGAGAGTTATAGGTAAGTTACTGTTATTTTGTTAGACTATATTTATTATAAATATTTTGAAGAAATGTCATAGTTTTTCTTATGAGTTCATAATTAAATTTATTCTATCACATTATCATACATATGTAGAATTCTTTATATTCCCAAAACATAACGATGCACTCAGAAATATATAAAATTTTCAAAAGCTAATTACCTAATGTCATTAAGGCAGCTATCAGCAACCATCCAGCTTGTGTTCGTTGAACTGAAAGGCGACTATTCTGAGCAGCGGAACGTAACAAATCCTCTGCTAACATCACAATTATCTATTTACAATTAGAAGGAAAAAAAGCACATAAGCTGAACAAAGGATATTACTTTTTAAGACAACATTTCCAAATATTAAATACATATAATTCACAGGAGTATTACTAGAAAGTCATGCTTCTTGAAGTCTATGCTATAAGACCATATTATATCAGCATAATCATAACCATATCAACAGACTGTTTATTAAGTTAATTACTGAAATGTTAGATATAGTACAACAAAACTGTGAGAAGAAGATATTTTGTAACTTAATTATGGCAATACAGTAAAATGAATCCAGCTCAGCTCAACAATAACATGGTGTTATTATACTAATTTTAAAATGGCTCCTCTTGAGAAAGACAGAGACAGAAATGGGGTTAATCACCTCATATAGAAGAGGTTAGGGATAGTTGTTACAATGGAGGGGAAGAACAGGAAGGCAAAAGGGAAAGAGTCAACCTTACTCTCATTGAATTTGGCTTAGGGAAGGAATGACATACTCTCTTAACTGGGTATCATGCCACACAGGAGAGTAAGTGGGATGGGGATGAGAGGTGGGATGACGGAGGGGAGAGTATGGTGGGGGGAAGGGTTGCTGGAAGTACACACTTCTGTAAAGGGACAGGGTAGAGAATACAACAAGGGGGGGGCGGGATAGGAAGTAGAGACATATAACCAGTCTCTCACCATTATGACCACTGTGGAGATGTTCTGCATAACTATACATGTACAGCCTGTATTGAACTGCTTGTCTTTCCAGTGGGGGTAGGTGACGAGGGAGGAAGGAAGGGAAAGAATCTAGAATTTAAAGTTCTATAATCAAATGATAAAAACGTGTGTGTGTGTGTGTGTGTGTGTGTGTGTGTGTGTGTATAATATAACATAATTATTATTATTAACTACATGCAACTGGGAATTAAGATACATTAAGATGCACTGGGGTAGGGAGACCTATCCACCCCTACCAGAAAGTCAGAGGGGCAATGCGGGAGGACATAGGAGAGAGTCGATTGGGGGAGGGGCTATACAGTAGGATGGCTGTTTTGAGGTAGTGGGTAGGGGAAAGGTGGGGAGAAAATTTGTAACTCTAAATCTCGTAGAAATGAGTGATGTAAAAAAGAAAATAATTTTTTAAAATGGCTCCTCTCCTAAATATGTAATGTCATACTCAGTCTCATTATGAGTGACATTTTGATCTCCTTCCTGAAACATCCTTTCCATAAAGTTAAACAAGTTAAATTTTTCTAGCAGAAGGAATTTTTACACTTGAATCAAATGAAAGCAGGCACTTAACCGAGTATCAAGTATCAAGTCACGAATCATTACTGCTATTACATATGCCTAACAAAATATGGTACTATTACAAAATTAATGTAATTTGTGTAATATATTAGTCACTTGGAAAGAGTTTCTAAATAACTCTCTTATTTAAGATTATGCCAAGATGAGATTCTTTGCTATTTCCAATAATTAAGCCCCCTTAAATAAGAGCTACAACAGACTTGGGTAGTATAGGGCACATAACTCTGAAGTAAACAGAGTATTCCTCTAAAACTTGCTTTTTTGGGAAGGTTTGGACCTATATTTTCATCAGTGATATCTTATATAGAAAAAGGATGTTAGCTATAAATGAATTTAAGTTTTCTAGGAAACCAGAACAACAACAATAAAAGACCGATCCAGAAAAAAATGTTTTCTAGAAAATGAGAAGCATCCAATTTTATTTTAGACCTTGGATATCATCACTTTAATCAAGCCAAAAACCATATTCTGCTATTAGTTAACACTGCAGTACCCCACAGGTAATATTAAAATAAAGGCACTAGGACACCAGATAAGCCTTTCTTTAGAGCAACAAGTTTCCATATTTCATTTTCTTTAGTAAATCAGAGAAGTATTAATGAACAGATTGATGGACTAGGAACTAAAGTGAAACTAAAATAGTGAGAACAACTGACACAAGCATTTTATAGAGAGAAGTCTCATCATTTTACAGTCATATTTCGTATATAATATTCTATCCCTAAACATATTTTGCGAAAGACTACAAAGGAAGAATTTTATATTCAGGTTAGTAGATTTCTTCAGTTCTGCTATTGCATTTGTAGGGAAGAAGGACCCAACTAGTAAAAATAAAAATTAGCCTCAGATTACTTGTCTTTATTTATTTAGCCTTTTTTTTTTTGAGGGGGGAAAGGTAGGGCATTTGGGGTTAAGTGACTTGCCCAAGGTCACACAGCTAATTTTGTGTTATGAGTTTGAGGCTGGATTTGAACTCAGGTCCTCCTTACTCCATGGCCGATGCTCTATTCACTGTGACACCTAGCTGCCCAATTTGATTGTTTTTAAAATCACTCAAAGCTAAATTAGAAACACAAATTCATGATACTAATTTCTTAAGCAAAAAAAAAAAAAAAAAATCAAAGGAATACTTTAGGTTTGTTAAGTGAATCCCGGTTGGCAGGTTTAACAATGGGAAATTATATTTCAGTTTTGTCTGACATTACTAAAAAATGGCAATAGCTAGAATTAATTCAATCTGGCTTATTCATGTGGACTGCTCTCCCAGGAAACCATATAAAACATAATGTTTTAGGGAATAGTAATGCTGTCTTTGTTAATGAGTTCTGTAGAAATAATCTTAACCAGATTTTGAACTGAAAAGGAAAATTCAGTCCTTGGCAAAGTTCTTTGCATGATACTTTCTTTATTAAAAAACAAAATGGTAAAGTTACTACCTATTCTTACTCAATAATACTGTAGGAGCACTGAAGGAAAGGGAAGGGGAGTGGTGACTTGGCACCTTGGAGGGGTTAAATGGTTAAATGAGTGGTCTGAATAATAAGGGCTTCCATCTCTAAATAGCAGTTTGTTCCAGCTGTAATTCACCCGTTCTGATCAAATTTGTCTAAAAACTCTTCTCTGATGCTTATGAATCCTATTTCTTTTCGTTTAATTCTTTAAGTTAAAATGCTGCAGTATTTTTAAAAAGCCACCTATTAAAACATCAATCTATTAAATATGTACTGTGTTAACAATGGCATTTATCAGTTTGAGAAAGTGAGTAATTCATAAGAACTGCATTTTCTGAGAATCACTTTTAGGTGAATGAAATTTTAAGTAAATTTTCCTGGGAGGGTACCTAACAAAAAAAGTATTTAAAGCATAAGTTTGCCATGGGACAAAGACAACATTAACTCAAAAATCTGGAAGATGATATTCTTTGAATCTGGAACCAATAGTACAACATATTTCTTTCAAAAAAACCATATTTATAGTTACAATTTTAACATTTAGCTTATAGAATTTTTCCTCATCTTTCTCAGAAGGCTGCTCCCATTGAACTGTCTCATTAGACTGTTTCAGTTTCCAAGAAAACAGGGATCATAATATCAGGGATTCGGAGGTAGAAGAGGTCAGGCAGGCGTACCCTCACCTTTGATGAGCTCCTGAAACAGTATCACACTGCAAATGGACCATTATACCCTATGTAATCATTACCTTTCCTTTTCCATGTGGAATTCCTAAAGGACAACGTTTTACTGCTCCTAGCAGAGCTGCTACAGCAAAACCAAAGCCAGTCACAGCTTCAGGTGAAGATTTGAGCACAGTAAGTCGTTCAAGGCAACGGTCCAAAAGTGGAGTTAGGTAGGAAGGCAATGCTACAGCAATGCAGTGTAAACACCACGCTGCTGCTAATCGAACTGAAATGCTAGGATGAATAATAACTGAAATGACATTGTCAAGAATTCCTGGAAGAGAAGAATAAAAAAATAATGAATGAATCTTTATAGAAAGAAGGCTGATTTAGTAATCAATTAAGTAATAAACATTACTTAGTGTCCACTATGCGCTAGACGCTATGCTGAGTACTTAGTATAGGAAAAGAAGCAAAAGACAGTTTCTGCCCTCAAGGAACTTAAAATCCAATGGGTAACACAATATGTAAAAATATATATACAAAGCAAGCTATATACTGGATAAATAGGAAAAGATCAACAATGGGAAGGCACTGGAGTTAAGAGGGGCTGAGCAAGGCTTCCTGTAGAAGGTGGATTTTAGTTGGGCCTTAAAGAAAATTGAGGAAGTCAATAGTTGGAGCAGAGGAGGGACAGGATTCCAGGCAAAGGGGACTATCAGAGAAAATACCCAAAGTCAAGAGATAGAATGTCTTGTTTGTGAAACAGCCATGTAACCAGTGTTGCCGTATCAAAGAGTGTGTGTCAGGGATTAAGGTGTAAGCAGATTGGAAAGGTTGGAGGGGACTGCTTAGGAAGTATGATCTTGGAGAAAATAGGGAGCCAGCGGAGTTTACTGAGTAACAGAATGACACGATGAAACCTGCACTTCAGAAAAATCATTTTGGCGGCTGAATAGAGGATGGACTAGACTGGAGAGAGACCTGAGGCAGGCAGACCCACCAGCAGGCTACTGCAGTAACTGAGGTAAGAGGTGATCACAGAGGGTGGGCCTGCACTAAACTGAGGGCAGTGTCAGAAGAGAGAAGAGGGCTATTCCAGAGATGTCACAAAGGTGAATTCTACAGACCTTGGATATGGGGTTATGAGGGACAGTGAGGAGAGCATGGCTCCTAGGTTGTGAGCCTGAGGAACAGAATGATGATGTTGCCCTCTACAGTAACAGGGAAGATGTGCATGGGGGAACTTTTAGGGGAAAGATAATGAGTTCATACTGAGTTTAAGATGTCCTCTGGACACCTAGATCAAGATGTCAGACAGGAGGCTGGAGATGTGAGAAAAATAGGGAACACATTTAGTCATGTGGATAAAGATTACATTCTTCTAACATACACTAGTTGTTGAGTTATCTGAAAGTCAGACCAAGAGATGTGATTCTAAACACTGTTTTTTTGTTTTGTTTTTTTTTTTACAAAAGACAGATCTAAACTAGATCAGCTCACAAAAAAGTTACATTCTTTAAATTGTGTCATTGCTGCATTTGTTCTCCCATCCTAGGAATTAAAAGTGGTTAATAACTATTGGAGGAGGAGCATTCTATGTTTTTTCTGGCCTAATTCTCCATCCATTTCAGCATACCTTTTTATTAACCATTTAATACAGATCTACTTCATCAGCTGCTTTATCTGAATAATATTAAAAAGAAATCAAAGTCAGCCTGATTTCTCAATGGGATTCACTTAAAGAGATCTTATTGTTTCTGTGATCACTAACAAAGTATTGTATCTATGTCAATTTTTAAAATCACTGTGTATCAGTCTTATGTCACTAGCTATATAAATAATATATGTTCAACTCTAAAATGAAAGACCTAAAATCAATTATTTCACACTCAATTGTAAAGCAAAAGTATTCTAAGAGGGTTGCTTATAAGTCAAATAACATTACTAAGTATCAAATAATGATGCCGAGTGATATTTTTCTAATAAGCTAAGAAACATATTAGTTTGAAAATTCCTTGAAAACTCAATGATAGTACTGTGTTCTAAGAAATTAAGATTATGAAGAATGTTGAGAAATTTGGTAAAATTTGAATGAGCTCAAGCAGAGCAAACCAGAACCAGAAAATCAATTTACCTAATGTCCACAAGAACATAAAGGAAGATTTAATATTGAAAGAATTTAGAATTCTAATCAATACAATAACCAGTCATGATTTATTTCAGAAGACTTCCTGGCAGAGATGTAGTAGATTACAGGTGAGTAATGGGAAGAGGTAAAAGGAAGAGAATAAGCATTTATATAAAGCATGTGCCAGGCACTGTGCTAAGTACTTTACAAATATTATCGCATTTGCTTTCACAACAATAGCAGATGCTATTATTACTCCCATTTTACAGCTGAGGAAACTGAGGCAAACAGAGATTAAGGGAACTGCCCAGGGTCACACAACTAACAAGTGTATGAGGCTGGATTTGAACTCGGATCTTCCTGACTCCAGACCCAGCACTGTACTCACTGAGCTACCTCGCTACTGCAAGATATATATTTTCAGATACAGGCTGATATGTTTTGCTCTCTTTTATGTTTGTTTCTTTTCCCCATTAGAATGTAAACTCCTTAAGGGCAGACGCTGTCTTTTTTTTCTTATTTGTGTATCTCTGGCACTGAGCAAGGTGCCATTCACACAGCACATCCTTAATATGTGATTTCTGACTATCTTCACTTATTTTTTTACAAGGAAGGGACCTGGGGTTGGAGGTAGGCGGGAGTTATTGAAAAACAGCAACATAAAAAGAGGGTAAGTAAAACATTTTTAACATGACTAAATTTGTTGTGGTTTATCGAATGTTACGTCTTAGTTGTATGTAAAACTGTAGAGAATCCTGGGAATACATCTGTATAAGCTTTGGTTTATTTCCTATTATTCATAATTTTAGAAAATTTCTGATGATATTTTCTCTATCAGTGTGGCTGGGCAACTCTTCTTCATATTACATAGTCTAATAAAGTCGTTGGAGGCACTGAGAAATTAAATGATTTGTCATGGTCACAGGGTTAGTAGGTATCAGTGACAGAACTTGAAACAATGGCTTTTTAACTTTAAGGACAGTTGGCGATCCATTAAACCATACTACCTAGATAAAGTTTGAGAAAAATATAAGCTGGCTAAAAGTTCTTAAATAAAAAGGAAAAAATCTTCTGCATCTATAAATAAAGCATAAAATTTAAATAGTTTCTTTTTAAAATATCCATTGGATATACATACTTCATTAAAACAAAAGTATAATCTCTTTAAAATCAGCCAAATAAAAGCAGATCCTTTACTAGATAAGTAATATTTTTAAAGCACTTAATATTTGTAAAAGTTAAAAATTTTTAAAAAGGGTCTCAGACAGACAGAACAAGTTACTACCTGCACTGGAATCCTGTAATAAAGGTGCAGCTGTCGTACCAAGACCATAGATAAGATTCCCAAGTTCTTGTAAAGCACACACTAGCACATGCTGGCTGGCAGTGACATCTGTGGAGCCAGGTTGAGTTTCCAAATTACCTTCACTCATTACAGCATCTGAAAAAGGTGGAAATATTAGCTATGAAATACACAATTTCTCTAAAACACACAATACAGAGTATGGGGTAGGGATTGACAATGTGATAGGAACATGTACAATTTGACTTTTCTTGGGTAAAACTGTATGGACTGCTCAAAAGAGCAGTGGTTATAAAAACTGTAATTACAATATTTTGTATATGTGGTGTGTGTTTCTGCATGTGTGTATATATTTTTTTCACTAACTTAGGAGCTAATACTGTAAGGCAGAAACAATAACCTAAAGGAGATTCTTGGTCAAGTACGTTTTACAGTAGTTGGCCTGTGAGGTTCCTTCCAGTTCCTGAGATTGTATTAACTGATTTTAAAAGCACATTAACTTCTCAAATTGGGCAAATATTTCTGATATAGTTATTAAATACATACATAAACATATATATACACACATATACACACATGCATGTTAAACTGGTATTTGCTTAGAAAAATAACTGAACTGGATGGTAAACTTTTGGATGTTATTTTACTTCGCATGCACTAGATTTTCTGAAGCGTCAGTATTATAGGGCTAGATGATAATCACTTTGGCATTAATTAAAAAAAAAAAAAGAAAAATGTATTGGTTCCATACCAACAACTTTCTTTAGTTTCCAGATGGCCTGAGAAATATCCTTGGCGGCAGCAATCTGAGCTTTTTCTCCAAGAAGACTTCCTACAGTAGCTCGAAGGATAAATGAAACACAGCGACGACAACAGATAGCATCCGTCTGAGTTTGGATAGCTTTAGGGTGAGTCTGTGACACAAGACTTAGGATATGAGAGAGTACAGTGGCAAAATTCCTTTCTAGCCAACGTCCTCCTAGTGTTGAAATAAATACCACATATGCCTGAAAAAGAATGGAAAAGTTTGACTGTTAAAATTAAAATATTCTCAATGAAATATTAATATTCTCCTTATCAGAGAATACACTGAAAAAATTAGATTTTCTTTTCTTTTTTGAACATTGCAATATTCTCAGTGCAAGCTATAGTGCACTAAATTAATACTAGATCAAGTCCTTTTTCATTTAAAGCCACAGCTACAATGTGTGGGCATTTCAACTCTGATTTCATTTAACCTGCTTTTCTGTTTTGTTTCAGAGAGTGAGAAACATTAGGGAACCATCATAGGCAGCTATGACATAAAACATTGTCTCTGGCCTCACTGAACAACAATTCTCTGCTATCTGAGATTCTTAACATAGAATGCTAAATTAAATGTTAGAAACATCTTAAAAATTATTATGCAACAGATCCATGACTCAAAAGAACTTTCAGTTCTATGGACTAGAAAGGAGTAAATGCTAACAGTGATCAAGCATTATTCTTGATTTCCATGAATTAGAATGCTTTGACTTCACCAAAAAAGATACAAAGACCAATGATACCACAACAAAGATAACATAGGGAACTACTAGATAAATTTAGCCACTGAAAAACAAGCATTCCTCTGCATATTCCTATTTCTTACAAGTTCTCAATAGCATTCATTTACCATTACAAAGAAATTTACTATTTTAAGTAAGTCTGTGATGATAAAAAATATTAATACAATAGGTATAATACAACAGCGAATTTTAAATGACAAACTGGAAACAAAATGTAATGCCACTAAAGAAAGGGATTGTTCTAGGGTCTTCTTAAGTTTTCTACAACATACAGGTAGTTTTTGAAAAAAAGTTTTACTGATGCTTTTATTTTTATAGTCATTTTTGGAAACCCCTTCCAAATATTCTAGGAATATTGTTTCCTTGAAGATTTTAACCGCAGTTTGAGAGCCAAACGTTCTTTCAGCATATATATACTAACACTGCTTTGGAAATGAAATTATATAAAATGGCACCACAGTGTTTTTGAACAATTTTTCATCTAATAACATTAGTCACCTACAATTACACCTAAAGACGGCTAAAAATATGTAAGCACACTGAAAAATTTGTTTAACCATAAGAAATGAGGAAACAAGCCTTCAGAAACAAGACTTACTTAACTGTAATACAACAACTAAATCAGTCCTCTTCAGAGTTAGTTGGCTTTGCTTGAACTCAAAGTGAAAATAAAGTTCTCTTGCTTATAACCTAGGTCTTCAAAAGTCTTAAGCAGTACATGCCAAAGCACCGTGATCTGTTGTGGTACTAACTTTAGAGAAGTGTACATTTCAGCAATGTCTCAAACACCCCAATACTGTATCCTAAATAGGTGTTAGACTGAGGCCAGTGAGAATTATAGTCAGATATTTCATTTGTGATCCAAACCTGAGTAACACCAACTCGAACATCCCTACTGACTGAACTCGTTCCTTTCAACATATCTCCACTGGCTCGAAGAAATCCTGAACTCCCACGCAGAAACCCTGTTCCTAGTAACTCCATGGCTTCCTCCAGAGAAACTTTGCGAATGTTTTGCCGGGAAGCTGCTATAATAAACAAAGCCAAAAAACTCTCTAAATATAATTTATATTTCATAGAATAAAGTTAAATCCATGTTATACCTTTTAAAAAAAGATATATTAATAATTGTAAAACAAAGTGTGAGACTTAAAACAAGAGATAATAACACACAGTAATTCATATACAATACTTTAGCAAGTTAATAATCTAGTTGTCCTTGTGTGAGCATTTACTACCTCATTTCTATATCTTGCTATTCATTTATGGAGGATATGGGCCTTTTATTTGAAATAATTAAGACTAGATCAAAATATTAGGAAACATACAGTAGGAAGCAAACTTTCACTAGAAGACTGACTCGGTGACCATTTTTATTTTAAAATAAACATGATATGGTAAAAAACATTTAGATAATATTCACTAAAATAGGATTGAAAAACTGCGGCATTGGGGTACTAAGAGTCATTTATTTAGGAGTTCCTAATAAAAAATTTGTCAGGGAATACAATGAATAATGAAGAAAAATATCACGTGTATAAATGCAAAAAATTTTAAGTAACATTAACAAGATGAGTTGATTGATGCATATCAGAAGATGAGAAATCAGAATCCTTTTTTTTTTTGGTCACTTGATAAAGAAACAATCATTTTCCTTAGTAAAACTTTCATTATCCAAAATATATAACAAGCAGGCCTTATTAGGAAGGCTAGCATTTCTCAAAGTAATTTGGGTTCCTGAAATATATTTAGAAAACCCATCCGATGCTTGAGGGAAAACAAGAAAGGAAAGAGGGGGTAGTTAAGGAAATCTGAAGAAAAAGAATGAAATGAAACCTATTTTCATACCCCCAAATTACTGTATGCACTTAGAACTTTTGTAAGTTTTTAATATACACATTTAATTCAATATTTATTATTACAGAGGGATAAATACTACTATCACTGACATTTTCTGTTTGAAAGCTTATTGACATTTTACAGAATGTCAGAGTTGCATAGAACACAGTTTTGGTGATGCAAATTTAGGTGCCTACTTTTGCATTGGAAAAGTCATTGACATATATTAGAAACATATGGAACTAGACAGTAAAATCAGATAATGGGAAAGGAGCATCAAGGGTTATTTATTTTGAAATTATTATTTGTGATTTTTGGATAGTTCTACATTTTTTGTAACATAATTTTTAAAGACATAAGATTTCCCACCCTATTACCTATGGTTATAAAGCAATCCTAATTTTAAAATTTTTACAAAACTCTTATGTTTAAGCTAATTCTACAAGTAAGTTTAACCACTTGGCAAATCTAAGAAACACATCCTTCAGATGAGAGTTAAAAAAAATATTGCTTAAGCAAAACAAATTTTCAAAAGTTTCTTCCTATTAATCCTGTTATTACATTTTTGGTGTATAAAAAAATCTCCCTTTATATCTTAATATTGGCTATACAGATCTGATAAAGAACAAACAAATGTATAAAAAGCTATTAAAAATTCACAAAGATAATTCCCAATCCACAATGGCTAAATGATCAAAGAATATAAACAGAAAATTTTTCCAAAGATGAAATGTGAATTTTTAATAATTACTTGAAAAAAACTCTCAATCTTACCAATAATCAAAAGAGACGTACTTAAAAAGAAAAAAACCCTCAAAGGTACCATCCAAATTGGATAAAATAAACAATAAAACTTAGGATTAGTTACACTATGAAGAAAACTGGTGTACTCATTCATTATTTTTAGGATGGCAAAATTCTGTTGGATGCATGATACAAAGGAAGTTATAAAAATATTAATATCCTTTGATTCAATAATCCCATTGCTGTGACTATACTTTCAAAGTGTTATCAAATATAAAAAGAGCTCTCTTTTCAAAGATCTCCTTAATATCTATAATAAACTGCATGTAAAAATCATATACACTTACAAAAGCCTGGAAACAATCTACTTGTTCAAGAATAGAAGCAATAATTAATGGCTCCTGTTTTAGCATATCAAAGTAATGGAATAGTATAATGCCATTAAAACTGAAAAACTTTCAGGAATATAAAAAATGCAAAAATGAAGCAGAAATACAAGAACAGAGAACACAGTAATAATGACCATATAACAAAGAAAATGACCAGGAATGAATGGACAAAGAACACCAACGGAGACCTAGAAGGAATAAGTATACTTAGAAATAAATTTAGTTACTAAGCAATTAGTTTAAGTTTTACATAAACAATTTAATAAAAATAAATTCTATACAATTTTTACATCAGAAGACACTGTTACAGTAACTGATTTGCTAAGTGTGAACTACATTTACTGTAGATGATTTGCAACCTTTTTCTAATCCAAGGTTAATTTCCTTTTCAACCACACATGTTCCTGTGGCAATTTTCCTGGCAAATGGCATGAAAATTAACACTAAGCAAAACTTCACTACAAAGGTAAATGTGTTATATTACAATAACAATTAAAAAAGCAAACATTACTATTTTTGGAGTTGTCTACCATTTGGAGTTAGCTATCAATGCTCATTTCCATTTGCACAGATAACTGAGCAAAACATAAACTGTAGTAATTTGTCATTTTTTAAATGGCCCCCAAAAGAAAGCATTAAACAAGACTGCATATCTGCTACACACAGAGCAATTCAGATATATTCCGGCACATTAAAAAACACTCAAGACTATCAGGGCTGATAAAGCCCTAAAATCACTCTTTTCATTGTTTTTAACCTAAGAGTTTTCAAATGGATTGAGCGACTGTCTCAGAATCAAAAGCAAAAAGTTACAGAATTAAACTTGCTGAAAAAAATGATTACAAAAGGATTATATGCATTTTACCTGTTCCTTGTTTAGACATCACAGCTCTAGCCAACACTGTGCCTAAGAGCTTTGATACTGCTATTCGTACATCATAATTGGAACCTTCAAATGACTTAAAACACAAAGTTGCAACACTGTCCACATCTGTACTCCACATAAAGGTAGCCTCATTCTGAAGTTCAAGGAGACACTGCACAGGAAGGAAAAAAACCAAATGAATAAGAAACATAACTATGTGTGAAATAAATAATGCAAAAAAGTCTCTGGCTCTAACAAAACCTTTTATGTCAAAAGAATATAAATAATGACTGTAAGTACAACATTTTAGTACTTAATAGGCAACAAAAAGCCTTTAATTTATAAAGTGATGCCCCTAGAAGGGAAAAAGAAAACTACTCATGACTCAGCAAAGTATCAAAAAGTTCCTCTTCAGAATCAATCTTGTGGTAATGAATAATTATAAGTGGTATAGGTTTATTTTACTTCCTAAATATTCTAAACACATTATTAGAAAGTCACAGGTTTTAAAATGTGTTTAAAAATAAAAATCTTGGGTAGAAGCAGCAAAGCACTGCAGCTCCCACACAAACACACTAAAAAACTCATAAAATGGGACTCTAAACAGATTTTCAAGCTCCAAAACTCTCCAAAAGACAGAAAGCACATCTGTTGCTACAGGCAGCTCAGCAGGTGGGGCTC
>CM053598.1:161449525-161524188 GCA_028646575.1 Pseudocheirus occidentalis | reverse complement strand
CACAAAAAAGGATTCTAGAGTTTTATGGGTATTTTTATTTTGCCTCCTTTTCCTCATGTTGGTCAGTCAATTAATTGGTTGGGTTTTTTTTTAGGTCTGTGAAACTCTGCTTCTAGGGGGGGAAGCTCAGTTCCAAATCGCTGGGGTTTTCCCAACTGCTGGAGCTATTAGGGGGGTGTTGCAAGTCCCCCCAGCTTTGGCTTGCTGAAAGTGCACCCCAGGACCACCACCCAAGACCATGATCCAGATCCAGGCCACTCAACGCAAGAGCACTTGGCCCTGATCAATTAATTCAGCCCCCTTGCGGAGTCCACAGGCCAGGGGCTCTGAAGCAGCCTGGTGGGGACCGTGCATGGATCCAGCAGTTCCCTTCCCCCACTGCTTCCTTGCCCCGGGGGTAGAATGGCCAAACTGCTTTTATCACCCCCAAATTAATTTTCAAGGTTTCACTTTCACTAACCAACTCTGATGCTTTAAAGCTCCCCTTAGGCAGGTGCTTTAGATTTTCTTTGAAGTAGACTCACGCAGTTTGGGAGGCTCCTCGTGGCTGCTGACGTTTTGGGCTGGCCGGGTTTCTGCTCTGCTGTGAGAGGCAAGCTGCGCCTCTCCGTCCCTGATCCTCATGCCTTGGCAGATGTGGAGGTGCTGGAGGCTGTAGAACCTCTGCAGGCTGGCTGCGGTGCCCGCTTGGCTCAGCTTAGCCCAGCTCCTTCCCACTGTCCCAGGCCTGGCTGAGGTCTTGGTTTCAGGCTGTTTTAGTCTCTGCTCCCGGTCTGCTGTGATGAGCCTCTGCTGCCGAGCTGCCTTTAGCGAGAGATGGGTTCTCTGTATTTTTGTGAATCTGAGACTCCTAGACTTTATCTGGGCTCATAATTTAATGGGTGTTTAGGGTTGCGGTGTGGGAGCTGTGGGATCTTGCTGCTTCTACGCTGCCATCTTGGCTCCGCCCCCCAGCTTGTAATTTTATGATTGAGATTAAAACTCTCCAGGTTAATATTAGCATGGTGTAGTCTAGAGGGGGATAGTATAGATGGCCTTCTAAAATTCTTTCTGGTTGATGTTATATGACATAAAAAGACTCTCAACAAAATAATGGACCCTAAATGGACCTTTCTCTCTATGTAATTAACCAGCAAACATTTTTGGGTTGGGGTACAGGTGGTGCTAGAACCAGCTTGTCCTGGGCTCATGCTGATCTGCGAATGCTAAAATCAGGGCTTAGTTTGTTGTTTTGTTAATTATCTAGAGTTAAGAAAATGCTAACAATGCAAATTAAAAGTATGTTGCTATTGTTGAGTCATGTCTGACTCTTTGTGACCCCATTTGGGGTTTTCTTGGCAAAGGTACTGGAGTATCTTCTGGAGTACCATTTACTTCTCCAGATCATTTTATATATGAGGAAAATGAGGCCAAGAGGGTTAAGTGACTTGCTCAGGGTCACACAGCTAATAAGTGTCTAAGGCTAGATTTGAACTCAGGAAGATGAGTCTATCCACTGTACCACGTAGCTGCCCTTAAGTGTAACCTGCACAATTTTGTTAAAGCATTTACCATCATATTGCTGAGAATATGTATCAGGCACTATACTAATGTGCTGGAGAGATAAAAACAAAACAGAAATAGTCCTTAGCCTTGAGAAGTTTAGAGTCTACCTGGGGAAGAGAACAACCTAGATACACACTAATTTTGGGAGGAAGTCCGTAGTGAATGGGAGGAGAAGGGACAAGAAAAAATTCACAAAGGTGGCTCTTGAGCAGAATCTGGAAAAAAAGGATTCTAAGAAGGCTTGGAGGTGAAGGAGCGAGTGCAGTCCAGTCTCATAGGACATATCCAGGGAGATGAAAGGCTATGTATGAGGCCAGAGGGCCAGTCTGTACCATGCTTCAGATGAGTAATATGTAATGTGTGGAAGATTTTTTAATCTTTAATATTAAACACAATATTGGTAAGAAGACAGAAGAGAACAGGAAAGGTAAAAAGCTCATTAGGGGTCTGCTGACTAAATGAAAAGGAAGTAACTCTGACCACTTCTCATTTTCATATTGATACAACAGGACATTTTAACCCAGACTTAAAAGCATTTCAACAGCAAAGAACATCTACTGAAAAACAATTTTCAAGTTTGGCAAATACAGGTTCTAATTCTTAATTTCCAGGATTTATAACTAACACTGTGTGGAGGAAAAGATTTACCAGACAATCTCAGCACGACAGCTCAGTGATTCTACTGAAAACCTCCCTCTCCAGTTACCAGTGATCTCTTAATCTTCATCCTTCTTGACCTCTCTGTAACCTTTACAATACACTACACAGTGGTAGGACTTCCTGATACTATTTTTCCTGGTTCTCCTCCTACCTGCCTTAACACTCCTCACTTTCCTTTGCTGGATTTTTATCCAGTTCATGCCCAATAATTGTGGGTCTTTCTGACCCCAAGGTTCTGTCCTTAGCCCTCTTCTACAATACTTCACTTGGCAATCTCGTTAATTCCCATGGATTCAACTATCATCTCTACCCACATGATTCTCATATCTATTGGTCCAGCCCTGTTTTTCTGCTGACTTCCAGTCTCACATCTCCAATTGCTTACTGGACATCTTGAATTGGATGTCCTGTTGACACCTTAAACACAACATGTTGAAAACTGAACTCATTATGCCCTTGACTGCCCCGGGCCCTACTGTCATGGGTACCACTATCCTCCCATTCACCCATGCCCTCAAACTAGGGGTCATCCTTAACTCTTCATTTCTTTCTCCATATCTAATTAATTGCCAAACTTTGTCATTTCTACCTTCATGTAGAAATCTCTCTTCTCCCTGGGGTAAGGCCTTTTCACCTCAAGCCTGGACTCCATATTCTAACAGTTGGCTGGCTGGTCTCCCTGCCTCAAGGCTCACCCCATTCTAGTCCATCTTCCTCTCAACTATCAAACGGATCTTTCTAAACCACAAGTCTGACCATGTCACCTCCTCTTGCCCCCTCCTTCAATAAACTCCAGTAGCTCCTTATCACCTCAGGATCAATCAGGATACTGTTTGTCTTTCCAAGCCCTTTGTAACCTGGTCCCTTCCTACCTTTCCAGTCTTTTCACTGCATGCCATCCACTATTCAAAGGGAAAATTGAGACACAGTGTCTGTTCCAAGTTCTCAGGGAACTGGAAGTAATTGGGGAGATAACATATAAAGGAGATCTCCTGTTTATGTTTAGTTAATGGTAGAAGGAAAGAGCAGACAGTACTTAGACCAGAAAAGTAGAAAGGGAGATAACAAGACCCCAAAGATCTTGGGGAATAAATAAATGGTTGGTCCTCTATCAAGAGGAGTGTGGGATTAAGAGTCAGCAAAAAGAGACTCTGGGAAATCTCTGGCAGATGCAGGGTCAGAGGGCAAAATATAGTTGTCAGTGAGTTATTGTTGGCCTGCTGGTGACTTGGCAGTAGGGCAATGAGGGTGGCCAGAGAAGGGAAAATTGCATCTCCTCTTAGTGACAGTAGCTGTTGCTGGTCTTTTTTTTTCTTATTAATTTTTAGTTTTCAACATTCATTTCCACAAGATTTCGAGTTCCAAATTTTCTCCCCATTTCTCTCCTCCTCCCACCCCAAAATGGTGTGCATTCTGATCACCCCTTCCTGCTCTCAGCCCTCCCTTCTATCACTCCTCCCCACCCATTCCCCCTTACTTTCTCGTAGGGCAAGATAGATTTCTATACCCCATTGCCTGTACATCCTATTTCCCAGTTTCATGTAAAAACAATTTTTAACATTTGCTTTTAAAACTTTGAGTTCCCAATTCTCTCCCTTCTTCCCTCCCCACCCACCCTCTTTGAGGAGGCAAGCAATATAGTTATACATGTGAAGTTGCATAAAACATTTCTGTAAGTCACTATGAAAGACTAACTATATTTCCCTCCATCCTATCCTGTCCTCCCCACTTATTCTATTTTCTCCTTTGACCCTGTCCCTTTTCAAAACTGTTTGCTTCTGACTACTCCCCCAATCTTCCCTTCCATCATCCTTCCCCCTTACTTCCCTCCCCCTTACTTTTCTGTAGGGTAAGATACCCAATTGAGTGTGTATGTTATTCCCTCCATGAGAGTAAAATTCACTCATGCCCTCTTTTCCTTCATTGTAAAAGCTTTTTCTTGTGTCTTTTACGTGAGATAATTTACCCCAACCTATATCTCCCTTTCTCCTCCCAATATATTCCTCTCGCCCCTTAATTTTTTAGTTATCATCCCTTCATATTCAACTCACCTTGTGCCCTCTGTCTGTCTGTCTGTCTATCTATCTATCTATCCATTTTCTCTCCAACTACCCTAATAATGAGAAAGGTCTAATGAGTTACAAATATTATCTTTCCATGTAGGAAACGGTCCAACTGTAATAAATCTCTTATGATTTCTCTTTCCTGTTTACCTTTTCATGCTTGATTTTTATATTTGAAAGTCACATTTTCTTTTCAGCTCTGGTCTTTCCATCAAGACTGTTTGAAAGTACTCTATTTCATTGAATTTCCATTTTTCCCCTGAAGTATTATACTCAGTTTTGCTGGGTAGGTGATTTTTGGTTTTAATCCTAGCTCCCTTGACTTCCAGAATATCATATTTCAAGCCCTTTGATCCCTTAATGTAGAAGCTGCTAGATGTTGTGTTATCCTGATTGTATTTCCACAATACTCAAAATTGTTTCTTTCTGACTGCTGGCAATATTTTCTCCTTGACTTGGGAACTCTGGAATTTGGCTACGATATTCCTGGGAGTTTTGCTTTTGGCATCTCTTTCAGGAGGTGATCAGTGGATTCTTTAAATTTTATTTGACCCTCTGGTTCTAGAATAGAAGGGTAGCTTTCCTTGATAATTTCTTGATAGATGATGTCTAGGTTCTTTTTTTGAACATGGTTTTCAGGTAGTCCAACAATTTTTAAATGATCTCCCCTGGATCTATTTTCCAGGTCAGTTGTTTTTCCAATGAGATATTTCATTGTCTTATATTTGTTCATTCTTTTGTTTTCATTTTATAATTTCTTCATTTCTCATAGAGTCATAAGCTTCCATTTGCTCCATTCTTTTTTTTTTTTTTGGTCTTTTTGGAGGGGAGAAGGTATGGCAATTGGGGCCAAATGACTTCCCCAAGGTCACACAGATAGTATCAAGTGTCTGAGGCTGGATTTGAACTCAGGTCCTCCTGACTCCAGGACCAGCTGCCCCTATATTCTAATTTTTAAGGAACTATTTTCTTCAGTGAGTTTTTGGACCTATTTTTTCATTTGTTCAATTCTACTTTTTAAGGCAATCTTTTCCTCATTGGTTTTTTGACCTCTTTTGTCATTTGATTTAGTCCATTTTTTTAGGTGTTTTTTCTTCAGTATTTTTTTGGGTCTCCTTTAGCAAGCCATTGACAAGTTTTTCATGGTTTTCTTGCATCATTCTCATTTCTCTTCCCAATTTTTCTTTTACTTCTCTTAGCTGATTTTCAAAATCCTTTTTGAGCTCTTCTATGTTCTGAGACCAATTCATATTTTTCTTGGAGGATGTAGGAACTTTTGACTTTGTTGTCTTCTGGTTGTATGTTTTGATCTTGTCACCAAAGTAAGATTCTATAGTCTGAATTTTTAAAATCTGTTTGCTCATTTTCCCACCCTAATACTTGAATTTCTAATTCTTTGTCTAGGTATGACTCTGCTTCCAATGGGAGTACAGCTAGGTGTGGGTGTATTAACCAAGTTTCAGGGGTTTTGTCCAGCTGTTTTCAGAGATACTTCTAGGGACCCACACATTTTTCAGCTCTTCCAAGATGGTATGTTTAAAGAAGAGGTGTTTGATCCTCTGCTGTCCTGTGCTCTGGTCTGTGAGTGATCCCTGGCACTCTTTTCTGTCCTGGAAGTGTGAGGAATATTTCCTCTACACTGCTGCCACAAGCTCCACCATGTTAGCACTCCTGCTTACCCCAGCACTGCCACCCAGATCCAAGCAGAGCAAAGCAAGAGAATCCTGCCTCAGCGCCAGCAAAGAGATCCCTGCAGTCCTCCTATGATCACTTGCCCAATCTCCCATTGTCTGTGGTCCCAGCTGCCACTGCTGCTGCTGCTGCTGCCGCAATTGCCACCACTCTGGGGCTGGGGCCAGACCATGCTCCTCTTTCAATCAGGTACCACAGAGTTTTTCCACTGACCTATGTTGTCTTTGGTGTTTGTGGGTTGAGAAGCCTGGAAACTGCCACAGTTGCCAGTGATTCAGCCCCCTGAGGTCTACTCCAGCCCTGTCTGCACTGGCAAGGCCCACACTGGACTGTGGTCCACTCCCTGTCCAGCGTAACAAACCTTTCCTGTTGATTTTCTGGGTTGTCTTAGGTTAGAGATGTTTCACTGTCATTTTGGGAGCTCTGTAGCTCTAGAATTTGTTCAGCCATTTTTTTTTACAGGTATTTAGAGAGGTATGGGGGAGAGCAAAAGCAAGTCCCTGCTTTTACTCTGTCATCTTGGCTCCACCACCCCACTACCTAGTTGCTGGTCTTTCTTGCATTGGCAGGCTGGTGCAGAGTATGTTAAAGTTCTTGGCTTCTTCTCACTGTGGCTTGGTAGCCAGTAAAAGTGGCTGGTCCCAAGTTCTCATGGGTCCCTTTGTATACATAAGCACAATTAAAAAATGGATTTCCAACAGAGAATAGTCTTCTGAAATATATTCAGTAGCTAAGTGGTCTTTATATTCTCATACAACACAAGCTGTGTCTACAAAGAAATGACTTTTACATATTGCTTATCCATTCAGTGTCACTACTTAATTCATACTGTATTGCTCTTTCTTGGCATGTACATATATGGAGTATCAATGATTCTAATGTCCAATTGAGTAGTATAGGATATCCAGCTAATGTTGTGCACATGTCCTTCTTATCCTTGTGTTAGATGGCAAACTTCCTGCAAGCAAGAACCATGGATCACAGGCACAAGAGATGGAAGGGAATATAAGATCTATTATGGTCTAACAACCTCATTATACAGATGAGGTCTGTATTTTGTAAACAAGTTAATACTGTACTTTGTGCAGTACCTTGGACAGAAGCACTCAATAAATATTTTCTGAATTTTTGCCTTAATCAAAATTCGCTTAGCTAAATGAGAGAAACTTAAGGAATTAATACATTATGTACACATTTGCTTTAAGGAACTTAGAGAATTCCACCAAACATTTTAAAACTGATTTTATACAAGGGATCAGGTAAAGTTTCATGGAAGAGGTGGCATAGGAGCTAATCTCTAAAGGAAAAGTAAGGCCGTAGTCCTTGACTGACTTATCTTTATAATGAAGAGATTGGACAAGGTAGTTTTTGAGATTCCTTTCAGTTCTATGTCCCATCATTTTGGGAGGTGGATGAGGGAATGAATTCTCAAGGCATTCTTCTTGTGATAACCACCATTTTGAGAATACTCTGCCACCACACTGTCCTTGGAATGCCTAGCAGACAATTTTGGGGACATAGTCTTATCCAGGCTCTAAATTAGACTAGCCATTAGAGTTCAATCACAAAACTAAAAAGGGATAATACAATAATACATGAGACTGTTACAAGATACTAGTAAACATGGAGATGAATTTCTACAACTACATATAAATATATACTTTTTTCAGAGGTTTTAATTATAGGAAAAGTGCAAAAAATATAAAACAATTAACTGTATTGTTTGCTTTTGAGGGTGATGAAAAACTTGACCAAACTGCTGAATTTTAAAACTCCATTTTAAAGAACATGTGAAACAAAGAATATATTGCTAGGATTCTTGATTTTGTATTGTCCTTTTATCTTCAGTGTGTGTGTGTGTGTGTGTGTGTGTGTGTGTGTGTGTGTGTCTATCTTCTTGATTATGGTAGTTATGTGACTTTGAGGGGCATCAATATTTTGATATTATTGGTAATATTTTATCAGTTATAACTTCACTAAAATACTATTGGTATAAGTCAAATCAAAGCAAAGACATGGTTCACTTAACCAAAATTAATCTTACATTTGACTCTGCTAAGTATATCTTTATATATGATAATGTTCTTTTTTCAATAGAAACCAAGTCTGTCAAAGATAATAGTACAAGTTTGATAATGGAGAACACTAAAAGAGAATGTTTTTTTTTTTCAAGGTGAGGGAAGAAAGTTTAAAATTATAGCACATTGAAACTAAAGAAAGAGCTGAGTTGGTTTAATTGCTATTTCTTTCCTTTTTGGGACAATATAAAAAGACAAAAATAGTTCATCAAATTTTCTGTCACTTATATGAATTGTGAACATGAGTACTGAAAACATAAATGTTTCCATAACACCATCTGGAGATTTATGTAAAAGAAAATTTTCCCAAGTTGCTAATTAGCATATTCAATCTGGAAAATATTAGTAAGCTAATTAAAGTAATGCCAAATTATCACAAATTTATTAGAAGATGTAAAGAATACCTGAAGCATTTTAAGATGTAAATATCAATTATTTTATCAAAAAGATATATTAGTAGCTATTTTTACAAATACTTTTTTATAAAGGTTAGAGAACAAGTCCATCTTATTAACATATCTCAAATCTTTATAGGTAACTACTAAATTAGTTACTGTTCATCTGTGAATAATATGTAACTGCATATAAAGATTGTCATCACCAACACTATTTCTATCAATATTTGTAGTCTGGGTTTCCACTAGTGTTTGGCTAGACAAATTAAACACAGCTCTAACTTTTTTGGGTGTTACACAATGCTTAAAGTTCTTTTTATAGGGCCAAATGTATTCAACATTATACCAAAAGAATAAACTCAACAGATGAGTTAATGCTAATCTAATTTACTGAAAAAATTCTTTTTGGAGGGGATAAGGTAGGGCAATTGGGGTTAAGTGACTTGCCCAAGGTCACATGGCTAGTTTCGTGTTAAGTGCCTGAAGCTAAATTTGAACTCAGGTCTTCCTGACTCCAGGGCCAGTATTCTATTCCCCGCACTGCCTAGCCACCCCTAGTTGAGTAAAATTTTTATGCAAGTAATTTCTAGGGTAAATGTCAGAGATAAGCTTTCCAAGATTAAATTCTTTATACTTCAGATAGGATCCCTTACCAGTCCTGTTTTACATGATCCCTTCCATCTAAATAACACTTAACTATTAAATGTTGCCTGCAAATAATTGTTTTACAATCTAAAAATGCAAGACAACAAAATAAAAGATAATGTATGGAATTGTTTACCTATAAAGAACCCAACTTGCAATTTATCTATTCATTAGAAGGAATGAACCTGGGAACTTCTGGAGGACAAACATAACCTTAACCCTTTTAAAGAGTACTACAAAAGAAAAGTCTCTGAAGTAACTGTGTAGCTCTAAGTCATTGTTTCAAATTCCTCTAAATCAGAGTACAAAACACTCAAGTTATTTGCTGCAAACAACTATAATTCTTGAAGCAAAGGAGTCACTGACCACTTTCTCTTATGGATAAAATAACTTAAAATACAACTATGATGAAGAAAATTAGCTTTATTTATGTAAATTAGAAAAATTGGTTTCAGGTTAGAATTTTGATCAAATGTTTAATTCTGTACAATTTACAATAGTAAATATATACAAAACTTATAATAAAAATACAGTACATCACATATTCTGAGCCCCAGTGTGTTTTCCCAATTCTGAAGCTACCTCTTATCACTTCAGTTTTTAGTTATTAGCAAGGAAATCTGTGCTTATTTTCACATAGTGCTTGGTTTATGCAGAATAATACTGGCATGGAAGGGGAAAGGCAAGGACCACCAACAGTTAGAAAACACTTAAGAGTAGCCAATATGCTCTTAATGTTATGTGTCTTTCTATAATAAAATATGTTCCTTGTTAAAAATTTATTTATATTACGTTTATGACGTGAAAGTCATTACTAAATCTGATAGTTTTGTAAATCCACTGCCAATCCCTACAGATGGATATGAATTTACATGTATATTAAACTTATTAATATGAATATATGCAACATATTAAAATGAATCAAATAATTAGGGTTAGAGTAAACAAACTCATTTGAGATATACTTGAATTGGAGAACTACTAACTCCATACAGGATTAGCAAATTTCCATCATTTGAATTGATTAATACAAAACTAAACCAGAAACACATTCTGAAAAACATGTCACTTTTTTAGACACCAAGCTTTAAGTCACACTGCTATAGAGCCATAATGAACCTGTGTACTAAAATATATTGGATAATTTTAGACCTTATTAGAATTTAATTTAAGCTATCAATATTACCTTAATCATGTGGCTTAAGTAGCTTTACAATAATTTATCTTGTTTGAAGAATCCAGTAGCATTTAATATATTTACTTAATGGGGCAGGATTTAAAATCCGCATTTGTGATAGACAAATACTTGTAGATATTTGCACTACAGTTAAATCTATATCTATTATAGTATTAAATATATTGCATGTACTTGGACTGTCAGAATAAATCAATTTCATTAAAAAAAGTCATAAATTCTGAATTTAAATTCATGATCTCTTCGTGAAATTCTTGGTAATGATTTTTAGAGAGCTCGTGCGCAATCTTATCAATTAAAATTCATAACCCATCTTTCATTTTTAAAAGTTTACCTTAAGTTAAAAGGCCAATGTCATATAAGACAAAAAAGTCCTTCATTAATTTTTAATTAAAATTAATGATTTATTAAATCAGACTTCCAAACGTATTTGTGCCTAAAATCTTACTCTAGTATTCTTTAATGGAAATGAAAAGGCACCAACTCTCCATCCAAAGTATTTGATTAAGATGCTTGCAATTCAAGTAAGACAACATCAAAGAAAATTGGTTTTCAACTGAATACTTGAATTTTTTCCAGGCTTCTTGATATGTTTAGGGGTTGTCTTGATTTTGATACTTTCTTGATTGCCTTTTATAGCTGCCTCAAGACGGGCTTTCATTGTGGGAGAAGAAGCCATAATATTTTTAAAAATTGATGAATACTGGGGTCCGATCTGCATCAGATTCTGCAAAGCAAAGTCATGCAAGTTTCTCATTGTGGTGGATGCTGAGCCCAGAGTGTTTTCATCCAGAAGAAAGGAAATAAGAATGGGGAGAATGCCAGCCACCAGTTGAGCTCCTGTCAGATTTAAACACACAACATGAACCCTTTGTTTAGTAGACAGTACATATGCTTATAATGACATGATAGTGTATAAAACTAATTTTCTTTGGGGATACATTTTTACTCCTAAGGGAAAAAAAAAATTCCTCCAACTGCTATTCCCAAGAGATACAATTATCTCTAAGTCCCAGTCCTTCCCCACAATCGTGCACTTTTCCTGATCTTGCAAACCTTGCAAACCTCTCCATGAGAGGCTGTTTTCTCTCCCATCCCTCCTACCAACAGAGGAGGCTAGGTTTGGCATTGTATTTCCTTCCCGCTGCCAATTCTAGACGACACCTGTTTCTCTGTCACTATGACTCACTATCAGTTGTGACTATCACTGTCACTTCCCTCTTTGGAAGCCCACAAGTCTTTTGACACTACTGTCTTTCTAAATTCCAAGAGCATTCTTTCACTTGCCTTAATGATTTTTTTGTACCAAGACCACAGTTTTCCTCACTTGTCCTCAGTTAATCTCTGCAACTTCAATAGATTCCAGGATGACCTTCTGAATGTCTAACTGCACCATTATTCAACTTCAACTACTAGGCTCCAGCTACTCTCCTTCCTGTTCACTACCAAATATCCAGAAAGAGTTATCTATTGACGGGGCTTCTAATTTCTCATCACCTGTTTACTCCTCCACCCCTACGAATGTAGATTCTCTATCCACAGTCTCCCTAGAAGGGTCTCTCAAAGGTCACCAGTAATTTCCTAAATATGAAAACAAATGCTGTTTTCTTATTCCTTATTTTCTTTCACTTCTGCAAAATCTAACTCTTATTTTCTTGAACCTTTTTTCTTCTTTGACTTTCCTACAGTTTACAGAATCATGGAAATAAGTCTGGGAGACAGAATGTTGGATGCCATCTAACATCTAACCCCACCATCACCCTTTTATAGATGAGAAAACGGAGGTCTAGAGGCCAAGTTACTGGAGCTGAGAGGGCGCTGACACCCAGGCTCTGTGCAGAAATGACATAAAACACTGTATAAACTTCCAGGTTCTGTATGTTAGCTGTCACTGTTGTCATCGCTGGTTTCTCTGAAGCTTCTGCCCTTTGTCCTGTCCTGCTCTTTTCCTATACTCTCCCCCATGGACACCACATTTACTTTCACACCTCCAAATATCTTTTCTTATGTCACTGATTCTCTAATCTCCTCTATGACCTCCAGGGGGGCTGCTTTCTTTGTATTCCCTTCAGCCCCCAGCACATGATCTTGAACAGAATAAAGTATTTTCTGAATCAAATACGACATTACAAGGATATGGCACAATAGAACACAAATGACTTTCTGATTTCTGTTCTGTTTCAAAGTACGTCAAAATTAAAATTTATTATTATTCCAACAAACTTTTCCTAAGAGCTAAGCTACAATGCAAAGAGGTGGGGCTGGTGGGAGCACTTACGGTGCTGTTCTTCAGCAACAGTCACCAGGGCTTCTAAGACCTTCACACCTTCCTGCACCACCTGGAGCTCAGCAGTATCTTTGGGCTTGATTCTTTCTGTCTCTTGCAGTTTTCTCACAATGGGTGACGCCAATGAATGAATATAAGGGTAGGAAACTGCTGGGTTTGGATACTGAAAAATGGAAAGTAGTAGCTGATAGCACTTGATTTGTACCTAAAAGGGCAAAACATATGGACAATTACAGTGTGAAAGGAAAACAGGAATTACAAACAACAGAAGAGAACTCTTGAGAACGTTAGCAGTTAAAACAAAGTCATTATGAAAATGTGATGTGCAAGAACCTAGAAAATCAGTGTTATTTACTTTGAAATCTCTCAATTTATTTATAGTAGTTAAAGTCCAAGCTCTAGAACACATTTAAACTTTTATATAAGGTGAAATACAAATTTTTCCTTTCTCAATTAAGATGATTCTAGAAATATTTGGGAGATGTAAGAAAAGTATTTGAGGTCAAGTTTATACATATAATATTTCAGCCTTGAAGTCAAGGTTTGAGACTCATCCATTTTGAAGAACAATCTGGAATTATGTCCAAAGAGTTATAAAACTGTGTATATATACACCCTCTGACCCTGCAATACCATTACTATGTCTGTTTCTCAAAGTGATTGGGGGGAAAAAGGACAGAACCTATATGTTCTAAAATACTTATAGAAGCTCTCTTTATGGTGTCAAAGAATTGGGAACTGAGAGGATGCCCACTAATTAGGGAATGCAAGTTGTGGTATGTGATTGTGATGAAATACTACTGTGCTGTAAGAAATAATGAGCAGGTTTATTTTAGAAAAACATGGAAAGACTTGCATACAATAATGAAGGGTGAAACAAATGGAATCAAGAGAACACTATATATAGTAACTGCAATATTATTTAAAGAATAAGTGTGAATGGCTAAGTTATTCTGACAATTATAAATATTAAAACCAGTTACAAAGGACCTAAGAAAGAAAATGTTATCTACCTCTGTAGAAAGAACTGATAAGGTGGGGCAGCCACATGGTACAGTGAACAGAGCACTGGCCCTGGAGTCAGGAGGATGTGAGTTCAAATCCGGACTCAGACACTTAACACAAAAACTAGCTGTGTGACCTTGGGCAAGTCACTTAACCCTAATTGCCCCTTCAAAAAAAAAGACTAAAAATAAAAAGAAAGAACTGATAAGAAGTGTGCATAATATTGTTTCAATATGGTTTTACATATAGACATGCACATACACATGTGAAATGGTGGCCTCCAGTACAGGGTAAGGAAAAGAGGAAAGGAGACAGCTTGGCATTTAAAATATAGCAAAAATAAAATTAAATAACAAAGTTATGGTTTGAGGAAGATATCAAAGAAACTGTGGTCACATTACACAAATTATATACCTTTATATAACATAGCTCCCTTAGGAGGAAGGTCTGTACTTGACTGACTTTTGCTAAACTACGTGGAAATGGCACCTTAAAGCTGTGTGTTTCATTGTAAAAGAAGAGCATGGAGTAAAAAAAAAAAAACAAACAACTATTTTTTTGAGAATATATTTGAATATCTCTAAGGGTGGGATGTGCAATTTACATTTCTTCTTAAGAATTAGAAATGGCTGGGGCAGCTAGGTGGCATAGCAGACTAAGCAGCAGCCCTGAGTCGGGGGGACCTGAGTTCAAATCCAGCCTCAGATACTTGACACTTATGTGCTGTATGACCTTGGGCAAGTAAGTCACTTAACCTCAACTGCCTTGCAATTAAAAAAAAAAGAATTAGAACTGGTTCCTAAATTTTTGGGGGGTAGGAGGAGGGAGACGAGAGGAGGCAATCAAGTTAAATGACTTGCCCAGGTCCTCCTGACTCCAGGATCAGTGCTCTATCCATGGATTCTATATTTTAGAAACAATTTTTTAGTTCTATGTGAGTAGAAGGAGTTTGCGCTCAGTAACTCTATAATGATAATGACTTCTGTGGGGGGGTTGTGAAATCAATTTCATTACTCTGTAGTTATCTCAAGTGAGGTATGACTGAAGAAACAAACTTGATTCTCCCTTGGGTTATCTGTGAAGTGTTAATATAAACATAACAAATTATCATTTGCAAGTATCTTGAAACACAGTTTTTTGGTGTTCATATTTAAAAGATGGGTAAACTTCAACACTAGAGAATGTTTTAATATCAAACTTTTTCAAAAACTGAGCCATAAGCCCTTTCCAATGATTAGCTGAAACTATCTGGTCTCGTTACTCCAAAAGGAATAAATAAAAAGTCCCAGAATCACATGATCACAGCTCGAGTTGGAAGAGACTCAAGAGGTCAGTCTCTTCATTTTACAGATGAGGAAACTGGGGCCTGAGAAGGCTAGGAGACTTGTCCATAGTCATATAGACTGCAAACACTGGAAGTGGGATTTAAACACAGGTCTTCTGACTCCAGTCAACAGTTTTCTTATTCTATAACACAGCATCTTTCATAAACATAAACTGTACTTCGGCCTGAAGATAACTATGGGTTCTTGAAGTGGAGTGCACAGTCTTGGGCAGATTCTACTCGACTGGAAAATCTCTGAGTAGAACTGTCATGGGAAAGGAGGTATGGTATGTCAGGAAGCACTCTTCAGGGAAGACCCACATGAGAGGTAGATAGTTCTGGCAGGAATAGACGGTGTGCCATCTGCACTGCTGGAAGGAATACACAGTTCAGTGAAAAATCTGGTCCCTTAAAGGAGGTAGGAAGGTCACAGACTGGAAAAGAGCATTATGGGAGTTTAATAAAAGTAACTTTGATTACTCTACCAAGTACACTTACTACTGGGTCTTTCAACTCAAGCGTAACTTTAAACTTCTCTATACAACGTTCCTGCAGGCACGGGATGGTGGTCACTTCTGGACTTGTAGACAAGATAAATACAGTTATGGCAGTAAGTAGGCTGATTTCATCAAGTTCTTGCTGTGCTCCATCTACTAAAGAGAAATGATTCATTAGAGACAGAGTCTGAATGCAGAATTCTCAACTGAGGGCCACAAGGGGCTGCAGAAGCCACCTTGTCCAAGCCCTTCACCTTTTATAGACTAGGAAGCCAAAGTCCGCAGAAGCTGAATGACTTGTCATGGATCAGGAAGTGGTACAGTCAGGACTTAGATCTTCTTGTTTCAGATCTCACACTCCACCCTCCTGTACCCTCCCTCCATCATTCTGCATTATCTGGAGCTTCAAAATGAGCCAGTGATATTCAAGTTTCAAGATTCACCCATCACATCAACTCTCCTTTACCACCGTAAAATGTTCCTCCTGCCTTAAGTAACCAGTGGCTGTTAAAGGACAGGGCAGAACCTGAGAATTCACACGCCCTCTGCCTGTGCACACATGCTGGGCAAGGACAGGAGGTCTTAAAGCTACCTGGGTGTCAGGGGGACAATCAAAAACATTTTTCCTGTCAGATTTTAAGATGTGCCTTCTAAGTTATTCTAGTTTCAATAGTTTTCCTTATAATGTAATGATCTAAAACAATTCTGAAGGACTTATGATGAAAAATCCTATCCAACTCCAGAGAAAGAAGTGATGGAATCTGAATGCAGATCAAAGCATGTGGTTTTTTATTTTTTCTTCTTTTATTGTCCTGTGTTTTCTTTCACAACATGGCTAATATAGAAATATACTTTTGCATGACTGTACATGTATATAATCTTGATCAAATTGCTTGCCTTCTCAATGAAGGGGAGGGGAAGAATCTGGAACTCAAAGATTTTTAAAAAACAAATGTTAAAAATTGTTTTTACATGTAATTGGGGAAAAAAATAAAATGTTAAATTTAAAAAAGGGAAAAAGAATGAATGTTAAAAACTGTTACTAAATGGAGAAAAACTGAAAAACCCACACCCTACTGGAAAAAGTATTTTGTTGTGGAATAACTATGAATTGTTGGGACACTTTTTAAAATAAAATTTTTGCTGGATACATGGTATTAAAAGGTAAAATCTGGACAGCCAAGTGGAGCAGTAGACAGAGTGGAAGACTCATCTTCACGAGTTCAAATCTGAACTCAGACACTTATTAGTTGTGTGACCTTGGGCAAGTCATCTGTAAAATGAGCTGGAGAAGAACATGTCAAACCACTCCAGTATCTTTGCCAGCTCCACCCCCCCTCCCTCAAGGGGTCATGAAGAGTCCAACACAACTGAAACAAGTGAACACCAATTCTTAAAATTTAAAATACCTTATTAGCAAATAAAAACCTTAAAGCAGTAGTTGTACACACAAAGCTGTACACAAACAGCTCTTTCTTTAGCTGTTATTTTAGAATGGAAGCAAAAGTGTACTTTAATTTTCATATTCTTATAAACTATTAGTCCAAGTTTATCATAAAGAAATATTATGCTGGAATGTTAAACACAGATAAATTAGGCTAGATCTAGTAATATAAGATTATATACAAAGTAAAAATAAAGTGCTATGAATAAAAAGATGCTATTGTAATAATAACTAACATTTATATAGCAATTTAAGTTTTGCAAAGTACTTTACAAATAAACATTGTCATTTTTGATCTCACATTAAATCCTAATCTCAATGATGTCAGTATACAAATTCCTTTAGAAAAATATGAAAATGAAGCCACTTTTAAGTTGTTTTTACTGTGAAGTAAGCAAGCAGCAAAAGAGGAACGTAGAATTTTCCTGGTAGGGTTGATGTGAGCATATCAACAAATAACCTGGAAGGGACCTCAGAGGTCATCTAGTCCAGCCCTCTCATAAGAAGCAGAGGCCTAAAAAGCTATCTGCTAATTAAGCTGTCTGTTTGATTTGTAACAATCAGGGTCTTGGCGTCTACTAATTCAGACTGTTTATACCTGAGAGATGAAAGACCAGGAGGAAAGACGAAAGTTCTCTAGTGGTCTGAACGACTGGCCATTGTCAGCAGAGGACTGCAACTGCACCAGGCATGGAAGAGTAAAGAATCTGCTCTAGTGATCTGCGCAGACTGTGTGCTTGTCTGTGCTGCTGTCATAGTCAACCAACAAGTATGGGTAGACTAAGCATAAAGTCTTTCTGTAAGATGGAAAGGTAAAGAGTTACAAGAAAACTTTCTTTTTTAAAAAGCTTATCAGGGCAGCTGAAATGTTCTTGTGATGTGAGGCCCATTCCTCACTTCAGGCATCACTGTCTCAGAACCATCTTTTGAGAGAAGAGGCCTCCCGGAGGTTCACTTCACTGAGACAGAGAAGTAGCAAGAAGAAGAAGAAGCTCTACCCATCATATCACCCACTAAAACCCAACCCCCCCCCTGCTCCCAGCCCTCCCATCTTCTAAACAGATTTTTTTTTTTTGAGGGCAATTGGGGTTAAGTAACTTGCCCAAAGTCACACGGCTAGTAAGCATGTCAAGTGTCTGAGGCCAGATTTGAACTCAGGTCCTCCTGACTCCAGGGCTGGTGCTCTATTCACTGTACCACTTAGCCGCCCCTAAACAGATTTTTAAAAATGTACCAGACTAAATCTTGATTGGGAAATTCAAGACAACTGAATGTCATTTTCTGGCCCAGTCTGACGTAAGGAGACAAAGAAGTGTGTGAATACTGAGGATGGAGGTCTGACCAGGTACAGGGATAGGCTGAGCAGGAGTCCACGAGATCCTAGATTTAGCACAAAAGGGCACAGGAATAGGTGCCAACTGGCAGTTCTGGGATACAGATCCAGAAAAGACTGAGAAATGAACCTGTGCTTTAGAGTGGTATTCTGGGATAATGAACAGTCCTCATGTAATAAGCAAGAAGTGAGTTAAGACACAAGCAACTGTGTGGCTTAGACCCCTGGAGAGTAGAACATGGTCTCAGTTTGAGCTTCTAGACTAAAATCTGAAGAGGAACAACAAGGGCAGGAATCTCACATCAAAGGGAAGTCTGCATTTCTGTCACTCTGAAACAGTAGAGCTTTCTAGCTCATTAACAGGGGCTGAGTCTGGCAGCTGTCTACTGAAACTCCAAATGGGGTGAGCAGAGAAGCAGAGAGTGCTGTTGCTCAGGTCCAAACCCAGGTCAGGAGCTTTTGAAGAACCCAGATTAGGAGGGCAACAATCAGGCTTTGCCCTGCCTCAGACTGGATCTGGGAGCACTAGAGATGACTCGAATAATTACAATACTTGATATCCCAAGAAAGCAGTGGTAGGACCAGTCCAGACATCAAGTCTTCAATCAGGAAGAAGAATGAGAAAACAAAAAAATAATCCCACCATATAAAGCTATTAAGGTGACTGGGAAATTTAAGACATGAACCAAGAGAATGACTCCAAAACATCTACAAGCACTTTGGGCACATATTCAAGTAGCGTTCCTAAAAGAGATGCAGGGAGAATTAAAAACAACAACAACAACAAAGTGCTACAGGAAAAAAAATGAAAAAGAAAGGAGAGTCATTATTAAAAAAAAGGAAAAGGAATTAACAGCTTGGCACAAGAAGTACCAAATCATACCCAAGCAATAAACTTCCCGAAAATTAGAATGAACCAAAGAGAAGCTAATGCCTTTATTAATAAGAAATAAAACAATGTCAAAAGGCTGAAAAAAATAGAAAAGAACACAAAGCATTTCATAGCAAAAACAACTGACAAAACAGATGAAGGAGAGAGAATTTAAGAATAATTGGACTAACTAGTAGGACAGAAACTAGCTACAGACCAATATCTTATACTGTATACCAAGAAAACTTCAAAATGGGGACATGAATTAGACATGAAGGATGACACCGTAAGTAAATTAAGAGAGCAAGGAATAGCTTTTCTTACATAAATTAGGGTGTACAAATATAATTTCTACAAGCAAGGAGGAAAGAGTCAGGGGGAATGGCTGATACTTTAACTTGATTCTCATCTGAACTAGTTAAAGGAGGGAAGAAAACACAAATACGTATGGACACACAGTAGAGGACAGAAATATATTTCCTTCAATGGGGAAATAGGGAGAAAGGAAGAAGGGAGAATAGATTAAGGTAGGGAATAGTCCTAAGCAAAACAAAGTCTAAATAATGATATACAAAAATACTTATAGTTCCTTTTGTGCTGGCAAAGAATTGGAAATTGAAAGGGGTGTCCATCAGTTGGGGCTGGCTGAACAAATGATGGCAGATAAAAGTGATGAGTAGTGTTCTGCTGTAAGAAATGACAGAGATGGAATCAGAGAAACCTAGGAAGACCTATATGGACTGATACTTAGTGAAGTGAACAGAACCAGGTGAACAATTTATACAACAATAACAATACGGAAACTGGGAAGGAATTAGGAACCTTGATCAGCAAAATAACCAACCAGGATTCCAAAGGACTGATGATGAAAAATCCTACCCATCTCCTCTTTGAAGTGAAGAACTAAATAGTATAGAATAAGACATGTCATTTTTGAACATGGACAAATGCAGAAATTTGTTTTGCTTAATTATGTTCATATTTATAACCAGGATTTTGTTTTTCTTTTATTCTCAATGAGGGGATGGTAGGGAGAAAAAGCAGACTCCCCCCCACCCCAAATTTATGTATGTATGTATGTATGTATATTTATTCATTCATTTATTGTTTTCAACATTCATTTCCACAAGATTTTGAGCTCCAAATTTTCTCCCCATCTCTCCCCTAACCCCCACTCCAAGATGGCAAGCATACTGATTACCTCTTCTCCCAGTCTGCCCTCTCATGTATTCCTCCCCATCCCTTCCCTTCGCCCCTTCCACAGTACTTTCTTGTAGGGCAAGACAGATTTCTATACCCCACAGAATGCAGACTTTTTTGACTCACTTGGTCAAAACACAACTGGAATATTGTATTCCATTCTATATGCCACATATAGACAGGGAAACTGATGAGTGGGAACATGTCCAAAGAAAAGAAAGCAGAATTTAGAGAGTACTTGAAGAATTCAGAAAATAGTATACTTTAGGGAGGCTATAATAGACTACATTCAATATTAAAAGGACTGCCATATTGGGAGGGTAATCTCATTCTGCTTTCCCCAGAGGACAGGACTAGGACCAGTTCACTAAGATAAGAGGGAATCAGATTTTGTTTTAATATATGGTAAAAACAATCAAACAAAAAACAACCAAAAAAACAAAGACCCAAACCAAAACAGTTTTTTAAAGAAACCCTTCACAGGAGTTGAGAGGGAGGGAGGGAGGAAGGGAGTGAGGGAGAGAAAGAGAGAGAGAGAGCGAGAGAGAGAGCAAGAGAGAGAGAGAGAGAGAGCGAGAGAGAACGAGAGAGAGCGAGAGAGAGAGAGAGAGAGAGAGAGAGAGAGAGAGAGAGAGAGAGAGAACTGCCTATATCTAGAATGGCTTCCTCCTCTTTCTGGGACTAGTAGTGAATTCCCACCCTTGGAAATCTTCAAAGAAAGAGTCCAAATAATCATATGTCAGGGACATTGTAGAGAGGAGTTATGCTTTGGGTACAGGTTGAACTGAAGAATTTTTTAGGTACCTTAAAAGTCTTAATTCTATGATTATATCCTAGTCTGACTAGTCTATATGTTTTTTCACTCTTAAGGCACTTAAGCTCTATGAGAATCTCTGTTATCCTACTACCCCTTTTCTAAAACTCTTGTGCCCTCCCCTAATCCTATCTCCTTCTAAGATGGATGCAAAATACCTTTAAAGCACCACTGCCTTTAATAGGTTAGCAGCAGCACTGGCAATTTTATAGTATGTGAGTTAGTTTAGTATAACATTTTGAAGTTCTAAAGCATATACTGTAACAGTCTGATTTTCTTAAAGACAAATGAAAATAGGCCCATTATAAAAGTTTTTTGGCCCACACTTCTAGAATAATTTGAGGTCTTGATAAAACATTTACCCCTTGTATCAAATAAATTACAAAAATGGAAACACTATTTTTTGAGACTGTAAATATTGTTTAAGTAGGGCTATAAAGGCAACTTATTTGTCATCTACAGTTGCTAGATACTGGAGAAAGATGATATTTCTATTATCTATACTTTGATATGATAAAAGCAGAAAAGACAAGACATAAAAAAGATCTGAAATATGTATCAATTTGACTATGCCCCCTGCCACAGGATTTTTGGGTATCTGAATAAAATACAGGATATACTGCACAAAAGAGCGACATGGCCCATATAAAAATGAGACTTAGATATAACTAATTATGCTATGAAAGGCTATTATCAGGGACAAAAAGACACATGACTGAGTAAATACCGTGTTAGGAGCAATCCTTTGTTGGGTGAATTCATAGATGACATAGATTGATTCTAGTCAAAGAAGTTGCCTGTTTTACTGTTTTTGTAGAACCTGATGTCAAAGTAGGAGTAAAACCCACTTTGTGGTTTTCGCTTCCATCAATCTATGAAAATCAAAAACTTACTGTCAGTCTCCCTTAAATGACTGTAGGTTTTTTCCTACCCACCTACTGACTTTCAATAAAAATGATTTAAAAAAAAAAACCTTATAGGATTTTCTGGGACAGGGACCTTCTCTGACCTACATTTTATAAAACCTAGCATTCAGCTTAGTGTCATTTAGCCTGAATATAGTTAATGAACAGTTTTTTAATGTTGCTGCTGAAGGTACTACTCGTGTGCTTTTATGCCTACTCATACATTCTTTTCCCATTTGAAATCATTAAAAATGACATGAATGTGAGTATTATCCATAATGAGTTTAAATATATGGTTGGGCAGTCACTATATAATCAGGGAGTTATCCTCTTTTAAACTGTATTAACCTTTTTATTTAAATAAAATAAAGTAACTAAATTGTAGTTACTGAGTTTAAGATTTTAAAACACTCCTGAATGTTTAGAAACATTACTTTTTTAAAGCAGTGCTTTAAGCACTTTGACTGTTCACAGGAAAACAAAATAACACATAACTAGAGTAGAATAACTCAGTCTTCATGGTATCAAATAATACTAGGAACAAGGAAAGAAAAGTAACCAGTTTAGCTGAGTAGCTATAAAAACA
Source organism: Pseudocheirus occidentalis (assembly GCA_028646575.1). NCBI lineage: Eukaryota > Metazoa > Chordata > Mammalia > Diprotodontia > Pseudocheiridae > Pseudocheirus > Pseudocheirus occidentalis. Next base: position 161,501,649 of record CM053598.1, on the reverse strand, counting down.
AACTCAGACATCAAAGCAATAAAGTCACTTAAGTTATATTAATCAGAAACTTTCATTTTTAAAGCAAAACAAAAGTTATCTTTGGGTTAGAAAGCTATACCTAATGCCATTCCATTAATTACAGAATGCAGAGTGAGACACTTAGGCAGACAGGAGAATGGAATAATATTGCAACCCAACTTCAATGAAAGGGAGAAGAAAATGCTGTATCAGATAATAACGGGATGGGGTAGATTTTGAATTTTATAATGGTAGTGCAATGAAGGTAGGGGAAATTTTCTAATACACTTAGGAGCTTCTAAAAATTCTTAAACAGCTGCAAATGAAAACCACCAAAGAAAAAAGTAAACTGAACCCTGATGGGTGGTGATTAATCAGTCATGCTGGATAGTGCTTCTATTTTTATTAAACACACTGTCTCAGCTGCTCCTGAACACAAGACTGCATGACATTTAGTTTCTATAAAGGTTAAGGATTAAACTAAAACATGAACAATTATATCCTTAGCTCTCTACCTCCATGTGCCTGCCCTATAGAACACACAGCCAATGAAAACAGACAGTTCTATCAAATAAGAGATTTTGGAATTTGCTATAACTTTATTCAAATTTAAGAGCCACAGTGAATTATGCAATAGGTTATCCTAAAAAGAAAACTGTAGAAGTTTTTGTTTACCAACAAAGCCTTAATTACCTGGATCCCAGCAGTCTAGGATTGTTGTTAAAGCACTTCGAAGAAGGTCAGTCCATGCGTTATGACTCTTCTCTGCTCGAGCCAAGGGAGAAGACAATATTCCTTTCAAGGCTTGTAGAGCAGCTGCAACAGTAGAAGAGAGCTGGCCTCCAGGTAACCTCACAGCAGTTTCTCGAAGGACCCCAATTATAAGGTATAGAATAGTAGGTAGAACTGAAATGCTTCCTGTAAGAAAAAATGCATTTTGCTACTTTAAATGTCACATGTTTATAGTATGCCTAAAAAGTCACAGTCCCTCCCTTTCAACTCTAAATCTATGGTCTACTGATCAAGTTATGCCAAAACTTATTGCAAGTTAAAATACAGTTTATTGCTATTAGGATATTCTTGTTAAAGGATTTTAATTGCTTTAAGATCAGTGATATGAACTTTTTAAGGTCATCTCTAAATAATGAATTTAATTTTTAATTTTTTAAAATTTTAATTTAATTTAATTTTTAATTTAATTTTTCAGATTATATTTGGTGCTTTATAAATGTAGTATCTAGTCTTTGATTGACACAGAATCTCAAAGTTGTGAACTATTTAAGAAAAGAATTAAATCACCTCTTTGGAGAAATCAAAATTGATAGCATTAAATGCCATTATTTATCTGCACTTGATGTATTGGTCGAAAATCTGGCATAATGGAAAGATGACTGATTTCAGAGTTAGTTAGAAAACATTGGATAAAATCCTGCTTTTGTTACTTGCTGCTTGTATGATTTTGAACAATCATTTAATCACTGTGGGCCTCAGCTTCCTCATCTGTAAAATGAGCAAAATCCTGGGATGTGGTAGGCACTTACTAAATGCTTGCTGATTTGTTGAGTTCCAGCTCTAAACTTGATTTTATAAACTAGTAAAGCTTTATAAAAATAAAAGTCCTCAAATATATGCTATAGGAAGCCAAAACATGTGATCCAGGATTCAAGAGCCTGCTCCAGGTATTCCTAGTAATGCGGCAGCACAGGAGAGCCAGCACAGAGCATTCTGTATTTGATCCTGGAGGTAACAGGAAGCCACTGGAGTTTAGTTAGCAGGGAATGACACAACTGGCCCTGTGCTTTAGGAAAACCTCCTTAGTTTCTGAATGGAAGATAAACTGGAGCGGGGAGAGACTCGAGGCAGGCAGCTCGACTAGCAGACCATTGTAATAGTCCAGGCCGAGGTGATGAGGGTCTGCTCCAGAGCGACGGCTGTGTTAGAAGAGAGAAGGGGGTGTATTGGGGAGATGTTGCAAAGATGAAATTGACAGGCCTTGGCAACAGCTTGGATATGGGTGATGTGAGGAATCCAGGACGATCCCTAGACCGTGAACCTGAGGGATGAGGAGGACAGTGTTACCCTCCTCAATAATACAGAAGGTGGGAGGCAGTAAAGGTGGCGGAGGAAAAATAATTAGTTCTGTTTTAGACAAGTTGAGTTTAAGATGTGTATTGGACATCCAGTTAGTCTGTTGGAGATGTGAGACTGGAGTTGCCGCGGAAGCGGAGGCAGAAAAGGTAGTTTTGAGAATCTTTAGCGTAAAGACGGTAATTCAGCTGATGAGATCACTAGATAGGTATAAAGGCAGGAGAGAAGAGAGTCCAGGACAGAGTCCTGAGGTATGTCCACGGTGAGAGGGTGTGATCTGAGGATGATCCAGCCAAGGAGACAGAGAAGGCTTTGACAAGGAGGAGGAAAACCGGAAGAGGGCGGCGTTCCAAAAACCTAGAGAGAAGATATCAAGGACTGAAAGTGACTGGCAGCATCAAAGGTGACAGAAAAGTCACAGAGAATGAGAACTGTTAAGGAGTTCCCTGAATTTTTCTTTCTGAGTTGCCGTATTTTCCAGAGACACTGAAGCCAGAGCATGCGGGAGGCCCTGACTATGTCAAGGAGCTGATGTAATTTATTGTTGCACCCCAAACTGCCATTCTTGTGTGTCCTTGAAAGGCAAGACGGGAGCCGGCCAGTCTGTGCCAGGCTGGGATGATGATTGTGTAGGTGGGCTCCTTTGCAGATAAGCAGACTCTATCTTCATAGTCTAGGGCAGCAGTTCTCAACCTGTGGGTCACGACCCCTTTGGGGGTAGAACTACCCTGTCACAGGGGTTGCCTACGACCGTGGGAAAACACATATTTCCGCTCCTCTATCCATCTCCAGATGGGTTCACCCACATGCAGGTACAACCACATATGAGCATTAAAGGGTCATGGCATTAGGGAAGGTTGAAAACCACTGGCTAGGGTTTCCTAAAGGAAAAGAATGTGATTTTTACCACCACTTAGCTCCTCCCTTTCGGGAGGGGTTACTCCACCTTTTCCCTCTCATGCCATGTCCCTTTCTGTTTTCTCCTCCTTTTGCTGTGTTGTCACAAATATACAAATGTCTCTAAGGACTGTGAATCTATTTGGTTCCATTATGGTTGCCTGCTGACAAGTGGCAGCAGTGGTGGGTTATGATAAAGAAAGTGATTCAGACTGGCCAGAAGGTTCAGATGCAGGGCCAGGTACCAGCCCTGGTGTGGGGATTCTTATTTCTCCACTCATATCCCAGATTCTCCTCTCTTATTACAAGAGAAAGCAGGTTGTTCATGGTAAAAGAGACAAAGGGACAAAGGTTTGGTCTTGCTTGGTTAAGAGTATCCCAGTTGATAACAAATTTGAGAATCTGATTTGGATAACTGGGCTGGATGTTTGGATAAAGGTTATCCTAGCTAGGACGGAGTTGGGTTTAGTTATCCCGAGCTGGAAGACTTGCCCAAAAAGGGCTTTGGGAGGAGCCTTGTTATAGGTTATCAAGCCTTTGGGGGTGAACGATGGTGGCTGGGATTTTGGCCCTCTTTCCAAGGTGCTGCCCAAGGTGATGCAGCTGAAAAGGGCACATTAAAAGTAAGTGCCCTAGTTCTCCTGGGTGGTTGATTGACTGAATAAAGAAGATAAAATATATAGACATATATGTATGAATTGAAATACACAAGTTTAGGGTTATTTTTGTTCTTTTTCCCCATGGGAATTCATGTGTCCAAAGATGGCTTTGTTCTCCTTAAGGGGACAACTGCAGGTCACAATTCATATTCATATGACCCTGAAACCTGCAGATTGGTGATACACATTTTAGCTTGATTTGTAGATAGAAAGCCTAGGCTAGCAGGGAATTTTCAGCCCTGTTAAGTTGATGGTCTGTTTGTTTCTTCTATTTATGCTTACATGTCTCTCTCTATCTTCTTAGTTAAATTACATCTTTATAAAGTGTTTTGTTCTCTTCCTTCACATTTCTGAACTGTGGTCCAGTTCTTTCCACCACCCCTCCCCACCCCCGGGAATGACTGGTTTATTGTTTTACAAAGAAGAAGGTCATTTCACTGATTATAGAGACACAGGTTTGGGAGCTCTATCAGAGAAAGTTGCAAGGCCTGTGCTTCAGAACTGAACCAGTATTTAACCCTTTCCTGACTCATGAAAAGAGGAGTCTTTTGTGAACTGGGACACCACTAAAAGGTAACGGAATCTGAGTATCTAGTTTGTATTTAAGGAAACACACAAGTTAAAATCAAGCACTGATTAATGTAAATGCGACTTTTTGGATTGGTGTGTATACTGTGAAATTAGAAATCTTGCTACAAATTATACAAGACTCATTCATTTTAGCATAGGTTTCTTTATTTGAATCAAGAACTGTCTTGCTCCTTATCCATACAAGAGGAACTTGTTTCTGAAAGTAACTTGAAAATGCTTTGTCACTACTTTTTTGAAGAATATACCAGAACCTGACTGTTACTTGAACACACCAGATTTTGTGAGCTGTTAAAAACTTCTGTAAGGGCTAAAAGAATCTTAAAAGATTTTTGGAAAAGGATTTCCATTTCTTAGCAAATAACAGAAGTGTTAATAATTCAACAATTTAAATGTTATAGGCATATTAAGAGCAAACATTTGCCCCTGAACAATCAAATTCTTAGGGTGGCTAGGTGGCGCAGTGAACAGAGCACTGGCCCCAGAGTCAGGAGGAATTGAATTCAAATCCAGCCTCTGACACTTGACACTTAACCAGCTGTGTGACCTTGGGCAAGTCATTAACCCCAAACACCTTGCCTTCTCCTCTCCAAAAAAAAAAAAAAAAAAAAAAAATCCAACTCTTCAATATGTCATTAGTTTAACACCACTGAAAACTAACATTTTTAAAGGAGAATTCAAGGAGTGAACAAAGTAATGGATGACATAAAGGAAGAAGGATGGTGAGGGTCTTTTTATGAAAGACAATTTATGTTGACAGAAAGGGATGAAAAAATTTTGGCTTTAAGAGGAAAGGATGTGTGAAATGTCATGTGTTTGTTTTAGTGGGAACTTATAAATAAAAATTACTGCTTGATTTTGAAACATATAGGAATAATTCATAGAGAGCTATGAGTAAATTGATAAATGATGGGTTCCTTCTGAGATTGTGGAACCCAGATTTGAACTAAATTAAAAAGTGCTCTTACGTATGATATTGGGGTAGATTAAATTCCAATATCAGACAGTCACTTGTACAATCTTTGGCAGCGGACTGGCTAGAAACAGTTGACCCCATAATATGAGATGTTTAGAGTAAATAGCAAACGAATAAAATATAATACTACAGTATTAAAATTGTAACCCAAGGTTCTGTGTGATACCATTTGGAACATAGCTCCAGGTGCAACCGAATTCATTCTGGTCACAATTTAAGTGACCAGATCTGTGTCTCTCCTAATGTGATGTTTAAAATAAGTCAGAATTTATTATACTGTTTGGCATTAAGACAAACTGAGAAAAAGCATAGATCTGAAATCTGTTAACTGGGTAACCTTAAGCAAGTTACCTCAGGTCTATTTAGCTTAGTTTACTTCACATGACCGCAAAGTGACTAATACAATGCCTGGCACAGTTTTGGAAAAGACTATAACTATGAACTATTACTATCAGTTCCTTAATTAGAGGTAATTGCTTCCTACTTGACCACTTTACATGGGGTTTTAGATGTGATCAGTACACAATGCCAATGGCAATTCGATGTCTGATTTGCTGTGTAATATTGTTTCAATATCATGTTTCAAATACATAATACTGTTTATGGTTTGCTATATTTCTAAACTTTTTATGTTGTGCAAATTAGCAAACTTTTGTATCAGTTTATACGCTGAACAGCTTTTTATAATTTAGATTTTCTTAGAGTATGAACTGAAGGAAACAAAGATGGTAGGAAAATTGTTTAAAACCAGTTATGTTATTTACCAGCCCTGCTTAACCCTGTTTATTATAATAGTGTTTTGTAACTGCCATTTAGGGAACTGGATATTTCTACCTTTGCCTGTTGCTAAGAGTTACATCTACAGCGATTTGGCTAAGTGTAAGAATGTTAACTACATTATTTGGGACTATTGTCATAATGTTGAAACTTAAAATCTGTAGCTGATTACTGTGTGTGGATGAGGAGAAAGGTTTATCTGGATTGATTCTGCTTATTTAAAGCAGTCTGCCTTGGGGTATGAGGGTGAACAGGAAGGTGAGTCTATTCTATCTTGCACTTGGGGGAGGGAGGAAGAGATGTCAAAGAGCACAGCCCATAGAAGCTCTAAGGGTAGATGGGATGCGCAGGCAGAAGGCGCGCTGGGCTCAGCCCTTTCTCTGGGGTCCCCTGTCAATTCCCCTTATTTTGTAAACTTGCCAGGTTTTTGGAAACCATTTTGGGTGGGCAAGGTCATCAGCCCTGGGAAATGAGCTATTGTGGATAATGGAGGTCGTCCTAAACAATGAACTTGGCTTGCTGAGGATTTGCAAGTTTATGGATAATATAGAAATTATTTCTAATTATTGGTCTTTACACCATGACAAATTTAAGCTTGAGAAAAAAAAGAATGTTATATGAAATCTTTCATATATGGTTTGAGTTCCAGTAAACTTTTATTGCTCGCTGAAACTCCATGAGAGGAAAAATAAAAGCCCTTGTAGACAGTGGGATAGTCAGATGATAAGGTATGTATAGCAGGATGGTCTAGCAGCAGTGAGGGCCCAACTGAGGTTGAGTAAAATGAATTTATAGGGAGGTCAGTCAAAATGGTTGCATGATTTTCTCCATCTTTGTTCAGCAGCATATGTGTAGGAATGAAGGTGGGAGATAGTGGGAGTGATTCAAGGGTGGGGCTTCGCTGGGTGTAACTGGCAATATAAAGCGGATTAAATTAAAGAGAGGACAGGGTAGAGTTGAATTGGTTCACCAACAGATCAAGATGGAGATAAGAGGACAGGGTGGTTAGTACAGGGGAGGTGGCCTGAAAAAGAATTGAGGGGTCAAGAGATTAAAGGGCATAGTGCAGACAAAAAAGGGTTTTAAGGAAAAGCAGAAGAAGTAAAAAGCCAATAGATTATGGTCAGATAAGGGGATTTTAGAATTCTTGAACAGAAGTAGTATATCTTTTGGTGATGGGAAAATCAAGATTATCTTTGTGTGTGGCTGAGATGGAGGGGACTAACTCATGGGAAGTGAGTAGGTTGAGGTGTTTGAGGAAGGGTCAGTATGTATGTTGAAGCTCCCTAGAATGAGGAGAGGAGATGGGGAGGAGAGAAAAGCTGTGAGTTATGTAGCAAATTCATAAAGGAAGGAAGGTTAAAAGGAGAGATGTTAAAGAGCTGAAGCACTCTAGTTGCTGTTGCTGCCATTCAGTGCTCAGACAGGCAGAGGTGTTGGAAAATGAGTTATGAGAAGAGAAAAACTATTAGCTGCTGTCAGCCAAAAGCAACAAAGGTGACACTCCTCCTCTACCTCTCATTCTAGGGAGGAGGTATCCAAACCAAAGCTTATTTCTGCTTCTTTCAAGTATATTTTGCTTATTTTCCCACCTAGTCTATAAAATCCCTTAATCTTAGTTCTTAAGCTAGGACTGTGCATTACCACTGTATTTAATTTGCTCAAAAGCAACCAAATGGGAGACTAAATTCAGCCACCCAGAGAAAGAAAAGCAAAACCTTTGATAGTTAGGATTTTAATCACCTTGGGGCAAGATCAATCAATCCAAAAGCATCTAATACGCCAGGCACTTATTATGGGTCAGGCACTATGCTAGGCACAGGGGACACAAAGAAAGGCAAACAATTCAAAGTTTTTATTGGTAGGTTATTAAGTACCCCCAAAGTGGAGAACACTATGAATTCAGACCAAGTATTCCACTGAGCACAAATGAACCCAGAAGTGTGGTGGGAAGAGTAGGAAGCTTCCCCAGGAGGCAGGGGTCTCAGGCAACTCTTTCCCACTGTTTTTCCTTCACAAGAAAGTTAAACAGCCTCATCTTTTTCCCTCCCAGAATCTAAGAAAAGCAGTGACATTTCTTAAGCCCAGGGACTCCTGAAGGGAGAAGCTGGGAATGTAGATCTATCCATAGGAGGCAGGAGTCAGAGAGAAGCAGCAGAGGGTTTTTCTCTTCAGAAAAACAATTTCATACCATTGTTAAGACATATGTGAAGCAATCAGAGAATACAACAGTATAAAATTAAAGATTATGACAGTTTAATTGTGTGGTTATAGATAATAAGTATAATAAGAGTTAAATAAAGCAAAGATTAATATGGGTTTCCCAACAAGATAGGGATACAGATGTATTTAACACAAATTAGAATACAGAAGAGGTGCATAGAAATGGTACAAAATACTATGAGAGTTCCATAAGGGAGAGGTTATTTCCTGTTGAGAGATAAGAAAAAATGCTTCAGTGATGAAGTGGCACCTGGGCTGGGTCTGAAGGATTTTAAGAGGTATGTCTATACATGTGTTCATGTTAGGATTACCTTCATTTGGGGTGGCTATGTGGTGCAGTGAGTAGAGCACTGGCCCTGGAGTCAGGAGGACCTGAGCTCAAATCCAGCACAGACACCTAACACAAAACTAGCCTTGTGACCTTGGGCAAGTCACTTAATCCCAATTGTCCTGCATTCCCCCCTTCAAAAAGGAAAAAAAAAGCATTACTTTCATTTACTCTCTATATAGCTTCTACATACCTAGCTATTTGCATTTTGTCTCACCCACTGAATGTACATTTACTACTTGAGAGCGGAGCCTGTTTTTGGCCATTCTTACATTAAAATGTCCTTAGCAAAATACCTGGTCCATAAAAAGGGCTTAATAAATTCTTGCTGAGAGCAAACACAATGTTAATCAAAGTTTTTCTTTGTAGAAGTGTATACAATCTTATCAAAGTTTATATGGGGGAAAAGATACATATTAAGGGATTACTTTGGAAAAAAGAAAACAAAGCTGCCAGAGGTGAACTTGCATGTCCAAAGCATGTATGATTAAAACCATATGGTATTGGGCAGAAAACAGAAAATCAGAGCAAAACAGAATAGGGAATGAAATATACACACAAACTGATAAACCTATAAAAAAATAAAGATCTGCGAAGGATTGATTATTTAACAAAGGTTTTAGAAAAACGATATGCTAGAAAATAAATTTACAATTCACATCACCTAATATTGTAAATGTGAACACAATCACTGACTTTCTAGAAGACTATAAAACTGAATATATTTCACTTATGGAAGATGCAATTTTTAATCAAATAAATATAACGAATTATAGATTAAGAGACAGAGATTTGATTACATGAAATTCTATGTAACAGAACTCAATAAAATATAGACTGGTAACTTAAAATGTCTTATTGTATTATATCAATGTCTATTCCACAACATTTCCTATCGTCACCAGGTGGCGCAGCAGAAAAAGTGTTGGAGCCAGGAAGACTGATGTTCGAATACTTCCTTAAATACTTATTAGCCATGTGACCTTGGGCAAGACATTTAACCTCTGCCTGCTTCAATTTCTTCATCTATAAATTGGGACAATAATACCTACCTCCCAAGTTTGTTGTGAAGATCAAATGAGGATAATACATATGTGTAAAGAGCTTTAAAGCCATTGTTATAATAATCATGGGTTCTTTTAATACCATTTTATTGGGCTTTGAATTTTAACAAAGAATTGCATGCATACAAAGGTAATTTGTGTCACTCTAGGCCAGTAGTTAACAAGACTAATGTAATTTAGATTAGAGATTTGTTTCTAAAATAAAGGGGAATAATAGGGAAAAATTTAAATTTATTTTAAGTTTATATTCTCTATTAGAATTAAAGTAATTTTAATGTTCCAATATTATAATTATTGATAATAATGTATTCAGACAGTTTTTTTAAAAAAGCATGATTTGGATCCAAAGTAAAATGAGTGCAATGTCAAAATTTTATGGCCATTCAAGGGTGGGACATTAGATTATGTACAATATAAGATTATAAACCAGTAAACTACCCGACTGTGCCATTTTATATGTCAATGACTGTCATTCATTCATTAAAAAAAGATTTCAATTATGGGAAAGTTCATCAATCTGCTCTTTATAAAAATAATAATAAAATAAATAAAAATAAATAAATAACATCTTTTGTTTTCAGCATTTTACTACAGTAATTATTAGAATGTCATATCATTAAAGGATTGAAAATAATAGCTGGGTCTTTGGCTTTCAAACTAGTTTAACAAAGAGATCAGCTAGCATCTAGATGCGATTATCTTTGAATACTATTTCCCTCCTCCCAATCCATATGAGAAAATTATATATCCCATCCTACCTTCAGGAGAGCACACTCCAGGAAGTTCAGAGAGGATAATTAATGCTGCTGAAACCAACTTATTTCCATCTTCTGACAGAATCTGTGCTTTTGCAGCTTTTACTCCTGGACTACCAGTCAGTTTAGGATTTAACTCGGGAAGCTGTCGGACGAGAATGCACACACACAGCTCCAATGTTGCAAACACCAGAGATCTTCCAGGTATTAGGCCTCCTGTGTCTTTTCCTTCTCCAAATTCTGGCAGGGTTTCCTTTTCAGCAGCGCCATCATCAACTACAAGAGATAAGGATTAAGGTTTGACAAATATTCCAGTTTTTGACTTGCTAAAGTAAATCTGCCATATCTGAAACAAAGTGCAGTCATAGAACTAACAAGTCTCATCATTTAAAATTAAGTTTCAGCAGAGGAAGGAACATTTTATTCTTAGTTATACTGGATGCCTTAAAATATTTTCTAATTAAATGACTGAGCAGGGAGAAGAGTAGGAGGATAAGAAAGCAAACTTATTGTAACAGAGATGCTCTACAAACAGCAGATTGCAGAATTGGAATAGGCTGGGAATGCCTCGCAAAAATCTACAAAATAATATTTTCAAAGTCAATTTCATTCATAATTTTTATGAGTCGTTCTGGAGGTATGTGATTATCCCACTAAGAGGGCACTTTACAGAACTGAATATAAATGTAATTTAGCTTTATCAGCATGCCAAAACTTGTGCTGGCCTAAAGATTTTCATCAGTACTTTCCAACAATGCAAGTGAGCACCAGTAGCCAAAACAGTACTGTATTAAATAGATCATTTCTTCAACATTTATTAAAATTTTAATTGATCTATCAACTAGTATTTTCAGATCCCACAAGTATAGGCCAAAATTAAACTGTAGAGATGAAAACTCGTAAATGAGTGCAAATAGGGAGTGAGGGAAAAGGAAGAATCAAAAATAACTCTGAGGTTGGAAACCTGGAAGACTTGAAATGTGGTGGTTCACTTAACAGAAACAAGATACTCAGGGAGGGTGGTGAGATTTGAGGGTAAAGAAAATGAATTCAATTCTGGACATATGAGTCTGAGAGGCCAAGGGGACATCCAGCTGGAAATAGCTATTGACAAGCTTAGCTGCTGGGCAGATGACAAGGCCTAAAAGTCTTAAGGGTAGACAGTTCAGGCTGATGGTAAGGCTGAAGCATCCATGGGCTGCATCAGTGCAATGCCTAGGAGCCTGGCAGTCAGAGGCAGGGCAAGGGATAAGACTTGGCGAGTCTCCCTGTCACAGGAGGGAACAGAATTGATGACTCCCATCTCATTCAAGTGATGTGAGCAGGCAAGTGATCTGAATGGGTATAGCTAGCTGGGACTAGGGGAGAACTAGGAACAAAGAGATCACAGGGTTAGATATATATACCTGGGAGTCATCTGCATAATGATGACAAGGTAACACACTGGAATTGATGAGATTCATTGAGAGAATGCAGGATGTCTGAAATGAATTTTGCCCATAATTTAACCCTGTTAAATCCTTAGCTTTCCCAGTAACTTGGCTCTAGTGCTGCTTCCTAAGAAGTCCTTCATGATTCCTTCAGTTCTTATCGATTGTCCCTCTCCCCCTTTCAAATTTACTCTGTGTTCATCTTTTACTGATTTATCTATTTACATTTTCCCAAGACGATATAATGCCCTTTTCTGACGATACTTAGTGATCAGTTTTCTGTCTTCTGATACTCACCTTCTGCACTTCTCCTCTTTTCCTTTACATGTTCTTGGGCTGCATAGATAATCTGTCTAACAACTTCAAGTGAAGCTAGCTGAATGGAAGGTAACTCTCTAGTCAGTATTACTCGATGGAGTACATTCAGCAACTCAATTCCTAAGTCCTGTGGCAGAGAAAACTGTGCTGAAATTCACATTAACAAACATGCTGTTTATTTTTGTATTTTAGTATTTGAAAAAATGCTAAAATTAAAATAGTATAGTCAAATTTCAAATATGCAGCACATAATCAGGCAAAAATAGGAATCTATATAAGTAGGTTGATTAACCCAGTGGAAACAACTAAAGTGTCAGAAAGCTGTTTAATTAGAGATGAAAAATACTTGGTTCTTTCTTTCTTTATCTTTTTTTTTTTTGGAGGGCAGCTGTGTTTAAGTGACTTGCCCAAGGTCACATGGCTAGTTTTTTTGGTGTGTGTGTTAAGTGTCTGAGGCTGGATTTGAACTCAGGTACTCCTGACTCCCGGGCCAGTGCTCTATTCACTGCACCACTAAGCCACCCTGGTTCTTTATTTCAAAGCAAAGAAAGCCCATTTCATAATAAAGGACTGATGAGCTCAATAACATTAAAACTAAGTCAGTGTTAATTATGGAATCACTAATACATAATAAAATTACATTTAATGGTTCTAATACTGGAATTAATATAAATACATTTAAGCAGCTAGCTAGTGCAGAAACAAAAATGAAAATGGCTAGTTCCTGAAATATGTGGTTACACATACAACAATGTTTGCTTCGCACCAAAAACCTAATTTTAGACTTAAAAAAATATCCAAAGCTCTTCCAAGGCTAAGATCACATAAGATTTAGAATATTAACAACCCCCTCTAGGTACCTGAGTTCCCTTCATTTAATTTCTCAAAAGGAACCATATATATACAGTTCTGGGAAAACTCAAGAAAAAGAAAAAAATTTACTTGTCATTACAAAATATTTCCCTTTAAACTCTTCTGTCTTCATTAAGTCTTTTCCCAAATGTGTGTGTATAACATATACACACAACTCCAAGTTTGTAAAAACTCGAGACTATACAAGACTATTCCCTCCTGTGTTCTTTTCATCCTTTAACTATGGCAAAGTTTCCTTTTAAGCAGCTCTCTCATTAACCTTAACGGAAAGATGCACCATAGTAGTTAGGAAAGATACAGGTTTATCTGATTTCAGCATATTTGCAAATGCTTATAAACATCATGCAACAATTTTCTAGCCAAAATCTCCATGTATCAACTTACAACTTTAAATGATTTAAAATTTAAAAACAAGTATCACTTCTTGCTTTTCTCTTATCAATTCTTTCTTATCCATTCACAATCACAAAACCAGAGGATATCAATACAACAAAGAGCAAGCAGAAGCATGACACCATTAGATATATCTTTGCTGGGCCTCAATTCTGGGAAAAGAATAAAATTCAATTATGATTAATCTATTTTTTTTGCTGCCAAATTAGGCCCTTGTTTTTAAGTATAAAAAAAATAAGGACCAATAAGAAATAGATATGAAAATTTTAAAAAATACTTAATTTCTAAACAGACAAATGTACATTTTATACTCAATATATGATGACCATATTAATACAATAGCCAAAATGCTATTAGCATAAGAACTCATACTGTGAAAGGAGAAGAGGAAAATCATTGGGTAGCATTTAAAATGTTTAAAGAAAAATAATTAGTAATCAATGTTATTAAAAATATATTAATATTTTCTGATAATAGTAAAGAATGAAGGATAATTAAATCTGGAACTCAATGTTGAGAATTACAGGTATCAGACTAGGTAATAGGTCTTCTAATGATAAACTGAGGAGGTAGGCTAGTGACATTTTATTTAGCAGTATATTTTCAGTTCCAATGACAGAAAAAATTAGGTTGAATTTATCTTTTCACCACAATAAGAAAATTGAAAATAATTTGATGTTTTTAGTCGTTGTAGTTAAGTCAATTCTTGATTATCTGTGATAATGAGGGACTGAGATAAGATGAAGCACTGATCTGAACTGGAAAGATAATGTCATCTTCTTCACCAAATTATCAGTGAGAACTATAAAACTGACAAGCTATTTGGCTAAAGGGCAGAAGAGGGGAAGCAGATGTCCTAGTTAACCTACTTAGATAAGTAGCCAATAAATAGCTTGGGTCAACTGTCATTTTTTAACCATAACATTCTTGTCCCACTTTTACTCTAGAGACTTTTTTCTGAAGGGCCAAACTCCAATGGCATGGAGTTGGTTCTAGTTTTTTAAAAGTCATACAGCAAAAGCATTAATAGCTTATAGCTAGCTGAAAAATTTCAAGATTGAGCCTGGAAACGTACTTTGTCTGAAAAGCAGCAAAGTTTAGCTGGAAATGTTCATCATTAAAATAGTGTTCCTAGCTTTTTTAAGCCAGGGAAACTTATGAAGACTTATCTATCAAGATGTAAAGGGATCTATGTTGGTGGAAGGAGTGCCTGCACTGTTTGAAATTACAGATCCTTGTAAAATAAACACATCTCCAGAAAAAAGTACCTGATATAGAGAGAGGCACTATTTTTTTTTTCTTAGGCCTAAGGAAGCAAGCACAAAAACAATGTAATTTTTCAAAGGTCTTTGCATTAAGATGGCAGGAACTCAGTAAATGCTTTGATAATACAAAATGATATTAATAGATTACACAGAAAGTCAGTGTTATAGTTAGAAAATTAACCCAAATTTTTTGATTCACGAATTCAATGACAACAAATGAACAGATTACCTGATCACTGCCAATTTTAGATCTAGGCCAAGGAACATCTAGTAAAGCCTGTAGTGCATGTAAACAAGCAGTGATGCTTTCCATGGTTGCATCTGAACGCAGGGAACAGAGAAATTCCACACTGATTCCTATAGACAAAAAGACAGCCATGAGAACCATTTTGTAAAATCAGGAAAATAAATGCTTAGAAATATAGGATCTATAACATTATGAAACAAGACTGTCTACCACATAACCATTTAAATAAATCACAGTTAAAACAGAAATCTAGAAAGGTTAAAAGACTTGGTTTTGAGAGGTGCATCAATTAATTAAACTAATGAAAACATATACTATACAACTGTCTATTAATACCCAAAAGTTGTTTTCTGAAGGGTGGAGAAGCTTAAGGAAGATCTATCTCTTTGCTGGGAGACCAGAAACTAAAATTACATTAGAGAAGCAAACATTTATACTTAAATTTCCTCCCTAAATTTCTACATTTTTTCCCCCTAAATTCATGTTAAAGCTTGCATTTCATAAAAGCTCTCATAATCCTAAAGTTAAAGTAAAGATTTCTACCAAATACAACATTATATAAGATCTAATTTCTGGAGTTTTTTTCCCCAATGCATTCTCAGCCATGCTGCTTTTTGTTGTTGTTGTTGCTTTTTGGAGGGGGAAGGGGAGGGAAATTGGGTTAAGTGACTTGCCCAAGGTCATACAGCTAGTAAATGTTATGTGTCTGAGGTCCTATTTGAACTCATGTCATCCTGACTTCAGCACTGGTCCTCTATTCACTGCAACACCCAGCAACCCCAGCTCATGCTGCTTTATTGCTAGAAACCAAAAACAAACGCCAAAAGTTTTATCCCTAGTTGCAGTTTCCAACTTAGGTGTTTAAAAACAGTTCCTCTTTATACCATCAAAAGAATAAAATCTGTCCTTCAAACTGCCAAAGATGCATAGATATAACAGCCTTTCCCAAAATTTTGGGTATACACCATGAGAAATTCTAACAATATTACCTTGTAAAATATAATAACTGTGCAATGGAGTAGAGAAATTACAGTGCTGCATGTACATATAGTCTGTAAAGAATCTTCCCTGCACTAAGGACAGTCAACATCATATATAGAGTAGGTGAAGTGAACTCTTCAGTATTAGGTCTTTCTAACCTAAGGTCAAATTGTTTATTTGACATAGACGAGTTGCACAATGTAAAAGTAGCTGCAGGAATAGTACAGAAGATTACCATGCACTACTCCAGTAAAACCAAATTTTCTTGCCTGAGTCAAGAAAGACTAAAATCAGTGATTCAGTGAATTGCAGAACTCATGAAATACAATCACATCTCTTTGCAATTATTAGTCATTCTTCATCTTGCTGAAAGCTATGACAATGACAAAAGAAAACTAGAAAATATTGAGTTACTATTTGGTTTCAAGATGGCTGACTAAACCAAAACTAGAATCCAAAGTACACCTTGATTTTCAACAGAAATACCCAAGAACCAACTTCCTTAAAAGCTATAGTGGAATAAATACATAAAAAATGTCTAAGAGTTGAGTTAAGAGAGATAGTTTACTCCATTTGGTCAAGAGTTTCCTCATGTCACACTTAAGATACTTCAAGGCACTTGCTTATTCAGTAACTATTGTATGATAGCTGTAATATTACACTTTGAGTCTTTCTAAAAAAACCTGTAATGAATAGTGACCTGAAAAACCAAGTATATCAATATGTACTCTTGGGAATTCATAACTTTTACTGTTAGTACAGGAAATAATTTAAGTCAATGAGATGCAATTAACTACACTATTGACTGAGATCATATTGACTGCTACTGAGAGCAGATCTGAGATGAAGTGTAACTGACAAACAGTCTACACATACTGTCACTGACCCAAGATAAGGTGAAATCTGTCTGTGTAAACATCTTCAGGGGATTTTACAGCTGACCCAGAGGAACCCTGACACATTGTAGTTGGTGTTACAGGTCTTGAGAGATTAGCTGCTCCTTCATCTGGGTCAGCTACAATGAAGCCTGTACTAGTGAGCCACAGTGCTGTAGCATGAAGGATCAGAGCCCAGGAATTATGATAGTGTAGCTTTGCATTTTCACTAGTCTCTGCAGTGTAGAAAGCTCCACCTACAAAAAGGAAAACAAATACAATTTTAACAAAAGTGATTATTTTTAGTTTCAGACCCATCTTCACCCATAGTAACAGTCAACGAGTTTCAGTATGCTAAAAGCTTTTTAGTTAGCCACAAATATATCAAGCACTACCCAGGGCTGATTAATCTTTAAAAAAAAAAATCACAACTACCAATGCATTAAAGTGTGTGTGTGTGTGTGTGTGTGTGCGTGCGTGCGTGCACAAGCACCTAAACATTTCTACAGGAATAGAATTCTAGGTAAACTTTTCAAATAACTATGATCCAAAACTGGTTTAAGGTTACCAATAATCTGATTTTTATAGGATCAAAGAACCTGAGCTAGAAGGGAGGAGAGAGGTCATGTAGTCAAAACCCTTCATTTTATAGTAGAAGAAACTGAGACCCAGAGAGGTTAAAAGACTTGCTCAGCATCATAGAGGGAGTAGTGTAGTAGTGTCTGAAGAGGTATGTGAATCCATATCCTTTAACCCCAGAGCCAGTGCTCTGTCCCATATTATCTCCTATATTCCCCTCCCCCGCCATTTGTAATCACATGCGAAGGTTGTTCTTTATAAAAATCATCCAGGCAAGGTAGCCTTGCCAACACCTTTGCACAATAAGATCATTAAAATATTATAACAGCCACGAACACCCACCCACCAATCATCTCTTAATTGTTTAATCCAAAGGCTTTTTTCTCAGTCCTAACTGATTTTTTGTAGCTTTTGATACTATCAACCAGGACCTTCTGTTGACTGGCTTAAGGAACACTGCCCTCTCATGATTATTTAACAAATAATCAATCAATAGGCATTCATTAAACACCTACATTGTGCCAGGCCCTGTGTGAGGCTATGGGGATAAAAATTCCCTTAAACAGCACAAATTCTAAGGGAGAGACAATACAGGGACATATAAATATAAACAAACAGAAGGTGATTCTGGAGGGAAGGCCCTGGCAGCTGGGGGAGTCAGGAAAGGCTTTATGCATGTGGCAGTGCTTGAGGTGTGTCCTGAAGGGAACTAGAGATTGTAAGAAATAAAGATAGAAAGGTCTCAGCACACTGCAGGGATGAGGATAGTTCGTGTAAGGACAGACAGAAGATGGGAACGTTACATTCAAGCAACAGCAAAGGATGCAATCTGTAATGAGGGGGGAAAGGCAGGTTAGTGCTATGTTGTAAAAGAGACTCTAAATGAAGAACAGATCTGATCCTCAAAGTAAGAGGGAACTACTGGAATTGACTAAGCAGAGGATCACATGATGAAACCTGAATTTTAGGAAAATCACCCTGGAAGGTACATGGAGGATACTATTAGAAAGGGGAGAAACTTGAGCAGGGAGCAATTAGAAGGTTACTGTAACAGTTGAGGTGAGGGTGACGAGGGTCTGGGCTAGAGCAGTGACTGTGAAAGTACAGAAAATGGAGGCACACAAGAGATACTACGGAGGCAGAGTATAAGATATTATTCACAACTGGCTGGGTATGTGGGGTGAGAGAGAATGAGAAGTGAAGATGACTTCAAAAGTGGAACCTGAATACTTGGAAAGATGGTGGTATCCTGAACAGCAAAAGGAGTTATGAAAGCCCAGAGCAAGAACAGAGAGAGTGAAAGGATGGTGACCTGTTGGATTCTAAAGAGATGTAAAGAAGGATAAGCTTTGGCAATGAAACTGGAGGGTGCAGTTTCAATTGGGTAATGAGACTGTATGACTTCAAACAGCTGGAAAAGACAGAGGATCAGAAGTGGAAGCAACAAGAGCAACAAAGCTTTCTCTAGCACCTAGAAATGTAACACAAGAGAAGATGAGGGGGATTGTAGAGTCAAATAAGGGTTTTTAAAGGATGGAATGATGTCAAAAAGCTTTGAGATACAGAAAGAGGGAGGGGAGAAGTTGGAGTTTGCAGCAAATGGCTTTTGTTTTCTAAGTATGAACTGAAGTCTTTAGCTGTGAGAGGGTAAGGAGAGGATTTGGCGTGGAAGGCTTAAACAAAAGAGAAGCCTTGGAAGAGCCACTGTGGTGAATCCAATGAAGAACTGATTAGGCAGAAGTAAAAGGACTCCCTTGTGGTAGCAAGGGCCCAGATGAGGTTAGACAGCAGAAATTAATAGTGGACAAGTAAAGCAAATTCCCACATACCCATTTGTTATGAGGATTTTTAAAAAATTTAAAAATATTTTTCTTCAGAGAAATGTGAGAGAGAAAGAAAGAGAGAGAGAGAGAGAGAGAGAGAGAGAGAGAGAGAGAGAGAGAATATAGGCCTTTTAACTTGAAAAATTAAAAGTCTGTACTTGAAAGAATCAGTGAGAACACAAGAACTTCATGCTGTTCAGCAGCATGTGAGTAGAAGCACAGGGTCCAGAGTATTGTTTTGGTAAAGGTGCAATTGTCACTGAGACAAGGGAACAAGGCATTCAGGAAGAGAGGCCAGTGTAATGTTGAAATAGCTGAGACCAGGAGCAGGGAAAAATAAAGCTAGAAAGGGGGTAATGGCCTGGAAGAGCAATGACCATGTCTGGTTACATCTTTTCAATCTCTTTTCCTCAATCATTTCATTGTCTTGTTCAATAAATATGGGTCTTTCCCAAGGCTTTGTTCTTGGGACCATTTCTTTTCTCTCTGCACTTTCTTCCTTAAAGATCTCATCATCTCCCATGGGTTCTGATATTATCTCTATATAGTTTATTGTGTCTGTATGTGTGTGTGTGAGCACGTGTGTGTGTGTGTGTCCCCCTTATCTGTCTCCTGAAAACCATCGACAATAGCTTCTTTTGCATCTCCACCTAATAGTGCTTCATAAATACTTGCTGACTGATTATCTATCTCTAATTCAACATGATTAAAAGAGAACTCACATTTCATACCCAAACCCAACCTTCTTCCACATTCCCCCATTTCTGCTGATGAGGGCTTTATCCTTCCAGGTTCCCACGTTTGAACCCTCAGAGTCATTTTCAGCTCTACCCCAAAACCACCAGTCCAATCAAGTGATAAATCCTGTAGATTCTACCTCCACAACATCTCTTACTTCTATCTGTCCCTTTTCTCTATTCCTAAAGTCTCTACTCTAGTTCTGGTCCTTATTAGCTCTCATCTAGATTATTACGACAGAATCCTAATTGGTCTGTGGGACTGGGAAAGGCTTCTTACAGAGGATGGAACTTTAGCTGAGACTTTGAAGGAAGCCAAGAGGGGAAGATAAGAAGGGAGGGAGTGTCAGGCACTGGGGATATCCCATAAAAATGTAAAAAATGAATTGGGAGAAAAAATGTTGGGTTTGAGAAATAGCTAGGAGGCCAGTGTCAGTGAACTGCAGGTTATGAAAGGTTTTGAATGCCAAAAAGAAGATTTTTATATTTGATCCTGGAGGTAATAGAGAGATGACATAAACCTGCACTTTAGGAAGATCAATTTGACAGCTGAGTGGAAGATAGAGTAGAGTGTGGAAAGAGATCTGAGACAGGGAAACCAACCAGAAGTGTACTGCAAGAGTCTAGGCATGAGGTGATGACTGCCTATACCAGGGTAGTGGCAGTGGCAGATGGTGGCAGATGTCAGTCAGCATATACAAGACCTGTTGTGAAGGTAAAAACAATAGCACTTGGTAACAGAGTAGATACAGGAGTTGACAGATAGTAAGGAGTTGAGGATAACACCTAAACTGATGGGTTGTTGGTCTTCATTCTAGAAGGGAACCAAAATGACATCACTATGCTGAGGTCAAGGTACAGTGTGTCTGACTGTGGCTGATTAGATCAATACAAGCTCAGAAGGCTCTACCACAGGTAGGGCACAAATAATCCTTATGAAAAGGAGATGAAGATAATACCTAGGTTATAAGTCTGGGTGACTGGGAGGATGGTGGTGCCCTCCCCAAAGAAAGGCAAGAAAAAAAGAGGGGATAAGTGAGGGAAGATACTGAGTCCTATTTTGGACATATTGAGTTTAAAATATCTACCGGACATCTAGTTGCAGATATCCAGTAGGCGGCTGGAGATATAAGTAGGAAGGTTAGACAAAGGATGAAGCATGGATAAGTATATCTGACAATCATCAGCACAGAGATAACTGAATCCACTGGAACTAATGACATCACCCTGCAAAACGGTATAAAGGGAGAAGAGAAGGCCCAGGACAGAGGCGTGGGTGGGATCCACCATTATGACCTAGATAAAGAGACTAAGAAGAAGCAACCAGATGGGTAGGAGAAGAACCAGGATAGAACAGTGTCAAGAAAACTTAAAGGAAAGAGAGTATGAAAGAGAAGGTGAAGGACTGTGTCAAAGACTGCCTAGAGGTTAAGGAGGATAAGGACTGAGAAAAGGCCCCTTAGATTCAGCAGTTAAGAGGTCAAAATAAGTGTGTATTGAATTGAATTACCAGGTGAAGAAGAATTTTTTAAACTACTAAGTTTACTGAAAACTAGGGACCAATAATCAAAAGATTTTGCTATCTTACCTTCAAGAGGAAGTTGGGAAGCAAATTCCGAAGGCAAAGTTAGGAGAGCAAAATCCTGAAGGGCAGCAAGCCAGAGTTTGCTTAGTGTTCCAAGATCTGTTTGAACTAAGTCAAGAAGTCCATCTATGGAAGATGACACATCTCTACCATTTTCCTCCACAGAGCTGGCAGTCTTCACGGTTTGCTTCTGTTTCTCAGTTTGTTTTTTCTGTCTCTCTACAGCAATTATGTAAACCTGTGATGAAGTTAATCTGTCATTAGGAAAGTCCTGAAGAGGTCTTGAAAATTATCACAGTATACCTGGAGATATATCTTTTAGAGAGAAAATTTTGCATTCAAGGCTGGAAGCCCCATAAGTTCAGGGGTTGTTTTCACTTTTCCCTTCTATCTCCAACTCTGAGTACAGTGGCTGGAATGTAGCAAGCACCTAATAAGTACCTGGTCTTCTTCTACCTTCATGCCCAAACTTAGATCACTGAGATGTACCTACCGTGTCTTACTATAATGTAATGAAGCTGATTTTTAGAAGTCAGTGAGGTGCAGCGGGAAGAGGGCTGGTTTTTGAGTCAAAGAATGTGAGTTTGAATTTCAGCTCTAGTATTCCTACCTATGTAACACTGGGCAAATCACTTAACCTCTTCAGGCCTAAATTTCCTCATCTATAAAATGAGAGGTGGAACTAGATGATTTCTAAGGATCTATTCCATATCTAGATCTATTAGCTTGTGGAAGAAGCCTCTACTTACTATAAAATCATGCCTCAGATATTTGAGAGTACTCTGAAAACAGAGAAACTAAACAACTAATTTCCTACTCCTTAAGGAATTCTGAGAAGGAAGTGATCCTGGAGACTTTCTTTTTCCAAATGAAGAGCCTGAAAACAATTCTGATGTTCAAGTTCTTAATAACACAGTTTGCAGATACATTCAACATAGACTAAGCCAAAAATCTTAGCTTTTGTATGAGTCTTAAGACAAAAACAAATGAAAATTACAGGGCTTTATCAGGGAAATTAAGAAGATAAAATATTCCTGCCCAAAGAACATGGAAACTGTTTTTGAGTACATTTGACTTTACATACACACACACACACACACACACACACACACACACACACTCTGCCACAAAGACCATACTACAATTTGAATAAAGTACTTTTCTTTCTGACTTTCTTCTGTAGGTTACCTTTATTTTATTATTTTTAAAATTGACTTGTTTGTTTACTTTTAGTTTACAAGATTCAGTTCCAGAATCACTTGAGTTTCAGATTTTCTCCTCTCCCTTTCCCCCTCCCCACCATGGTGGCATACGATCATGCACAGGATCTGCAAATTTTCACACTGTACAATAGTCTGGTTGTATAGAAGCATTGTAACCAATGGAATGAACAATGGGAAAAAAGAAACAAACCAAACATGGAAAAGAACGATAGCATGTATTACTTCAGTCTCCATTTAAACTCTGGCCTTTCTAGATCTTTCTCTGAATGCAGATATCTCCTTCCATCTTGAGACTTGTACAGTTGTCTTTTAACTGTGCGTTGCTGAGAAGAGTCCAGTTTATCAAGGTTGGTTGTCACACATATGATATATCTGTGACTATTACAAATTTTTCCTGGTTCTGCTCTTCTCACTTAGCATTGACTCGCATAAATCTCTCCAAGTAATTATGAAGTCCATCTCCTTCCCATTTCTTATAGCACAATAGTATTCCATTACATTCATATACCATAACTTGTTCAGCCATTCCCCAATTGATGGGCATTCCGTAAGTTTCCAGTTTTTTGCCACCACAAAGAGAGCAGCAATAAATATTTTTGTACATATGGGTCCTTTTCCCACTTCTATGATCTCTTTGGGAGACAACCCTAAAAGTGGTATTACTGGGTCAAAGGGTATGCAATTATTTATAGCCCTTTGGGCATAATTCCAGATTGCCCTCCAGAATGGCTGTATCAGTTCACAGCTCCACCAACAATGCATTAGAGTTTCAATTTTTCCACATCCTCTCCAGCACTTGTCATTTTCCTGTTTTGTCATCTTAGCCAATCTGACTGGTGAAATATTGTAGGTTACCTTTATTTTACCCCAGGGTAATGAACTGCTACTGTTACTTGGAAAGGACTGCATATAGATCTACTGTGTCAACTGTCTAACAGCAAAACTGCAGCAAATCGAAAAGTTCAGTATAGTAAGGTAAAGTAAAATGGTCGTCTGCTTATTATCTACTGAAACTTGACACTAAATCACTGGAAAAAGTTGACACAGACCATATTCGGCATTACCTAGAAACAATTTCTAGGATTAGATTATTAAAATAAAATCTACCACTAAGTCCTATTCTGATGTCTCACTGTGGTGCGAAGGTGATCCTGGACGCTAAAAGGCTATGCCATGGGTGCATAAACTCTAGGAAGTTCAGCTAAGTTAGAAAGGCTTTAGAGCATGGTCTAACAACAACAAAAAAAGTGTCTACTTTCTTTCTTTCAATACCACAAACTAAACTTTGTAAACATATATCGAACATCCACAGATATAACTGTTAAATTAGCTATTTTAAAAGGCAAAATACACAGTTACCTACATATACACAAATGAATCCCTTAATGTTCAGCTCAAGTTTTTATCATGGTACCTATTAGATGGTGACAAAGTACAAACATTTTTTCCTTCAACTTAAAATACTTTCATGTCAACATCATCCAGCTAGTTACTTTCTTTTTTTGTGTGTGTGATTTTTTTTTTGGAGGACAGTTGGGGTTAAGTGACTTGCCCAAGGTCACACGGCTAGTTTTTTTGTGTTAAGTGTCTGAGGCCGAATTTGAACTCAGGTCCTCCTGACTCCAGGGCTGGCGCTCTTTTCATTTCACCACCTAGCTGCCCCCAGCCAGTTACTTTCTGAGACAGGTGTTCTTAATTCAGGATCTGCTCAACATTAAAAATTTTTTTTGATAGCTATATTTCAATATAAATGACTTCCTTTATAATCCTATGTATTTTAAAACATTCTGAGAAGAGGGGTGTATAGGCTTTACCAGATTGCCAAAGAGGTCCATGACATAACTTTACAATGGGAGATCAGGAGAGGAATCAACCATAGTTTTTGCAAAATATAAAAGCAAAGGCATGAAAAAGTAATCAAATTCTCAATTCTGAAATCTTCATGTACCTGTGTTAACATGGAGAACCATATGAAAGGACCACTAAAAAGTTTCGTCTTTGGAAAAAGAGTGTTTTAGAGTTAATTTTCAGGGCAACAATTGTTTTAAATTTTGGCTCTTGTATATGTACTGGCCATTTGGTTCTCTAAGGATGTTACAACACAAGGACATCCAACAGTTGTAGTTTTGCTGCCTGCTCTTCCTAGTTTGGCCTTGGAAAGGTCACAATCATAATTTATCTATGCTTCCTCGATTATGGGTCTTGGAAAATCAAAAAGAAAAGGGTGAAGGGGGAAGAGAAGAGAATAGACAAAGGAAGCCCAAGGCCTGGAGACCTGACTTTCATGAACCCCTTGTTTGTTGCAAACATAAACAGTTCAGCGTGTCACTACAGGTCAAAGCAAAAAATAATGTTTTAGGAGCAAAAAAAGTTTGAGAACAATTAATACATGCAATATAGAGGAAAAAAACATCAAAGACGAATGGTTAAGTAAAAAGAACACAATGATTTGATTATCTTTAGTCCATCTATAGCTAGACTATCTCAGTCTGTCTTTATCAATGAGAATATATCTAGTCTCAGTTCAGGCTGATAGTGGGGACACAAACACCAGCTGTTTCAAGTAGTACTGACAGTAATGAATCCTTATTCTCTTATCTGTGAAAAAAACAAAAACTCTTAAGTGATAATAAACAGCTTTCTGATAGGCCTTTTCTCATAATCCTATTGCAAATATAATTCTACTAAACCTGAGTAAGAAAAAAATTTTTCTTTTAAGAATAAAGCCTGAATTACATGTTAGGCTAGTAAGTGTACTTTCTGCAATCCCAGAAACTATATTAGACTGAGAACTTTTCATTCTGGATTCTGTTAAGGAAAAATATTTATCTCTAATGGATACTGAAAACCTCTCAGTTTTTTTCTAATAGTATCTATGTCATGTGAATGAATAATCTTGTAAATATGCATGTGTTATCTCAATCTTGTCAATACCAGACTTCACAATATATCCATACAGAGACTATAAGTAGCTGTGTACTCATCCATGAATGCAATGAACTAGGGGAAATTACAGTCTTAGACTTTTGCTTATGATTAACCATATTATGGAGATGGTATAGGTCAGAGAGAAATCCCACTGTATGTCTACAAATCAGGTTTCATTTATCATGCCTATGAATACAGCTGCTTTGGTTACCTATTTACGTTTCACTCATTACTTCAGGAGCTGGTATTTATGTTATACATTTTCCTCCACCATATTATCTTATACTTTCCTATCTGTACCTCTCTTTACAAAGAAAAGGGTGGTGAAGGAGAGAAATGTCATTACAAAGCCAGTAATCTATAACTCAACTGGTCTTTTTCCACTCTACTGCTTCCCTTCTCTTCACTTTGCCCAGACCTTGATATCAGATTCTAATACTTTCTCTTCTTTTAATGTCCCCTTTTATGATTCACACCAGTAGGTGCATGTTATTGCTTGGGACTATTTCAGCAACAATTCCTCTTAAACTCTGTTTCCCTGGTGAGTCTAATGTATTACTATACCAAATTCTGTCAGGGAGCTCAAACTTTTCTCTAGGTATGCCTGAGGGTTGTCCTCATTCTGAGGATGTTCTGTTCTGCCGACCCCTTTTCCTTCATGTTTGTACACTCCTTTTCCTGTGCTCCCTGTTATAAGAATTAGGATATTCTTCAGCTTTCTTCCTTACTCTTTCCATTCTACACTGGTTTTTCCCTCCCTTTTCTGTCCTTTCATAAAATAATCAGAACAGAACAGAATCACACCTAGGCCTTGTGTCTTACTTAAATTCCCTCTCTCACCTTTGAAAATGTGTGAGCTGGGAAGGGCAACTGGATCTTCTCCTCTTATCAGAATGTAAGCACTTCATTATTGTTCAGCCCATTTCAATTGCTCAAATGCATTAACTTTTCTAGGTTTTTCTTGGCTCCTCTGTTTGCATGTTCCTCTAGTCTTTTTATTAGGAATACTTAAAAGCACACTATTCTATTAAAGATCCATTTTGTCCCTTGTGGATCATACTCAAGTTGCAAATGTCTCACTTTCATGCCTCTAACTTTTGCCTTTGGCAGGATCATAGTCCAAGCTTTCTTATATTTTATATTATATTCTACCAAGTTCTGTGAGCACTTGACTGGCTTCTTAGTACTCAAACTTTTAAAATTGTTCCTAAAAGTTCTTTTAGGAGGTGACAAGTAGATCCTTACTACAGTTCTGGGTCACTTTAATTTATGTTTTACTAAAATATGGTGTCAAGGATTTTTGGTCACAGTTTTCAAGGAGTCTGATGATTAAATTTTCTCTTGTTTTCCAGTTCAATTGTTTCTGATAATAAAAAGGCTTACATTTTCTTCTGTTTTTTTTTCAATTAAAAAAAATACGTCTTTTTGTCTCTTAGATAGAATGAGTTATTTGTTCCAATCTCATTTGCAGAGAGTATGGTAATTGAGTAAGAATTTCTCCCTTCAATTCTGTTATTTATTCTCCTTCCAACTCTTTCCCTCCAGAGTTACTATTTCATGTTTGGTTCTTGCTTAATTTATTCCAGGTACTTTTATAGTCCTTTTGGTCAACTCATTTTGTTCTTTGACAATCTACTGGCAAAATTGCCCAGATTAACAGAAGAAGAAATCGAACAATTAAATAATCCCATTTTAGAAAAAAAAATTGAAAAAGCTATCAATGAATTTCCTAAGAAAAAATCCTCAGGGTCAGATGGATTCATTGAATGGATGAATTTTACCAAACATTTAAAGGACAATTAATTCCAATACTATATGAACTATTTAGAAAAATAGGCAGAGTTCCTTTTATGACACAAATATGATGAAGATACCTAAACCAGGAAGAGTAAAAACAGAGATAAAACTACAGGTTAATTTCCCTAAGGAATATTGATGTAAAAATTTTTTTTTGTTGTTTGGGTTTTTTTTTTTTTTAGCATTTTAGAGGAGTTAAGTGACTTGCCTAAGTCACAGCTAGTGAGTTTTAAGTGTCTGAGGTCAAATTTGAACTCAGGTCCTTCTGACTCCAGGGCCACCTAGCCACCCCAGATGCAAAAATTTTAAGTAAAATACTAGGAAGGAGATTACAGAAATATATCACAAGGATCATATATTATGACAAGTGGGATTAATACCAAGAATTCAGAGTTGGTTCAATATTAGAAAAACTACCAGCATACTCGACCATATCAATAATACAACCAACATGATTAAAATCACATTATTATTTCAATACATGAAGAAAAGTTTTTGACAAATACAACACCAATTCCTATTAAAAACATTAGAGGCCATGGGAATAAATGGAACTTTCCTTAAAATGATAAGTAGCACCTATATAAAACCATCAGCAAACAATACCTTCCCAATAAGATCACAGATGAAACAAGGACGCAGGCTATCACCTCTATTATTCAGTACTGTATTAGAAGTGTTAGCTATAGCAGTAAGGGAAGAAAAAGAATTTGAAGGAGTGAGAGTAGGCAATGAAGGAACAAAACTATTAGTCTTTGCAGATGATATAATGGTATTTTTAAAGAATCCTAGAGAATCAACTAAAAAATTAGTTGAAATAATTAACAACTTTAGAAAAGTTGCAGCATATAAAATAAACCCACATAAATCCTCAGCATTTCTATATATACTAGCTACGAAGTCCAGCAGCAAGATAGAAAGATAAATTCCGTTAAAAACAACCAAACAAACTGTGGACAGTATAAAACATCTGGGAGTCTACCTGCCAAGATAAACCCAGGAACTATATGAATGCAACTAAAAAATATTTTTCACACAAATAAAGTCAGATCGAAATAAAAGGAAAAATATCAACTCATGATTAGGCCAGGCCAAAATAACAAAACTGACAATTACACCTAAATTAACTTATTTAGTGTCATACCATTAAAACTATCAAAAAATTATTTTATAGAGTTGAAAAAAATAACAAAATTCATCTGGAAGAACAAAAGGTAAAGAATATCAAGATAAACAATGAAAAAATGTAAAGGAAGGTGGCCTAGCCATACCAAATCTCAAACTGTATTAAAAAGAAGTAATCATCAAAACTAGCTAAGAAATACAGTGGTGGATCAGTGGAATAGATTAGGTATACAACACACCATAGTAAATGGTCACAGTAATGTTGTATTTGATTAATCCAAAGACCCAAGCTTTTGGGATAAGAACTCAGTAGTTGTCAAAAACTGCTGGGAAAACTGGGAAAGAAACTGGTAGAAACTAAGCACAGATTAACATTTTTTTTTTAATAGATGAACATCTTATACCATATACCAAGATAAGGTTAAAATGGGTACATGATTTAGATAGAAAGGTTGATACCATAAACAAATTAAGAAAGTTTACCTGTCAGATCTATGGACAAGGAAAGAATTTATGACTAAACAAGAGATAGATAGAATTATGAGATGTAAAATAGAGAATTTTGATTATATTAAAAAGTTTTACACAAACAAAATCAATGCAACCAAGGTTAGAAGGAAAGCAGAAAGCTGAGAAATAATTTTTACAGTAACTATCTCTGATAAAGGCCTCCTTTCTCCAATATATAGAGAACTGAGTCTAATTTATAAGAATATAAGTCATTCTCCAATTGATAAATGGTCAAAGGATATGAACAGGCAGTTTTCAGAAGAAGAAATCAAAGTTTTTTATAGTCATGTGAAAAAATGCTCTAAATCAGTGCTTCTTAAACTGTGGATTGCAATCCCATATGGGGTTTAAAACTATATGTCAGTTTAAGAAGTGCTAAAGGGATGGCAAGTGGAAAAAGTTCAAGAAGCCCTGCTCTAAATCATTATTGATTAGAGAAATGCAAATTAAAACTCTGAAGTACATTATACCTATCAGACTGACAAATATAACAAAAAGGAAAAATGAAATGCTGGAGAAGATATGGGAAAACTGGGACACTAATCCAGTTTCTTCTTCTTCTTCCTTCTTCGTCATCATCATCATCATCATCATCATCATCATCATCATCATCATTAGCTTTTATATAGTCCTTAATGGCTTTCAAAGTGTTTTACATATATAATTTCATTTGATTATCCATATTTAGAGTTACTGAATATCAGATCTGAAAGGGACCCAAGAGGTCATCTAGTTCAACTTTATCCCAAGCACAAATCTTATCTATAAGATCCTTGAAAAATGGTAACCTAAGATTTCCATTGATGTGGAACTCACTACTCCTCAGGTTATTTTTTATTTTTGGACAACATTAATTATTATAACTGTTCTTCTATAGAGAGGTAAAATCTGTCTACCTGTCCTCAGTTCAAGTTCTGCCCTCTAGTGTAAAGTAGAAGAAATATAATTCTTTAAGATATCTAAAGGCAGGTAACATGTCTTCTCCATTCCCAAGCTTTCTTTCTCTGACTTTAACCACCATAGTTCTTTCATGGCAATACATGCCAACTCTATATTTACTTTTCAAGCTACTAACGTACTCTAGTGCTCATTGCCAGTCACCCTTTCTTTCTATGAAACAGGTATTTTCCAAATATACTCAGACCATTATACATATTAATGATTAGGCTCTGAAATATGAGCCTACTTGATTATGTGCAGAAAAACTAGATTTTATTACATTCTGAGGGAATTGAAGGGTTTAGAACAGTGGGTAGTTAATTGCAGGAATTGAGTAAACCACACTGACTCCATTTTGTGACTTAATTTTGGAACTAGCTTAGTTTCTATTCAATTATAGGTCTAGTCCAATTTCTGTCTTGTGAGAAAACTTCATTTAATTGTGGCAACTGGGAGAAAAACTTAACACATTGTTTCAACCTAGCCACGTATGACTGGGAAGCAGGACCACCTCTACCTGTTGCTTAGAGACCCTTAACTAAGGATTTAATACTGACCAGAAACACAGTCAGATCCTAAGACTAATGCAACAAGTTCTCACAATTGTACATCGCAAGCAACCTATATGTTTTATCTTAAAACTGGCCCCATACTAATCAATCAGTTATTGTTTCCAATATTCCTTTGACTGTTCATACAGGCACTTAGGGGAAGTAGGATACCTCAATTAATAAATGCAGGGAATTGTACCTATTCACTCTCTTCCCCCCAACACAAAAAGTCCCTAATCTTTCATTCAGTTAGAGATCAGATTACCTAATGTTGCACTGTTTCCTTTTATCTGTCTCCCACTATATCTGGGGTCCTAGGCTGAAATGTGCATTGCTTCATAAGTGGAAATGCTCAGAAGCTCAAACCTTTGTTTCCTCAGTCATTTCATCTTTTACCCACTACAATTCTGCAACCCTTTCTTCCTATTTTGACCTCTCCTGAGACGGAGATCCACTCATCATTTCCATAGGGAGGGAGAGACTAAGTCCTTTCCACCTTTATCAAATTATAAAATATAGTGCAAAATGTAATAAAATATCTTTTCAATTGATACAATGTAGGTTCTTAAATTTCTAGGTATTATAGAGTGTAAAGTTTAACAGATCACATAGGTAAATGTGAACTTTTTTCCCTACACAAAGTTTTTAAGTTTTTGCTTAAAGCTGCTGTGAAAACTATTTTACTACTTATGACTATTAGAACATCTCACTAACTCTTTTCCAAACAGCAGACAATGGAACACCATTTTTCTTTAAGTTGGGAGCAGGGATGGGGCAGGCTCAATTACCAGTTTATATGGCAAATTAATTATCCCAAATATGGTGCAAGATTTTTTTTAATCTTAAAAAGGTTGATATATGTATTATATACAAAGTTAATATTTTTATAGTTTTAGTAGTTCAATGAATAAAAAGGCAATTACTGAAAGCTGAGTTAAAGTTGAAAAAGTACTAACCTCTGCCCAGGCTTTGAGAACAGCTAAGATTTCCATAGTAGAAGCACTTTCATTATATAACTGACTCAAGGCTTCTTTCCCAGCCTGTATTTTTGTCAAGGATGATACAAGCAACTGATGAACTCTTCGGAGATCAGTAAGATCACTTACAACTCCACTTGCTAGCCAGGCACTGCAAACCTAGCGGTTTAAGAAGTAAAAATATTTTATTTTTTAACATTATAAATGATGTACATGTGATTTTGGCAGTGTTTATTTAGGTATTACGAACCTATTCACTGAAAAAAGTGTATGATACAAAATGATGGGAGAAGTATGGATGCCGAAACAATATAATTAATTGAAAATCGTGATTTAAAAGCCAAAGAAAGCAAGGGAATGAATGTAGTGATTGTAATGAAGTGTATTAAAACTATAAGCTGGAGAGTTTTCTTAAGGTCATTAATAATATGGGGGGAAAGCAATCAGAATTACCAAAGAGGGTAAATAGAAAAATGTCTGGATTAACATTTAAATGAAATTTCTAATCTTGATGGAATTCATTATTTAAGACTTCAGTATAACTCTCAGATTGAACATACATTTAATAATGAAAATTTGGTTAAAAAAACTACTCAAATCATAAGTAATAGTAAGTTGATCATTTGCAAACCATGTAGTTCTAAGTTTTTAATCAATTAAAAAGGAGCCAATGATGATAGAAGGTAGAAAATCTGTGTATCTGCTCAAGACATGATTTCCTATTTTCCTAACCTAATATTTCCTCTTTTTCCCTCTGGCTACTTAGATCTTTTGATCAACTAACTGCTAAGTTAAACCTCTGAATTAGAGCCATGGTAAAGGGAAATAAGAAAAAAATACTACCTTTTCTACTTCAGGTATGATATTAACTTCATTTTACACAGATTAGGAAACTGAAGTTCAGATAGTGTAAATGATTTTGTCCAGGATCATAGAGATCATTGGTAAATGGCAGAGCAAGACTTGAACCTAGGTTATGAATAAAAGTCCAATACTACAATATAATGTGTTGCTTTGAGGGATTCTGATAATATCTGGTAAAGAGTTGAAATTAGTGACCTGAATATTTTTGGATGATTTGAGGTCTTAATTAATACATGCTAACTGTCTTTAATTATTTCATATAAACTAAAATTTGATATATACGATTATCTAGTAAATCAATTTAAAATTAACTTTATTTAAACATTACAGTGATGGCTGCTTAGAATATGGATCATTCTAATCTTACTGGATAAGAATTCAAAGAGAAAGACTTAACACAGGTATAGCTTTATGAAAATATGATGACAACCAAAGTGTTCAAAAAAAGGGGGAAGCATGTTGCTAGCTTGAAAATTATATTAAAAAAACTCAGCAACTGAAATCTCTGCCTTGAGAAGTTTCTAATTTTTAAGTTTTGTCTTTTTAAGCTTTCACCTGACATGCTTTGGCAGTCACATCTGGTGGTGTATCTGAAGTAAAGGCTGGTCTGAGAGCTGCTCCCACCTGATGATAAATCACACAAAACAGCAAATATCAATAGAAGAAGGCTACTATTCATTAAGCACAAATAAATTGTTCATTATAAAATAAAATTTTAAAACAATTTCAATCCCCTCCCCTGTCTTTTTCTTTAGTAAGTGTATCGTAAACATTACCTCCTGGAAAGAGGTGGATGGAGAATACTAACCAGGAGGTGAACTGCACTGATCTGCCTAATCTCTAGTTATCAGTAGCTGCCTCTGAATCTTAGCAAGAAGTTTTCTTGGATGAATTTTGCCAGAGGATTCTGAGACAGGTTATAATCTTTCCTAGGATTCTTGATACACAACTATAAATACAATTAGTTTCAAAGAAATCTAGAACACGGGTTCTATAGTAAGATCCTAAACTGTCTTTTTACATTTGGTTACTTTCACAAAGTCACACATTAGTTTAATTGATTTGTGACAATAATTTGTGACAAATAACTTGAAGAGAGAATAAACATTTTTTTTGTTGTTGTTCAGGAAGATTTACTGTTATATTGATTGCCAGGACATTTTGTGAATGGCTTTATTACAATGACTTCATTAATCAAATTCATAAAGCAATGTTAAAAAAGTAATTTAACTTTTAAAGTTATAAAAACTTTTCTGTACATCAAAGAGCAACATCAACCATCTAGAAAATGGATACAATTGAACTTATACTCATTTTCTTTCTCATGCTTATAGAAGCCCCATTTTGTTACAAATCACCTTCCTACACTGATTAGATCACTTATATTTTAATAGGATCGTGCATCTTTACTTAAGAATTCATAATGATACTGCTACTTAGTTTTAGAGAACTATGAATATTACTGTGACAAATTTTTTTTCCAACCAAAGGTTATCTAACACAAAAAGTCTTACATTGGCTTGATACTGTTCCAGAATAAC
Organism: Pseudocheirus occidentalis; assembly: GCA_028646575.1. Lineage (NCBI taxonomy): Eukaryota > Metazoa > Chordata > Mammalia > Diprotodontia > Pseudocheiridae > Pseudocheirus > Pseudocheirus occidentalis. Next base: position 161,467,733 of record CM053598.1, on the reverse strand, counting down.
ATGACCTGGGAACTCTGGTTCTGGAATAGTTGCAAACTGCCGAACAACAACTAAGAGTGTCTGAAGACCAGATAGGCGGAGCTGGTCACAATGGTCTGTAGCAGCCATAAAAGCCATACGGATCAAGTCAGCAAGATGCAACACCAAAAAATCATCTGATGAGAAAAAAACCAAACACCCGATGAGGTAAAATAATTATGCTGTTTTGATACTTAGTTTCTCATGCATGAAGATCTTTTTATTTTTGTTTTGTGATGAATACTTTTCTCGCATACCTTATGACTTAAGTTACCTTTGATTAAAGAAGGTGGAAGTAGTTTTCTGTTTGTTTTACCCAGGACTATGATTTCACCACAAAGAAGGTACTGGGTTTTCAATATGGAGATAATGAATAAAGTTAATTCCATATGCAATAAAACTATTTAGATATACTTGCTTAAAATTTGGACAAATACAGGTCCCATTAAAATCATGCTATAATGTTAACACTATTGAAAGATAGCTATTTGAAAAATAGATTTTTTTTTCCCCAAAGACAATTTTTAACATTCATTTTGAAAAAAATTTTGAGTTTCAAATTTTCTATCTCCCTCCCTCACCTGTCCCCTCACGGAGAGAATAAGCAATTTTATCTAGGCTATACTGTTCAATCATGCAAAACACATTAGTCATTTAAAAGAAGACACAGACCCAAAGGGAAAAAATATACGGAAAAAATACAGAAAGTGAAAATTTTCAACCTGCTTTCAGACTTCATCAGTTCTTTCTCTGGAGGTGGATAGCATTTTTCATCATGAGTCCTTAGGAATTATGGAAGTCAGCTACTAGTAAATCATGTAAAAAGTTACTTTGTACTTGTACTATTAACACACTTAAGGGGTTTTTATTTTTATTCTGGAGTTGTGCAACTTACTTAAAATTTTTTCTTATAATCGTTTTAAAGATAATTAGTTTCATAACCCTGTGTAATTCATTTAAAAACATTATTTTAAAAAGGGTCCAGGAGGCAGCTAGGTAGTGTGGTAAACAGAGCATTGACTCTGGAGTAAGGAGGACCTGAGTTTAAATCCGACCTCAGATAACTTGACATATTTACTAGCTGTGTGACCTTGGGCAAGTCACTTAACCCCAATTGCTTTGCCTGTCTTCCTCCCTCCAAAAACAAAACAAAACAAAACAAAAAAGAATCCATAGGCTTCATTGGAGTGCAAAAAAGCAGTCAGTGTTGATGACACCAAAAAGTTTAAGAACTCTTGAATGAGAAAGACTGGGAAAGCTATCAGAATTATGACTTTAAAAATCCAAAGAACTAGTCTCTATAAGTGATGATTACTTTTATTTTTATTACAGGTTGGAGTAACAGTTTTTTTTTAAATTTAGTTTTTTATTTGTTTCCTTGTTTACATTATTCATTTTCATTACATTTTTGAATTACACATTTTCTCCCCGTCTTGCCCCTGCCCCAACCCCAAAACAGCAATCCTACTGTAAAGCCCCTCCCCTGCTCTGCTCTCTTATTTTCTGGTAGGTCAGGGAGGGTCTCCCTATCCCAGCCCCCGTATATCTTAATTCCCAGTTGCAGGTATTACAGAACTTTAAATTCTAGATTCTTTTGATTCCTCCCCTGTCACTCACCCCCACTAGAAGGAGAGTCAGTTCAATACAGGCTATGGATGTGTGACTATAGAGGACATCTTCATAGTGAACACACCGTGACAGTGATCATCTGTCTCTCCTTCCTATCCCTCCCCCTACCTTGTTCCGTTCTCTACCCCGTCCCTGTCCCTTTACTGAAGTGTGTGCTTCCAGCATCCCTCTCCCAGACCCTGCCCTCCCCTCACTCATCCCCCTCTCATCCCCATGCCCCCCACTCTCCTGTGTGGCATGACGCCCAGTCTAGAGTTTATGCCATTTCTTCCCTACGCCAAATTCAATGAGAGTAATTGAAAGCAAAATTGCAATACTTATCCCTTGCCTCTTCTCTATGGTATGATTAATCCCATTTTGTCTCTCCCTGTTGGAGTAACAGTTCTAATGTTTTTATAACAGTTCTTGAATGTGAACTGGTCACAGGTCAATGGAAGGATGACTTGCTTTGAAAAGAGAAAGAGAGAGTTCTCTCTGCCACTTACTAACTGTGTAAGCTTGGGCAAATCAATTAAACTAATCAAGGGTGAGGACCCTACATCCTGGAGGCCACATGTGGCCTTTTAGGTCATTGGGTGTGGTCATTTTACAAATCCTTTTTTTAAGGGGATTTGTTCTGTGAAATTTGGATTTTGTCAAAGGGCTGCACTTGAGAATCTAGAGGGCTACAAGTGGCCTCAAGGCTACAGGTCCATAAGAATCATGGTTGACCATTATGCGGATCAGAGTTGCTAATTCTTTTAAAGTTTTGGGATTTTTACCATATTGTTGTCATTGTATAAATAATTCTCCTGGCTCTTTTTATTTCATTCTGCATCAGTCTATACAAGTCTTCTCAGGTTTCTCTGAAACTACTACCCTTCATAATTTCTTAGAATGTATTCCATCACATTCATAAACCACACAAACCAGTCCTTCTCCGAATGATGGGCACCCCCTCAGATTCTCATTCTTTGTCACCTCAGAAAGAACTCTAAGTATTTTTGTACATCCTTAAAATTTGTCTTACTTAGGACTAATCTACTATCCCTCTAATTCCTCCTTCTCTTCTCTTCCTTTCCCCTGTTGAGTGAAATGTTTTTCTGTACCCAACTACGTGTGTGTGTCTCTATATATTCTTTCTTTTGACCAATTCAGATGAGACTGAGGTTCAAGTGTCAGCTGGTTCCTATATCCTTTTCTCCTTGTTTGTATAAATGTGATGTCTGCTTGCAGGTCCTGATTATGTGAGGCAAAAGTCCCTAAATTTCCTTTCTCTTCCTCCACCATGTATTCCTTTTCCCTTTTTCATTCTTCTCTTAAGATCAAGATAAAGCAAGAACCACAACCAGGCCTTGTCTAATAAGATTCTGTCTATGGTTCCAGAGCCACGGAAGGTTTGAGAAGATACGAAAATGTCTGGAAGAGCATCTGTGGAGAATGGGAGACTGAGCTGATAAGGCAGATATAGTAGGAATGCCTAGTGGAAGCAAGGGCCCAGTTAAGGTTGTATAACAGATGTGTTAGTGGATTTGGTCAGAATGGTTGTGATTTCTCTATTTCATTAAAGGTTTATTTTTCCCCCTGTAGGATTATATTCACTTTTGCTGGTAAATTATTCTTTGTAATAAGCCTTTATCTTTTGTCTTCTAGAACACAGTGTATCAATTGTCCTGCTGCTTTATGGTGGTATTTGCTAAATAGTTTGTGTTCTTCAGTATGGTTTCCCAGTAATTGAATTTTTTTTTTTTAAATTTCTGGCTGCTTCAGTTTTTTCCATTGACTTGGAATCTCTGAAGTTTGGCCATTATGTCACAAGGACTTGTTTACATTTTGGGGTTTCAGGAGTTAAACTGATAGGATGGTTAGATTTTTAAAATTTTCACTTTATCCTCTGGTTCTAAGATATCTGGGCCATTTTCTTGAGATATGATGACAAGGCTCTTTTTTTTTGGTCATGACATTCAGGTAGTCCAATGATTCTTAAATTTTTTCTTCTTTGTTTTTCAGGTCAGTTGTTTTATGAGATATTCTATATTTTATTCTGTTTTTTTTTCACTCTTTCGACTAGCTTTTTTTTCCTTCAAACTCTTGCTTCATCTCTTTTAGGATTTCTAGCCAGATTTCTGACCAACATGTGACTTTGAGGCTTTGCTTGCAGATGTTTTAGACCCATTCTCTTCTAGGTTTGGGCCTTGAGCATCCTTGTCACTAGAAAAACTTTTTATACTGGGATTCTTTTTCTGTTTCTTCATTCTTTTAAGTTTTACCTCCTGATATGATATTAAGGTGTATTTCTATGTATTTCTGTAGGCAAGGTATGGGATGGTTCTCTTGTTAGTTTCCTGGAAGTATTGAATGTTATGTTATTCTAGGATCTCAGAGAAAGGTCAGACTGAGAACATGTAAGCTTTCAGTGCTTCCAAAGTGCCAATCTAGGTCAAAGTCTGACTGATGTCCAATTTCTCTGAGCTCCACAAGTTTCCAACCTGGATTTGGGTCTAACCAACAGCAGGATGCTACTAGACTAAGCAACTGTCAACCTGGGAATCTATGCTGTTTCAGAGTGAAAGAACTGTAGGCTCCTCTTTCTGCCCTAGTTATTCCTTTACATGTTTCAGAGTGGGTCAGTAATTGAGATCCTGCTCTGTTCCTGGGGGGTCAGTCTAACACACACTGCTCCTGATTGCTTCCAAACTTTTATTTCTCTCAGCATAGGGCCTAAAACTGCTCCTTAACTGAAAAAAAAAAAAACAAAAACAAAACAAAACAAAAAAACCTTCTTATCATGGAAGGCCATCCACAGGTACACATCCACTCACTCAATCCACCCTGAATCTGTGACCTAGAAATGGATTGTAAACAACAAAACTGCCAGTGGGCACCTATTCTTGTACCCTGAGCTTATCTGCTATAGATCTGGGGTCTCCTCTCTGGGAATGTTAATTTACTACAGTAGTTTATGATAGTTAATCCACATAATATCTCTGTAAGATTATTTTCAATAAAGCTAAACATCCCTTAAATAAAAAAAAAGTACTTGTCAGTTCCAAGGTAACTGGGTCTCTAAATTCCTGTTATAATGAAACTTCAAAACTGATACAATTAAAAAAAAGAATATATTTGAGCATCAATTCTGAAAACCAGATAATAAAAACTATATGAAAGAGACAAGTCAACAAGTATCACTCTATTATTTCATTAGTGTCACAATTATTCTAAATCTCTTTTCATTTCCAAATTTTTTATTCAAATGCTTTATGATTTCATCAGTGTGTGTACTCCTCATCAATAGATATATAATACAACACATCTTCAATTTGTTAAACATTCTCTAAGAGTTGTGGCTGAAAAATGGATTACCCTGAAGCTAACCTAGTAATAGGTCTTTCTGAATTTAGTCTTCAGATGATGAATCTGCCTAAATTTGGGTCTCTATTTGAAGTCTTTCTAGTTTGAAAGGATCTGTCTGACAATGAACTTTGAACTCAAGAACCCAGGGCTACTTTTATACCACAATGAGGCATCAGATAATGTCTAGCAGCAAATATATTACATTTAATATCTCCAAGTATCAGTTTTGAAAATCAGGCACTAACTTACATATTAAAAAAAATAGTGCATTCCTTTGCCAGTTCACTTGTCTGATACTTACTGCGTGAATCCCTTTCTTTCATTTCTTGAGCCAAAGCAATGTCAAAGTGAGCACTGTCTGAATTCTCACACTGGCTGATTATTTTACAAACACACTCAGCAGCAAAAACTCTAGTAGGCCATCGTGGATTTGCAATAGGCCGGCATTTCTCATCATTTCTGCAGGTTAGGACTGACGCATCATCTCCTTTGTCCACTTCATCCTCCTGAGTTGTATCCACAGAAGCAACAGTTGTAAAATCTATGATTTTATTAGGAAAAAAGCCATGTTACAACTTATTCAAATATGTTTTAAAAGTAAACAAATAACTTCACATTGAAACTAGAACAACTATTTCTACAATTATAATCCATGCATCTTCGATAATATAAAAGATCTATCTACCTAGGCACAGGGACAGTTATGGTCACAGAAGATGTCATTTGCCAAAATAATTACAGTTACAGTTACACTGTATGAAATACTGCATCTATGACACATTTGTTGATGACTAATGCTATTTGAAGGTATTGATTTGCTACTGCAATGACTGTCATTATGTGGCTGTGATTCTTTTAGAAAGCTCCTCAAATTCTCTTTAAAAGAAACTAAGGAAGTTGGAGTACAAGAAAGGAAATTCACTTTTTTTTCCTGTAAATACCTTATCTATCAATATTTACTTTTGCTTTCTCCCATCCCATTAGATTATGAATTCTTCAGAGGCAAGGATTCTTTTGTCTTTATTTGCATCCCTAGGTTTGGCACAATGCCTGGCATAGATGCTTAATAAATGCTTGCTGACTTGACTCATCTTTATTTTTTTTTTTTGTCATTTTGAAGGGGGGAAGGCAGGGCAATTGGGGTTAAGTGACTTGCCCAAGTTCACGCAGCTAGTTAAGTGTGAAATGTTAAGGGTGGATTTGAACTCAGGTTCTTCTGTCTCCAGGGCTGGTGCTCTACTCAGTTTGCCACCTAGCTGCCCCTTGACTCATCTTAACAGCAAAAATGTCACAAAGGACAATGTCCTTTTCATATAATTAAAAAATAATTAAAGACTTATACAAATTAAGTGATAAAAGTTGAATTATAACTTCAAACAAATAGTGATTTGGTACAAAATATTGCAGAATGCAATCCCTCTGTGTTAGCTGGATTTGTTTTAGGATAGGCTCACTGGGTGAGTAGACAGGGAAATCCAGGGTTGCCTATGATTCATAAACAAAAGGTATAAAAAAAACCTTAAAAAACAAAACAAAATAGTGAGATAGAGAAAACTGTGTTTTAGAGGCATAAGGAAAAAGATGATTATAACTGACATTTATGTAGCACTTTTATATATGCATATGGCACTCTAAATATAGTATCTCTTAAAATGGGGAACACCAGAAAGATATATATTACTATTTTGAGAAGATACTTGAATTTGTCAAAAAGACAAAACTACAGCATCCTTTGATTGCATGGTGCCCTTTGCCTCTTTTTTCTCATAAAAACGGTTTCATTAATCCTTGTGCCATAACCATAAGCAAAAATATGAAAAACTGAATAATTAATATTCATAAAATAAAAGGATAAAAGTATGTAAAATCATATATTTTATTTGGAAGTATAAGAGAAAAGTTACTAAGTTTTCAAAAGCTTTGGCCCAGAGATCCCGCTACTAGTCTTTTACCCCAAGGTGGTTCCTGATAGATTGAGAAGCCAATATAAGAAGATCCAAAGATATGTTTTTGTGAAGACAAAATAGGTGGCCAAAATATGGGGAATGGTTGAAAAAATTAAGGTATATGAATGGAATACTGAAACATAAGGAATAAAAGAATATGAAGAATTATAGAAAAACAATAATATTTGCATGAAATGATGACGATGGAAAAAGCAGAGCCCAAATAACATACAGAATGACTACAACAAGATAATTACTATTAAGAGAGGCAACAAAAGGATAGTCAATAGCAACATATGTTATTTGTTAGTATCACAGTGACAAAATTAAAGAATCTATTCCTTTTAAATCAATAATGTAATTCTTACTGCTGTTGGGAAATGTATTTTGTAGGGGTTTTGCTTTAATCTGTTCAAACAAAAGAAGCTGTAGCAACAGAATTTTAAAAATGCTTTTTTTTTTTTTTTTTTTTTGCTTTTTGGAGGGCAGTTGGGGTTAAGTGACTTGCCCATGGTCACACGGCTAGTTTTTTTTGTGTTAAGTGTGTGAGGCCAGATTTGAACTCAGGTACTCCTGACTCCAGGGCCGGTACTCTATTCACTGCGCCACCTAGCCGCCCCAATGCATCTAATTCTTTTAACTTTTACTGCATTAGGTAATACATTAGGTAAACAGCAACGCTGACAGCTGCCACAGAGTCAGTATCAGGGCTGAAGAAACAGAAATTGGAATCATCCATGCACTATTTTTTCTGAAGACTCATTTCACTGTAATTTTCTCAATTATTTATTCATTAGTCACCTCTCCACACTAATTATAATTATATGGACAGAAACAATGATGAGTATATGTACAGTCATGCTTTTAGCAATAGTCTGGGCAATGCTACAGCATCATGAGTCATACTTTGTTTACTAATAGGAGGGTGATTCGCTGAAAGTAATTTGAATACTATAAAGCCTGAAATATTTTATCACAATTTAAGTGCAGGGTTTTATATACTTGAAAATGATTTTAATATAAAAGAAAAATATTTAAAAGATCAGAATCTCTCACTTTATGAATGTGGATAATATTTTCATTCTAATGCAATACATAAAGTAGGGAGTCTTAAATTTTCATTGAGAACCCCTCTTATATCTATGAATATTGTATTTGTTTTTATTATTGTAATGAGAATGTATTACTTACCAGCTGATGAAGCAAGGACATCTTTACAAAGTTTTAGCCAAAAAGAAAGCTTTTTCACTGCCATTGATGTGATCATATGACTAAGGGTCTCTCTGATATCCTGGCACAATCTCTGATCAGACTCTTTGTCTAGTAAGTTCAGCAATGCCCCCTCAAGGCCCACTTCCCGGATATTAGCATCTGATAAGAAGAAAATCCATGATCTGAGTGACACAGAAAACAAAACTGCCATATCAGAAGCACACATTCAGAATTATTCAAATATCATTTATATAAGTCTTGGCAAAATCAAGTTTTCAATTACTGTGGCTCATTTACTGGGGTTCATTTTAGCTTGCTGATGATGTTTTGAGCTGAACTAACAGATCCTAGAGAACTATTTTAAATATTCTCATTGAGGAATGCCCCTTTTATAGACTAAAAATGTCTCCATTTGTTACTTCTTATTTTATATTGGGCTTTCTTTTCAATGAACATTTATTTTAAAAATATTCATATATTTTATTTTTTATGTATCCAAAATTTCTCCTAGTATCACTCCAACTTACCCAATAAACCATTTGATGTAACAAAGAATATTTTTTAAAGGAAAAAAAAACCCACTAAAACTGATCAAAACACCAAAAAAGTTTGACAATAAATGCAATGTTCTATATCCACTGATCTCCCACCTCTGTGAAGAAGTGGGTGGGATATTTTCTCATATGTCTTTTTTGGGGTTATACTTATTTCTAATTTTGTAACATTCACTTTTCATTATTTTTTGGTTGCTGTTCTTTCAATTTACATTGTCTCTGCCTATTTCACTCTTCCTTAGCTCATTTAAGTCTTTCCATCCCTCTTCTCTTTATTAATCCTATTACATGACATTTACTTACCACCATTTGTGCAGTTATTCCTCAATTTACGGAGATCTACTTTGGACCCTGAGCTTTCTCTTGAAGACATTCCATTTCCTTCTACTCTTTTCCAGTGATGGCTGCTCCTTTTGGTTGTTTTTACAATGTTTATTTAGAGTATAAGTTACTTTCTTGGCACTGTCCACTTTACTCTCTATCAGTTTATATGTCTTTGTAGTTTCTCTGGAACCATCACTTTATTTTTCAAAGCTTGATATCATTTTATTACATTCATATACCATGATTAGTTCAATTATTTCCCAAGTGACTACTGTTTTTCAGTCATGTCAGTCATGTTCAATTCTCTGTGACCCATTTAGGGTCTTCTTGGCAAAGATACTGCAGTGGTTTGCATTTATTTCCTTCTCCAGCTCAATTTGCAGTGGAAAACAGGGAAAAATGACTTGTCCAGGGTCCCATAGCTATTAAGCGTCTAAGGCCAGATTTGAAGATGAGTCTTCCTGACTTTAGTCCCAGAACTCTATCCTCTGCACCACAAACCTGCCCTCCCAACTGACTGGCACATCTGGACTTGACCATAAAGTTAAAAAAACAAAACAAAACTTTTTCCTTTCTTTTAACTTTCCCTTCATTCTTTCCACCATAACATTGCAATTATTTTGCTTATGATAATTGTCTCTTCTATTCTGAATTTGCTCTTACTATCCAACACCCTCTTCTCCCTTTCTCTGCCTATTTCTCTACTGAGTTTAATGTATTTCTGTACAACGCTCTTTGTGAATGTGTTCCACCATCCTTATTCTGGTTCAGATGTAAGATTCATGCTTGCACACTTTTAAAAAATGTTATTTACCTCTGTTATATGATATTGAATTCTCTCCCTTTCACCTGCATTATTTAAGATACTCTATGACTCCTGAAGACCATCCATCTCTGAGTGAAACTGTCTATTCTCCCATTATTAGCAGGTAAAGAATTCTTCATCCTATAAGCCTTTTCAAATGATCAAATGTTTATACTTTTCTATGTTTCTTTCTTTGGCTATAACTCTTTATCTTTTGGAATATCAAATTTCAAGCTCTCCTCTTCTGAAAATGGCATCTGTCAAGTCTTGCATGATACTGATTGTGGTTCTGAGTACTTTAAGTCTTACTTTATGGCTGTTTAGAGTACTTTTTCTTTGACCTGGAAGCTTGAGGTTTTGGCTATGATATTTCTGAGGGTTTTTAGGAGGTGGTAGAAGTAGAGTTTCTTACTCATTGTGACCCAGTTAATGGAGATGGTGATGTTGGTGCAGGGGCTTCTAGAAGTATTTTCCATAGTTTCTATAGTGTGGAATTCATAATGGTTGAAATGCTTTCTGAAAAGTAGGACTGATCTTCTAGGAGGCCCACAACTAGCTGAAAAGCAGAAACTTGAGATGAGGCAAAAAGGATAAGGAATTCTTTAGGCTTTGTCAGCATGAGGAAGAGAAAGGATGTGGTTGCCTCTCTATTTGGGTCTGTCACTTATAATGGGACATCAGAAAGAGACAATACTGTTGGGGGCCAGGAAATTCCTTATGGTTCTGAATAGACTCTGCAGCTATAATTTGTATATGGGGTAAAGGATAGGTCAGATGAGATTTTGGGATCAGTAATCCAGATTCCGTAGGCTCAGGTGGACTCTCTGGGCTTGTGTTTAGGGACAGTCCTCTAGCATAAGGGAAGCATCTCCTGGGAGGATATAGGGCTCTTCCTACTGACCCATGCATTTTATACCTCACAGTACCATATGTAGGTAAGTGTTAAAAGGTTAAATTCTTGCCTGAATACCCAGTTTACATTTAAAAAGTTTATGGGCCAGCCAGAGACATTGGGGAAAACAACCCCTTAATGAGTTTGAGTACTGAAAACATGTAAAATAATGAGAATCAGTTCAATGCAAAGCTTTATCCCAAACAATAGGGAGATACTTTGATATCCGATGGGCCTATGTCAATATGTAAAATGGAAAGTAGGCAATGAAGGGACTTAAAAACTACTGTTCCTTAATACAAAAAGGCATGAGGAGAAGAGGTGAACTATAGTTATTGCTCATTGTGTTGTGGCAGACAACACAAAGGTTGAGGTTAATTTAGAATCTGAAACTCCAGGGCCAAGGCTAAAGTGGCTTCATAGACATTGTAAGTCATACTCTCTCCCCTTCTTCAAGTAGTTTTTCCCCAATATTTTTCTTTATTATGGCTTTTTTTCATATGGTGAAGTTTGGATAGTATTTCTTAATTCTTAAAAGAATCTGGGTAGAGCTAATTTCTTTACTTATTTACTGCTCAGTCATACAGTCCTCAGTGTTATACAGATTAATAAGAAATGTGTACATCTAGTCTTAATTTCTATTCATAAAGTGGATCTTCAAATATTTTTAGACAGTCAATCCTCCCATTTTCAGGCTAAACAATAACTAATTCCTTTACCAGACAATCATATAGCATAGTCTCAATCTTGACCACTTTATTCTCTTCTGAACATTCTTTAACTCCCCAGTGTTTCCCTAAGAAAACAATACTCAAGATGTGGTCTCACAAGCACAGCAAAACTATTATCTCCTTAGTGCTGGAACCCATGCCTGTCTTAATATCACTTAAGAACACGTTAATCCTTTCGGAGTAACCTCTTAAACTCCAGGTGTGTTTCCAACTACCTGATAGCTATTTTCTAGGTAGATATCTTGCTGGTACCTCAAATTCAAAATGTCCTAAGTGAATTGTATCCTTTAAGCTCCCTCCCCTGAAAACTTTCTGGTTTCTGTTGTATTTAAGTAAATTTGAAATGACAAATTATTATTTTATTCTTCTTTCTCTTATACCTATATGTTGTTGCTGAATCTGTTTCTGTATCCACATTTCTTACATCTATCATCTTTTTTTCTACTGATAATGATATTATAGCCTCCTAATTGGTCACTCTGCCTCCAGTCCCTCCTTTCTCTAGCCTTCACAGAGGAGCTAAATACTCCTAAGGCAGAGTTCTGATCATATCATTCTTTTGCTCAAAAACCTTAAGTGACTCACTATTGCCTTGAGGACAAAAGAAACTTCTTAGTCTAGTATTTAAGACCCAACACAACCTGGTTCCAATCCATTTTTCTATTTTTCTTTCATACTATCCTGATTTATTCTCTATATTCTCTCCAAACTGGACTATCAACTGTTCCATGAACTCAATATGTCATTTTCTATCTCTCTGCATTCACAAAGAGTATCTTCTATACCTAGAATGTACTCCTTCCTGATTTCTATCTTTCAGAAGTTTTCATTTCAGTCAAAGTTCAATTCACACACTGTCAGTCCAGACAGTTTCCCTAAAATCACCAACACAAAATGTTACCCCCTCTTCAAACATTCCAAGATACTTTGTCTGGATTCTATTTATCTATATAGACATATTTTATATTTACCACTGCATATTATATTGGTTTTTGAGTTATATCTCCTGTATAATTTGCCCTTTGAGAATATTGACTATTTCAATTGTCTTTAAACTCCAATACCTAACATGATGGCTTGCGTACAGTAAAGGCTTTAGAAATATTTGGAGAGGACTTTAAATTCTAGAAATTAAAAAGGAATGCGGGTAATATCCCCAATTTGTTTTGCTAACACTGTAGAAATTGTGTGTGTTATGTATTACTATTAGCTTCTATGATGTGATCTAAGACTGAATGTTCTGAATGAGAAAATGTGCTTTATTATTTGATGGAAGGATATATTCAGTAGTTCTAGGAATTTCACCAGTGAGAAGTAAGTGAAAAATAAAACACTACCAACAGTATACTGCCTGACTACATGGGAGCTGCAGTATACTTCGGCAGTGAGCTTTTATAAAGACAGGTAAAAGAATACACCTTTCTGGATAAAAACAGTCAACTTAGTAATGGTCATAGAAAGATTATCTAATAACTTTTGTGTTCTGCTATGGAAGAACCTGTACTAGAAAAACAAATGGATAGTGTCAGGATTAAGTGAATTCAGGTTGGAATGAAGGCTTTGGCTAAAAAATGAAATGACAATATATTATGTGTTAAACGGATTGTGTAGTAAAGATTGTTACTAGTGTTCTAATGCTTTATAGCTCTGATACGAGTAAAGGGAGGAAGGTTAGTGAAACATTTGTGACCTACAAGGAAATGTGGGGGTACTCTGAAAGTTACAGAACAGCACAGAAACCTAAGTTCTTTTCACTATTTTCTGCCTAAGTTGTCTGTCAATTTATCTGCAAGTCCAATTCACTCATATTACTGTTTCAATTTGGAAGATTACATATTTTTAAATATAGGGGCCAATAAAACCAGCTAGTTTTTCTAACTGAACTCCCAAATCCAAAAACATTAAAACTAAGGTCCTCTGTCATTTACATATTTATTAGACGTTCCCAATGGAGATTCTGATAGTAATTGATTTTTGTGATTGTTTTAGGCTAAAAACTAGAAACTAAGTTGTTAGAACAAATTTGATTATGTATAGATACTTCAAAACTAGAAAAAAATATAAACTTAAGAGTGCAGAGAATACTCACTCGCTAATGTATTAATTGGGAAAAAGACCTTACCTGGAATTAAGTCTTCTCTGCTGTCCTTAGCAAGAACAACAGCATATTCTGAAACCTCAGCTGCCTCTCTTTGCACAATCTGACGTAAGCAAGCTAGTACTGCTCTTCTCAGTAACAGGTAGGAGCTACAGAGATTCACCTAAAAAAATCCAAAACACAAAGAATAAGTAGGCTTAAATTCTTGGTGGTACTGCTGTGGTCTGACAGGTCTTACGTCTGATCCCTCTTTAACTTTAACTAACCCTTCCACACTACTGTGTTATAAACATAAGAATGTGATATCCAATATTCCTAAGACTGTAAAATGCAATGCTAATTTGTACTATTTATACTTTTTTGAAGCAGCTTTAGAATTTGTGACAATATTTAAGTATACAACATTCAGAATATTAAAACTACAGTTTGGAGAGGCAGAACAAATTCAAGTAAATGACAATTTACAACAGCAAAAAAACTCAAGACTAAAACAGTAAAGACAAAAAAGAGGTTGAAAAAAAGAGGTAAGAAAAAAAATCTGTTTTCTTTTTATTTAGTAGCCAAATTATTTTTCTTCTTGCCCAGTGTATGTTTATCTGCCCTGCTAACTGTTCATTCTAATATTATCTGCTTAAGTGTTTTTTTTTTAAAGACTCTTTTTAACAGACAAGCTCACTTCTGTTTAAGGTATTTTGGATATTGTCCAATATAATATCATTCAGGAGTGAGCAACTGATTAAAGAAAAAAGAAGATAAATTAGTGTAGACATGGAAAGTTCATTTTCAATGAGAAGCAGAGGTATTTTTAACCTAAAATCACAATGAGGCTGTATCTTTTCAAAGAGGAAAAGGTCAGGTAGTTAAAGAGATAGTAGCAGCTTTGCAACCAGCTTCAAAATATTTCTACTTCAACATCACAACTAAATTTCTTATTCTTAATTATGTAGGACTATGTAAGCATTATTACAATGTGAATAGCAAATAGTGAAGGATAATTTAAATACATCTTAAATTATTAATTCTTGGGGCGGCTAGGTGGCGCATTGAATAGGTCCACCAGCCTTGGAGTCAGGAATACCCAAGTTCAAATCCGGCCTCAGACACTTAACACTTACTAGCCGTGTGATCTTGGGCATGTCACTTAACCCCAACTGCTCTGCTCTCCCCCGCCAAAAAGCAAAAATAAATAAATAAAATAAAACAGTATTTAAAAAATTATTGATTCTTACTAATTCCAAGACTTCCAGTAATAGAAATAGATTATAATTTGGGTAGATCTATGAGTTGATAGAATATAGTAAAAAGAGTCATACTTACAAAATTTATTTTAATATAAACTTAGTACTCTTATTTAAAATGACCCCTTGAATATTGGGTCTCAAGAAAAAATTTAGGAATTATTAGCATAATTCCTGCAGGATGCCTTGAGGACTGTTATTGGGTTAAAGATGAAAAATAGGAATAGGGTGGGTGAATTAGTTGTAGATGGTATCAGGCACTCTGAAGGGAAAAAACACTAAGCAGTAACTACTTTTTAGGAAAGAAATGCTTCAGATTGGTACAAGGCATGGAATTACTGACTCTAAGATTCAAGAAGAGAGAAAAATAATTGTAAAGAAAACTTTAAAAGGAAATCATTAAAATGAAAGCATTTCCCCAAAATTTGTGAGAAGTAAAATAATAGAATAAGTATGAGCCAGTGAAATATCTCTTGCAAAAAAAATCTCAAACTAATACCATGCCAGTCATATATATCAGATATAACTTCAAGGAAATTAGTTCATGAGTTAATAAAAATGTTAAAACACAAAAAAGAACAACTCTTTTCATGCCTAGGATTACCTATGAACTTAAGAAAATATACTTTCAATCTTTAAAACTGCCTGTCAATGTCTCTGACAAGTTGGATTTTAAGTGTACAAACAAGACCAATGCAATGCTTACTTAAGCTGGTCAAACATTTCCCAGTATTTAAGGGCATGCTTAAAGTGATTGCCAGCTAATTAGAAAAGATCATCCCAAGTCAGGATGCCATATGATGCAAATCAGAAAGTTTCAAAGTTCTACATCATTCTCCAGCGCATAAAGTGGGAACAGGAAGAAGAGGGGCTAAAGCAAACAAACAAACAAACAAAGCAAGCAAAATATACAAATTAAACTACAATCCCATTTCTTTTTTGCAATGAATACACAAAGTCAAACTGATGCAAAATTAAATAGATAAAAAAGAGCAAGTGTACCAGCTGGACGAAGTTGGAAAGGGTTTCTTTAGGGTGCCATGAAATAAACATCATAGAGCATGCCACACATATTGCAATTTGCATTAATGATTAGTTGAACAAAGAGATGCCAGGAAAAACAAGAACAATTACAACAAAAACCCAACACAGACAGCACTTCAAACACTCCAAAAACTTAGGAGTCAAGGGTCAGGGACCTACCAACACAGAATTATCCAATAAGATCTCCTGCACAAAAACAAATGACAAACTGGTCATGACAAAACCAAAAGATAAACACCAGGATGATGTTGACAATATTGAATACAAATATTGTTGAGTATCATTCAAATTTGCTTTACCACACCTCAAAAACAGCCCACAAATTATTCAGACTTTGTCATATTGAAAGGTAAAAGATCTTGAAAATGCTCAACCAAGTGGAAACTTGAATAATGCAAAATAAACTTATCAAGTTAACAGGAAAATGTAGAACTATGTGTTTGCAAAGTTTGAATATCTGGGTGAAGCCTCACTATCTAAAATAGATCAAACAAGGTTCTGTGGAGTTATGAATGTTGCCAGAATACCTAGCAAATGACATTTAGTAGTTTGTGTAACCAAAAGTTAATTATAGATTTATTACAATTAAAAGCAAATTTCAAAATTGCTAGTGTATTGACTACCTAGTAAAGCCAGGTAAAACTGAGAATGGAGGTTAAATATTATTTATTTAAAAGGATAATCTCCTTCACTGTGGATGGAAGGTATTCTAAATACCAAATCAGACACAAAATAAATATAAAACATAGAAATATTTCATAGAATCATAGATTTTCAAAGTCACAAGGAACCTGAATGACTGACCAGTCCTATCTGGGCTCTTAAGAGGACCACCACTTTTATTTACTGAGCATTTTCATGAAGACTGCAAGTGAAGGGGAAAAACCTATTATCTTCCCAGGCAACATATTATACTTTTTGGATATCTCTAATTGTTGGAAGTTTTTCCTAACATTAATCTAAATTTATCTAAATCTTCATCTTCACTATTTCCATTCATTGCTCCTAGTTCTGCTCTTTAGGAAAGAAGCAGGACAAGTATTTCTCTCTTTCACCTGACAAAAATAAAATCTGAGACTAATGGCCTTCAACAAGAAAGTAATTTGTTCCAAATGATATCATTAATAACTCTGCTATATCACAAACACAACTTAAAAAGTAGAAAGTCCACTACCAATCATGCCTTGATTGAAAATCACAGTAACAAATTAGAGAAGGAACTTTTAAAATACTTAATAAAAAAAGTTAATATTGTAGTAAAAGTTTTTGGATACAATTTCTGAAAATGTAAGAAAAAAAGTCTTAAGAAAAAGAAGAAATATTGAGCATTTAAACTTTCAACTTAGATTTTTCTCAATATTTCTAAATGTTCCCATGGTAAAAATTGGACAGTCAGTAGTCTCTTTATCTCTTCTCTACTGGAAAAGGTCAAAAAAGAATTAGAGTGTAAACTCATTGATGACAGAGACCACAGTTTATTTATCTTTTTATACAACACTCCTTTGCATATAGATATATCCACTAAATGTTAAAAAAAGTGAGTGTAGTTAGTTCTTGTTTGCCAAAGTATTTGGTTTAACTATGCATTTCTAAATTACCTTTACTATGTAAAGGAAATCAATGGTAGACTTTAAAGGATATTATAATAGTTCATACACTCAACCCACTTCAATTAAAAAGTTTTTTACTAAGCACCTGCCACATGTAAAATGCTGTGATAGGTGGTAGGTATACAAAGACTTCAGTGTAAATTCTGCTGCTATGAAACAACATTCAAATAAATGTACAATAATGTGAAGAGGGAGAGAGCACTAACAATGAAGGGAATTAGGAAAGCAGAAAACATATGAAGACATGCAATATGAAATGTCTGAGAAGGCAGGCTAGAACCAGACTGTGAATACGTTAAATATGAGGGTTTAGACTTTGTACTTTACCCTTGAGATTGTAGGGAGCCACTGGATATTTTTGAGCTGATTAATGAAATCCATGCTTTCAGAAGATTATCTTGGCCACTGTTTGGAGGAAAGGATGAAGAAGGCAAAGACTAGAAGCAGGGAGCCAAGTTAGGAATTTATTGTAACAATACAGGAAAAAGTAATAAGGCTGAATTAGGAATATATACATCCAAGTGAGAAGGGTATCAAAACAGCAGAAGGAGAGAATATGCAAGGTAAGGGAGTGGGCAAAAGAGCCAAAAGTTGTCAGAAGATCAAGAAGAACAAGGACTAGGAAAAAGTCATCAGATTCCAGTGGTTCTCAAGCTTCCTAATGTCACAACCCTTTAATAGTTGTATGTGGGTGTGTCTGCATGTGGGCGGACCCGCCTAGAGATGTATAGAGGAGGTTCCTAAGACCATCAGAAATATATTTTCTTTTCTTTT
>CM053598.1:161427145-161449025 GCA_028646575.1 Pseudocheirus occidentalis | reverse complement strand
TACTCCTGACTCCAGGGCCGGTGCTCTATTCACTGCGCCACCTAGCCGCCCCAGAAATACGTGTTTCCTGATGGTCTTAGGCGACCCCTGTGAAAGGGCAGTTTGACCCCAAAGGGGTCGTGACCCACAGGTTGAGAACCTCTGGATTAAGCAATTAGGAGATTACCAGTAACCTTGGCAAGTAATGATCAAAAGTAACAACAGTAGGGAAGGAGAAGTGAGTGGCTGGTCAGGATGAGAACCCAATGAGAATAGATGGCCTTTTCTGTGTATTTGGATAGGAAAGAACAGAAGGATATAAAATAGTATCTTTTTATTTGCTATTTTTGGAGGAATGAAGGCAGGGCAATTGGGGTTAAGTGACTGGCTCAAGGCCACACAGCTAGTAAGTGTGATGAAGTATCTGAGGCTGGATTTGAATTCAGGGCCTCCTGACTCCAGGTCTGGTGCTCTCTATTCACTGCACCACCTAGCTACCCCTAGAATAGTATCTTGATGGGGTGGGACGGCAGAAACAAAGTTGTATGTGTGTGTAGTTTGCAGGAAATGAGTTAGTAGATAAGGAGAGACTAAAGATGAGAGAAAGAGGGTGATCAAAGTGGTTAAGCTTCTGGAGGACAATGGGAACAATATCATGAAGGGCACAAGTAATGGCGTTGGTGTCGGCAAACAACAGAGCCACTTCATCACCAGAAACTGCTTCAAAAAAAGAAAGGAATGGACGATGATAAAGAGGGGTTTTGACTGTAAAACAGGAGAAGAGGTTGCTATGATAGATGTGGTGTAGGACTCTATTTTCCTAGTAAAGTAGGAGGCATCCTACTCTGCTGAAAGGGAGATGTAAGAAGTTTGAGGAAACAGAGAAGGTTTAAAATGTTCACAGTGGGGAGTCAAGCAGGGAAGAATAAAAGGCCTGCATTGCAACATAAAGGCCCAGTTGATGTTAGATGATATAAACTGTACTTGTATCCACTGGGGTCTAGCAGCCCACAATTATGGGTAAAAGAAATGCAAATCAGAGGTTAACCTAGATTTAGGGTTTAGAAAGACAAGAAGGAAAAACGTTCTACAATACTTTTACAAGTACAGCACGGTCATGACCTTAATCAATATACCAATAAAATAAAATCCAAATAAGGAGAACAAGTACAGTCAGCATGAAGAGAATCTGGAAATGTCAACAATGACTGTTCATCAATACTATTCTAAGGCTGGAGTTTGTAAATGGCTGTTCAAATATGAAAAGGCTATACGCCAGCGGGGTGACTCCTCAGGTAAAACAAAGTCCTATTTGTATATGACAAGTTTTTCTAAGATAAGTTTGGCTGAAGCCATAAAGAATCTGCCTTTGTTGCACATGTTGCTCTCACAGTTAAACCTGAGTTCTGTCTGACTACCTCATCATCATGTATTGGTCATCCTACATCAGTAAAGCTAAAGCACAAGTTATGCTTTTTCCAGATAGAATAGAGTTTAAGTATGGGCTTAGATACTGATTTCAAGTCAGTAGGAGCAATCTGCCTAAGTATGGGCAGATGTATCAGCACAAGCTAAGGATCTGCTTTGGTCACAGCAATTTACAATCTACATTTACAACTACTAATGCAGAGGGACTGGTGGAGGAAATGCCCATGTCAATAATATTTTTGATTGCTCAAGTATTAAGTACTATTATTAAAACCAGTATAAGAAGAAATGAAATGGAAACTTCATAAAAAATGAGAGCAATTAACAAAATTCAGAATGGCATTATGGGAAGTGGGACATACTTCTAGTCTTGAATAGAGTTCAATTACAAAACCTGAAGTCAGAGGACCAAGGTTCTGCCAGTTTTTATTCAATAGTTGTATGACCTCGGACGAGTTACTTAACTTCCTCCATTATTTTATCTGTAAAAACAGATGGTTCCTAAGGGTCTTTACAGCTCTAATAGTCTGTGTTTTACTCTGAGCTTCAAGCTCACAGACTTGTTAAACAATATAAAACTAAATACATTTCTTTGTTAAATCCTTAAGTTTGGTTATTTGACAAGGTTTCTTGTAATATTTTTAACATGAAAACAAAAATCAATCTTGGAAACATATGAATAATATCCAATACATTTTTATTCCTTTAAAGAATAGTATTATAACTGATTATTCCTTGGTTATATTGCTGTAAAAGAGAAAATATTAAAGCATACTCAGAAACCAAACCAACAATTATTTTTGTTTGGAATGACATTATCATTTACTGGAATGACATATCATTTATTTTTATTAAACCAAGTAATAAGGGCTTACAATTATGTACTGCTTTAAAGATCAACAAAAATTTTACTCAACAAGTTTGTAAAGAAAGTTTTGTAAATATTGTTATCCCTATTTTGGAGATTAAAAAACTGATCCTAAGAGGCTGCAACTTATCTAATACATGTTAAGTTTGATGGCTCTAAGATCAGTGCTCTTTGGACAAGTACCACATTTTGTACATGTTTGTAGACTCCACAGTGTCTAGCACAGTGCCCTGCACAGAGCAGCTACTTGATAAATACTTGTTGAATAAATGAATATTTCAAATATTTGGCTTAAAAATTAATCTAAGCCCTGAGCTTTGAGGCATGAGATGGAAGGTATGATTTTCTAAAAATGGACTAAGGTAATTTAAGATATATATGAAGACTTAAAAAAGAAGAGAACTGGAGAAAGCTAAACGTTATACTAATACAATATTCCTGAGAATTTTAAAAAATGATTTAAGATAAATTTTAAGATATTTCACATAAAAGAAGAGAATAACACGTTTAAAATTTTATACTTACACAGAGGCAGCTGACCAGACTGGATAAATTGACATAACGTGGAGCAAACATATGAAGCTGCTGAAGACAAGATATGGCTTGAGCTTGAACAAGACAATCTGGGTTATCCTGCATCACTGCACATCCCAAGAGACAGGATGTTCTTAAAGTAGAAACTGCAGTACTGCTACCTAAAATAAAAAAAGGAATCTTTTAATAAATGGGCCTGTGATGTTTCAAGTTATGCTACTTCATTTTTAAGATACATAAAAAAGAGAGGCATTTAATTTATGACTTAAAAGAAAATTCTTAAAGTAAAATTTATAGATACTGTGTTATTTGGTTTATGAAAAAATTAAAGTATTCATTCAAAAAATAAGGGGTTGATTCAATAAGATATCAACAATCAATGAAATTAAGTCAAATCATCTGAAAGTCATATCAATTTTTTTTTTCCTGAACAGCCAGAGATGGAATTAGCAGATAACCTCAGCACTGGAATTGTTAGCATGTATGCTGCATTAGTTGAAAGGTGTTTTCTACCACTAAAACTATAGTACTTTGGCTCTGAACAGACTAGAATGAATATATTAGCTTTGGGGGACCCATTTATTTATCTCTCATTTGGATGCTTTCCCATATTACAATTTGTTTTTTTGCTTTTTTTTGGGGGGGGGAAGGCAGGGCAATTGGGGTTAAGTGACTTGCTCAAGGTCACAAGGCTAGTAAGTGTTAAGTATCTGAGGCCAGATATGAACTCAGGTCCTCCTGACTCTGGTGCTCTAAAGCTGCCCCTTTCCCATATTACATTAATGTTAAAAAATTCACAATAGTTTACATGACTTGCCAAAAGGTCAAAGAGAATACTGCTGAACAAGTTGTGCAATATTTTGTTATACAGTGCATGATTAAAAAAATATTCCACTACCTTATGAATGAATTGTTTAAAAAGTAGTTATTCAAACCTTGCAACTCTGGCCCCAGTGTGGTGATAAGGGCATTCAAGCACCGTCCAAGACTTTGATGAACTTCAGCATGAGTAGGTGGAACGGTCAACAACAACATCAGTATAAGAGAGAGGGTAGATTCCACATGTATATGGTACAGTGGGCCAGCAGAATCAATTATTAATGAGAGAGAATGTAGTGCCCATGTCTGTGAATTCAGGGGGAAAAATTACAAAAAAGAATATAACATTTTAAAAATACTGTAGTAACATTAAATAATAGATCAAAGAAAAATTTTTTAAAAGAAAGAGACTTTCTAAAAGCCTCGTCCCCATATCCAATAATGAACATCATGGATAGATCTGAAAATGAAATTCAAGGCTATTTTCTTGAAACTAACTGAAGTAAAGGAATTCTATACTAGTTTCTTTAAACACAGAGCTCCCTATTCCCCCTCTCCTCCACAAACTCATCTAACCTCAATTTTAATTGTGTATTTCAGAATGAAGTACATATTTATACATATTTTAATAGTAATCACCTTTATTATGTGGTTATTATGTATTATGAAAGTATTTTATATTATTATACAGTATTATATAGTTTATATATAGTATATAGTATATTAAGCATTATGAAAATAATTTGAAATTACATTACTGTTTATTAATAGTTTATTGCTTACATAAGACTATTTTTAAAGCTAGTTTAAACAATGGCTTTTGAACTCAGAAAAGGAACAAAAATCCTCCCACCCTATATTATTTTTTTAAACCAGTGAGAAATTTCACATCATACTTAACACAATAAAGTAAACCATATCATAGAGAGAATTAGAATATAAATTATTTCAGGTCAGTATCTGTTGATTGACTGAATGCTTTCCAATCATTAAGTGAATCTAATGTAGCAATACAACTTTTCATCATCAGGTAGTGAAAATTATATCCTCCTAAAGACTGAAACTGAAATATGAAGCTTTATATTCAAAGGATTTTACTTGAATTCTTCTTTTTCTTTGTGAGTGTACTTTTATTGAGGAAAATTTTCAATTTAAACAGAAGCAATTGAAGAGTAAGAAAATTCCCTGCTGACACAGCTGTATTGTATTCTCCAAGGCTTATGTTACAGAAGGCATATTCACTTTGTCATCGCTATCTAGCTCTGCAAATAACTGTTTTGTATTTCAGTTAAGATATGAAAATGTAGTTGAATTGTAGCAGAGCTAGTTCAGATTTTCTAAAAACCAGATACACTTCAGTTCTATACACAAGTGTCTGGAAGTTACTTCTGTTTATATAAAATGAAGCTATCAATACTTTCTTACAAGGGATGGAGTTTTCACAGAGCTGAAGAATGAAAAGATTATATAAATGGTTGATTTTCATGCACGTGGATATATTCTCTTTACTAAAGGAAATTCAAGTGGTATTATAAAGACTGGAGACCCATAAAAAGGTTCCTTAAGGGAAAGCAAGATGATACCATGTACAAAGTTTAATTTTCTACATTTCTGTAGCATCACATTCTTTTTGTGAACGGTCTGATGTCCATAATGTTTAACTCCATAATAATGGTACTTTGTATGAGTGTTCATTCAGTATCTCTAGTCCTAGGTCAACCTCATCAAAAGCCCTTTTAGTCAAAATGCAGACAAGCTCTAGGGTTTTAAGGATCACATAGTAAAATACAGAAAAGTTAAGTGCTAGCCTCTCTCTTGCTGAGGTCAAATGCTTCTTGATAAGCCCTTCAGAAATTATTGTTTGTTTCTGATCATTACCACACTCTACTTGAACCTGTGGAGAAAAGTCTCCCTTTATTTTCGTATAGAACAACTTGTTCTATGGATGATTTGCTGTTAAAAACATATCCGACATTTCTAGGATGGCACATGTAATTGGTGGTGGTTTTTGCTCAATGCTGGAAATGATTCCAAGTTGACCTCTGCCCCTGAATACATTCTTAGGTAGACTACAGAGAGCAGGTTGTACTCTTTATTAAGAGGCTGGACCCTCGCCTGACTACTGCTTTTATGCAGGTGGTCATGTTGTCACCATACTCGAGAAGCTTTGCCTTTTGAATTGTTTTAGTCTTCTCTATAATGAACAGGCTGTCAGAGGGATTAGGGACAGTGGTGGGAACAGGAGCAGGGTTCTGGAGAATGGGAGAAGCAGCACAGAGGATGAGAGTACGAGAAACTAAACCCAGATTAGGAGTCCTTAAAAACCATCTGCAATCAGTACCATTCTGATAAACTTTGAAGATGCTCTTACCCTACCTCCAAGCACTGAGAGATATATAGTGCAGAGAAGCTTAACCCTTAGCTCACAACCATTCCCTATTCTGTTCTGCTTCCCTTCTAGCTGTTTATTATTCTTCAAAAGTTTATGAAACAAAACACAAAACTATTTATATTATCACAAAATTAACTATTATTCCAGAGATAACATATTAAAAAGATAAATGGTACCTTTATTACACTGAACCATTTGGAAGTTTTTAAAAAATTAATCAACAAAAGTTAGTAATTAAGTGTCCACTTTGTATCTGTTAGACATTTATTAAATCGACTGTGCAAATGAGCAGGGTGGGAGGGATTCAAAATAGTCTCTGATTTTGAAGAGATTAAAGCATAGCAGATCAGACAACACAAGGCAACATGTCATTAACTGCTAAATTGGTATAGACTATATATGTAATAGTACCTTCAGAGACTGTATGATGGGATTAGATAAAATTTCAGAAATAGTAGGTAGGACCTGAGCTAGAAATTAAGAGCCAATGAAAATTTGTGGCAAAGGAAAGAGGATCCCAACAGAAGAAAGCAAAAGAGAGCTCCAGAGGCAGGAATGACAACTGCATTTATGTGGGGAAGATAAAGAGATCAGATAGAATTGCAATCTGACTTAGTAGGAGGCAAAGCTAAATAGTTATGGTCGAGTTACTTGTCAGCAGAAATTAAATGTCAGGGTGGGAGTTCTGATTTTATCCAAAAGGCAATCTTGATCCACTGTGAATTTTTTAAGCAGGTAAGAAATATTGTGAAGTGAGTGTTTTAGGGAGATTCAACTTGCAGGAGGGTATTTGAAGGGAAAAGAAACTGGAGAGTTCAGTTATGAGGCTTCAGCAGCCATCCAGTGATGAAGTAATATGCATAGAGTAGTGGTATTAAGGATGGAAAGTAAAGGAAAAATCTGAGAAATATTTTTGAAGGGATAATTAAAAGGTCTTCCTGATTGATCTTAAAAGGAAAGCAAAAGAGAAAAAAGAAGTAAAAAACAATTTCAATGTTTTAACTTGGAAATGAAGACAATGGTATTATAGCTGATGAAAAATGATATAATACATAGCAGATTAAGATTAGGGGATAAGTTTAATATGTCTTTGGGGTCTGATGTATGGAGAGTGCCAACAAATAAATAAAAGCCTAATCAAGGCTAGAAATGGCTTTGAAATTCATTACAGAAAAATATTTTCCATGAATGGTCAACTTTTTTTTAATCTTTTTTTTTTGAGGGCAGTTGGGATTAAGTGACTTGCCCAAGGTCACATGGCTAGTTTTTTTTGTGTGTGCGTTAAGTGTCTGAGGCCGGATTTGAACTCAGGTACTCCTGACTCCAGGGCTAGTGCTCTATTCACTGTGCCACCTAGCTGCCCCTGAATGGTCAACTCTTAAAGAAAACAAACTCACTAATAACACCTATAAAATGTTTCTGACAAAGGTATCAAAATGAAGTACCTTACCCGAACATCAGGGGAAGTTCCATCCTGTGACAAAGTGTAAAGGATTCCAATACAAGCATTTAAGTGTTGAGAAGACCCCACTCCTCCTATATATCTATGCAGGGATCCAAGAGCCAAAGAATGTCCTGTTCTGGTTACCACATCTCTAGCTGATTTCAATCTATTTTATGTGGGAAAAATACAAATAAAGAAATTTTTTTTAAAAAAGGGAATACAATTATCATTGTCATGCCAAAATTCCTGAATAAACATCACTGGTTACAAAAATCAGAACTATGTTATCTGAAACATTAACTATACTGAAATGAATAATACTTTAAAATGAAGTAATATTGTATAATTAACAATTCATTCATAAACTTCTTCTCATATCTGTATCAGCAAGCACCCTAGCGTACCCAGGATAGCTGCTAGCACAGGTTCTTAGATCTGCTTTTCTAAAGGAAAGCAACTCAAAATGGGTTAACAATCTTACTTCAATCAAACATATATCATCTACCTAGTTCAGGGGAAAAAGTCAGCACCCTGAACTTCAGAGAATACAAACAAAAGTTACAAACAGACAAAAAAAGAAAAGACAGAGAAACAGACCAGCAGACAGGGCTTCCAGCTGTCTGACCATTACATCCATACCTAGTTACTAGAGAGGGAAGCACCAACATTTGGGTTTTCAAAGCCAGGGGGGCTCAACGGCTGCTCAGAGTCTCATCTGGCCAAATCACATAACTCTTCTCAAAGTGAACCCCAAAGCAAAACCTCACATCAGGGTATATATAGCCTTCTCCTGGGTCAGAGACCATCACAGACCCCTCATGACCCACTGCCCAATCACAAAGTAACAAGGTATGAGCGTTCCTGAAAAACAAGCCTTCATCCACAGGCTCCATGTCATCACATTCAGCTTATTAGGGGAAAGAGTATACTTTCAAATCAGGTAAGGTTCTCAAATTCACTCAAATTCAAGGGGCCAAGGAGCAGGAAAGATCTTCAGATTACCATTACACTATTTCAGTAGATGAAGCTTATCCATGTTTAGTTCTTTACCACTGTTGACTCATGTTGATCTTTTTATGGTTCTATCCTGTTTCAATTTCAAATCTCTCCATGGCTTTGGTCTTTTCACCAGGAACACGTGGAAGTACTCTATTTCATTAAAATTTCATTTCCCCCCACCTATAGTATTACATTCACTTTTGCCAGTTTATTTTTGGTGATAAGCTGATATCCTTTGCTTTATGGAATACCACACAGCAAAGTATCCATTCCTTTAAAGTGGTGGTTGCAAAATTGTGTGAGATTCTGTGTTTCCTCAGTACTCAAATTCCTTCTGAGTATTTGCAATATATTTTTTTTTTTACCTGTAAGCTCTGGATTTTTACTAATGTTCCTGTGAGTTCCCATTTTGGGGTTTCTTTCAGGTGGTGAAGTGCATTTGTTCTATCTGTCTTCCTCCTATGTGTCTAAATTTGGACAATTTTCTTTTAAGATTTAGGTAGCTTAGTAGATACAGCACTGGTCCTGGAGTCAGGAAGACCCGAGTTCAAATCTAGCCTCAGATACTTATTAGCTGAGTAACCCTGGACAAGTCACTTAACCCTATTTGTCTCAGTTTCCTCATTTGTAAAATGAACTGGAGAAGAAAATGGCAAACCATTCCAGTATCTTTGCCAAGAAACCCCCCCAAAAGGGGTCATGAAGGATCGGACACAGTTGAAAACAACTGAACAACTTTTAAGATTTGTTGAAAGATGATGACTAGGCTTTTGTTGTTCACAGCTTTTAGAAAGTCCAATGACTTGGTTTTTCCTTCCTTGATATATTTTCAAAGTCATCTGGTTTTGCTATAAGATACCTCACATTTTCTTCTATTTGTTTTCCCCAGCCTTCTGACTGTTCTAATATTTCTTGTTGCTTCATGGAGTCACGGCCTCCCTTTTGATCCATTTGAATTTTTAGGCAGTTTGTTGGTTGGCTAAGACTTTGTATCTCTTGTGCCAAGCTGTTAATCCCATTTCTTTTTTCCAAAGCTCTCATTTCTTTTCCAATTTTTTTCTTCAAGTGCTTTAATTTCATTAAAAAAAACATTTTAAACTCATTTCATCTCTTCCAGGAACTCTAGTTGAGTTTGTGCCCAAGCTATATTTTTCTCTGAGACATTGCTTGTAGATGTTTCCGGAGTCACTCTCTTCTTCTGTTTGCATCTTGAGCTTCCTTACCACCACAGTAGCTCATTATGATGAGGCATTTTAGTTGTTGCTGCTATTGTTGTGGTTTGTCCATTGTTCCAACCTACTGACTGATTCAGAATAGATATTAGGGCTGGGCTTTGGCACACTTCTGGAAGGAAGACTTGGACTGATCCTATTGCTGTTTTTCTCTTTTCTTGTTTCTTTCTTCTATTAACCATTGTATTATTCCAGGATCTCAGAAACAGAGTGGCGACCTATAGGCTTTCAGTGTTCCCAAAGGAGTCCCATCCACGGGAAAGTCTGATTGCTACTCCTCTGGTCTGAGCTCTTCAAAGTTTGGGTCTGTGCAAGAGGAGACTACTGAGACATTCAGATTCCATTATCTAGCTGGAATGCTTTTGGTACAGAGTGGCAGAATTATAAGTTTCCCTCTTGGATGCCTATCTTGGTTATTCTTTCACAGTATAGGCTAGATGCTTTAAGTGAGACCCTGCTCTACACCTGAGTTCTGGGCCATACTGCTGCTGCTGTTGGCTTCTGATCTTACTCCTTTCTCCATACTTCAAGGCTTCTCTATCTGGGAAAGTCACTTCCCTGCACATGTTCCCTTCTCAATCTGTCCTGAATCTGTGACCTGGAACTGGGTAGTAGGTGACTAAGTTGCAAGTTAGAAGTTGGTACCTGTCCCTGTTGCAGTGAGCTGGTAAGGGCCTGAGAATACCCTGTATATGAGATTTCTTCTTCCTCTGCTACATCTCTCTCTGGATATTGGAGTACTTCAGGAACAGTATGGTCCTGGCCAGTACCATCCCTAGAGTCTGAAGACCTAAATGTCTGTCTCTCAGGTTGGTCAAATGACTCATTGTGACCTTTTTTTTTTTCCATTTCCTCATCAAGATTTCACCTGATGCATTTTTCTGGATCAGTTTGTAAAAGTCTGAGAAGGGGACCTAACTATCCTGTTTCCTCCATACTTGCTTTACTCCTTTGAAATTATTTTAAATTAAATTGTGGTTGTTTTCTATGATTTATTTTTTGTCCTACCCATTCTTCAGGATTATCTAGTTTCTAATTAAATTTTTACTTCAAGGCCTTTCATTGAATGTTATTTATTGTACTCTGGTCAGTAAAAGGGACATTTAACATTTTTGCTTTTCTGCATTTGTTCATGAAGTTTTTATACCCTAATACATGATCAATTTCTGTGAAGGTGCCATGCACAGCTGAGAAATAGATATATACCCCAGAGGTTTATCATATCTAACTTTTCTAAAATTCTGTTCAGCTCCATAACTTCTTTCTTGTTAAAGTTTTTTTAAATTACCTAGATATGAAAGGGGAAAATTGAGGTATCTCATTACTACAGATACACTGTCTATTTCTCCCTGTGACTCATTTAGTGTTTTTTTTCTTAAGAATTTAGATGCTAGGCCATTTTGGTACATATACTGAGTACTGATATTGTTTATGGTACCTTTTAGCAAAATTGTTTCACTATCTCTTTTAGTTAGGTTAAATTTTGCTTTGTCTAAGGCAAGGGTGGGGAACTTGCAGCCTCGAGGCCACATGTGGCCCTCTGGGTCCTCAAGTACAAGCCCTTTGACTGAATCCAAATGTCACAGAAATCCCCCACCCCCAATCTAAGTTCATGATCACAAACCCTGCTTTTTACTTCACTTTAAGCATAACAGAGTCTACTACTTATTTCAACTCTATGTGCTTTTTCAGTTTTAAGTGTTTCTTATAGACAACATATTGTTAAATTCTCATTTCTAATCTATTATGCTGTCTTATTCTGGTCAATGGGTGAATTCATCTCATTCATATTCATTTATGACTGCAAACTGTGAACGTCCCTAGGTCCTTTTTTTTCCCTCCACCCCCACTTTGAGTC
This sequence comes from Pseudocheirus occidentalis, assembly GCA_028646575.1. NCBI lineage: Eukaryota > Metazoa > Chordata > Mammalia > Diprotodontia > Pseudocheiridae > Pseudocheirus > Pseudocheirus occidentalis. The sequence goes on along the minus strand of CM053598.1, from coordinate 161,437,472 downwards.
TGTTTCAATTCTGACTCATCAGTCCCTTAAGCTACCCTCCCTCTCTCTCTCCCATTTCCCCTTAACTTTATTTCACACTCCCCTATTGGGTAAGACGTATTTTTGTAACCAGTTGCATGCATGTATACTCTATTCTTTGACCATTTCAGAAGACAGAGAGGATCAAGTGTCATCTGCCACCTTGCTCCGACACACTCGTTGCAGTCACTTCTACTTGCACACTCCACTTCTCTCTCTCCCCTACCCCTTCTTGCAGTGTGTCTATTATCTTCACCCATTCCATTTTACATAAAAAAGTCATTCCCAGTTTCACAGCTAGTTAATTACATTTGCTCTGGGACCCCTAAGGGTGACAGAGTTCTGAGGGGTTATATGTACCACTTTCCCATATAAGAATATAAATATCTAGTTTATTATTTTATGACTGTTCATTTATCCATACCTTTTATGTTTCTTGTGATTCCTATGTTTCTATGCAGATTTTGCTACTCAGCTCTGGTCTTTTCTTCAGGAATGTTTGAAAATACTCTATTTTGTTAAAGATCCATTTTTTTCCCCTGTAGGATTATATTCAGTTTTGCTGGTCAAGGTATTCTAAGTTGTAAGCCTAAATCCTTTGCCTTCTGGAATATCATATTCCAAACTTTCTGTTCTTTTACAGAAAAATTTAGGTGGCGACTAAATCTTGTGATCCTGACAGTGTCTCCTTGGTACTTCAATTTTTCTTTTCTGGCTGCTTAAATATTTTTTCCTTGACGTAGGAGTTTTAGATTTTGACAGTAATGTTCCTGGGAGTTTTCATTTGTAGTTTCTTTTAGAAAGTGATCAGGAGATCCCTTCAATCTCTACGCTGCTTTTTGTTTCTAAGAAATCTGGGCAACTGTCTTTTATAATTCTTAAAATATAATTTTCTGGCTCTTTGTGTGTGTGTATTCATGGTTTTCAGGCAGTCCAGAAATTCTTAAATTATCTCTTCTTGATATTTTTTTGAGGTCAGTTGTTTTTCCTATGAGATATTTCATATTTTCTTCTATTTTTTTCAGTCTTTTGACTTTTATTACTTTTTTTTAAAATTTTTTTTCCTTTTTGATTTTTGGAGGGCAGTTGGGGTTAAGTGACTGGCCGAAGGTCACATGGCTAGTGTTTGTGTTAAGTGTGTGAGGCTGGATTTGAACTCAGGTCCTCCTGACTTCAGGGCCAGTGCTCTATTCAACGTGCCACCTAGCCACCCCAACTTTTATTACTTCTTGATGTCTCATTGAGTCATTTGGCTTTTATTTGGTCAATTCTAATTTTCAAGGAATTATTTTCTTTATTAAGGTTTTTCTACCTCCTTTTCCAACCTATTAATTTTCTTTCATATCTCCCTTCTGTTGCTTTAATTTCTTTTCCCATTTTCCCCTCTAATACTTTTTTAGTTTTTAAAATATTTTAGCTCCTTTTAAAATGCTTTTTAAAAATCTTCCAGAAATTCTGGCTGCGTCTGCATTTTTCTCAGAGGCTTTCCCAGAAGCTGTTTTCACTGTCTTCTTCTGGGTTTGTGTTTTGAACTCCTATGCTATCATAACAGCTATTTATGGTGCGATTCTTTGTTCATTCTTCACAGCTTGATTCTTAACTTTGGACTTTATGCTAGTGATGGGCTCTGTGCACTTTGGAAGGGGAATGTCTGGCTTGAACTTCTGTCCTCTTATATCTTTTTATTGCTTTCACAGTTCAGGTTAGGGATTTGTAAGTTTTCAGTGCTCCCAAAATTATGCAATCAGAGATTAGAAAGCAATTCTCCTAACTCTGTACCTACTTGCTGTTCTTTCAAATGTATAATTGCTGCTACCTTTTTACTTCAGCTTTACACAATAAAAATCTATTATTCAATGGCAATACATATTTCACAGATTCAGCTACATTAAGTGCCATTTCTTGTATAGATAGTGACATTATTAAAGGATGATTTGTGAACACTTCAAAACGGAAATAGTGATTATATATATATATATTATATATATATAAAGTTTATTTAAAACAGGGCATTTCTGATTAACTTAATTACTTTTTCAGAAAAAGTTAATATACAGGCATATCAAAGAAATGTTACACACACACAGACACAGACACACACACTCCACCTGGATTTGAACAAGATATACAACAAAATTATTCATACTTCCTTATAAACAAGATAACAAAGGCTGTGGGCTAGATGATGGTGTATTTCAGGTGGATTTGGAACTTGGTGAATGAAAACACAAAGACTGATGACTAATAGATAAAACCTAGAAAGAAATTTGTATTGTATTGTGTAATACTATTTTGTAATACAACAAGGCTCTCTTGTTCAGCATTTTTTTAATGATGAGGATAAAAACACGGACATTATGCACATCAAAATTTGTGATAAAACCCTGTGAAGAACTAACATATTAAATGAAAAACAAAAACTGAGACTCAAAGACATCCTTACTGAGTAGAATAATGCTGGCATATAACAAAAGAGGGATTTCTGTGTGCTACAAGCTGTATGAATCAACAGCATGACTCTTTTTATTCTTCTTTTCCCTCATAAAAGATCCACAAAGTAGGAACCTATTCAAACTTTGTATTAGGACTAACTAACTAACTAACTTCCTATTAGGTCCATCACTAACCAGACATCTTCATTCAACTTTTGATGAGAACACAGAAGCACAAAGTTAAAAAACATTAGCTCCACTTACTTGTCAAAGCTAACCTGTGTTAATCCGGCAGTAAAGGAGCCATCACCAATCACTTGGGCTAATCTAGCCAAACCCTCTGCAGCAGCACATCGCATTAAGGGGTTCGTACTTTCCAAGGCTCCCATCAATAAAGATAGTGCAGGCTTTCTAATTTCTTCTGAGACCACATTTCCTTTGGAGCTGGCCACATACTGAAATACAAAAAAATATTCACATTAGCAACTACAATGAACTATTACTTGGCAGGGCTAGAAATGAGTATTCTTGTTATTAAAGAATATTAAATTCAGCTGGATTTTACATTTTCAAGGAATGAGAATATAAGAAATGTATATCTAACATTAAAAATATACTGGATATAATTAATATAGTTTTGAAGCACAGTATGGCAAAAATACTTTCTTAATTACCATATTCATTATGAACAACTATATTATTAATATGCATATATTCACTAAGAGAGTTTAAGTTAGAATGAACGAAAAATCATTTTAAGTGCTCATTAGTTATTAAACTTTTAAACATTAGTTCAATGACAAGATTAAAAGTGGTTATAAGCAGGCTGAAATGCTTTAAAAATGAGGTATCATGCAGGAAAAGCAGCATAAAAGATGTCAAAGAAACACATGACAGCCAAAAACATGGGATAGAAATGTATTCATGGTAAGGAAAAGTCAATGAATAGTCAATGAGATCTACTGTTATTCACTCATAAACTATGATTTAGAAATATATTTATAGGATGATATGGATGAAATTTACACAGGCATGAGAGAGGGGAGATCTGCATTTTTGAAAGGTATATTTAAACTGATAATGGTCACAAATTGAGGCATCAAGGAAAAATTAAATAAACTAAATATTTTTTATATGATTTAAAGAGTTTTCTTATTTTTCTTTCATTGTCCATAAACACTGCATGAAGAGATTAACTCAGAGAGCAAAGGTCAAAATGAATTCCAACACAAGCCAGATGGGCTATTATATAAGGCTATACCTATAATCTTTCGTGCCCAAATCCACCAATTCATGTTAAATATTGAGCATACTGCAGATATAAAAGGCACTGTACTAAGTGCTAAGCAAAATATAAAGAAAAAAAACAACTCCTATTTTCAAACAGCCTCTGATCCAGATATGGAAATAAAACACAAAAATATCAGACAAACAGAATTATATGGGCATAAGAAGTACAAAGAGTTCTGAGAGTTCAAGGATACATTACTTTTAGCTCAGGGAACATATTTTGGTCTTTGTTTTCTTGCCCATCAAACAGACACATAGTAGACATTTAATGAACATGGGTTTTAATTTATTAGCACTGTACACTAAGTGTGAGAAGCAGAGTACAAGTAATTTGTAGGATCAGGAAAGGCTCCAATGCAAAAGGTGGCTTTGATCTGTCACAGAGAAGGCCTCTGTGAAGCAGAGTTGAAGAAAGCAGTCATTGCTTTCGCATTAAAATCATAGAACATCAGAACTATAAGGGAATCTAGATGTCAGGAATTATTAATCTGGGTTTCATGAACTTAAAAAAATAGCTAACTTTCTTTCAACATTAGTAGTTTCCTTTATAATCCTATGCATTCTAGCTATATATTCAAAAACATTATTCTGAAGAGGGTTCACTAGAATATCATTTGAAGTTAATTAAGAGTACTCTTGGGGGTGGCGAAGTGGCGCAGTGAATAGAGCACCAGCCCTGGATTCAGAAGGACCTGAGTTCAAATCCAGCCTCAGACACTTAATACTTATTAGCCGTGTAACCTTGGGCAAGTTACTTATCCACAATTGCCCTTCCTTCCCCCTTCCAAAAAAAAAAAAATATAAGAGTACTTTTGGTCACTCTGAATGTAGTAGAGTGGAGAGAGTTTTAGACTTGGAAATCAGAAAGACCTGAGATAAATCTTACTTCTATTCACTAATTAGCTTGTGACCATGATCAAATCACTTAGGTGTCTGAGGTTCAGTTTCCTTATCTATAAAATGGGAATAATACTACTTACCTCACAACCTTACTTTTTTCCCCTTAAATTAATCTTTTATTTATTTATTTTTAGTTTTCAACATTCATTTCCATAAGATTTTGAGTTACAAATTTTCTCCCCATTTCTCCCCTACCCTCCACCCCAAGATAGTGAGCCTACTGAAATACCCCTTCCCGCAATCTTATATCCTTCCCCATTGTCCCCCACTACCCCCAAACTTCTAGGATTTCTATACCCCAGTGCCTGTGTATATCTTATTTCCCAGGTGCATGTAAAAAAAAATATTTTTTAACATTTGTTTTTACATCTTTGACTTTCAGATTCTTTCCCTTCTTCCTTCCTTGCTCACCCCCACTGGGAGGACAAGCAATTCAACATAGGTTGTACATGTGTAGTTATTCAAAATGTTTCCATAGTAGTTATATTGTGAAAGATTAACTATATTTCCCTCCACCCTATCCCACCCCCTACTTATTCTATTTTCTAATTTGACCCTGTCCTTTTTCAAAAGTGTTTGCTTCTAACTACCCTCTCCCCCAATCTGCCCTCCCTTCTATTCTTGCCCCTCTTATGCCCTTCCTCGCAGGAGGAGATACCAAATTGAGTGTATATGTTATTCCCTCCTTAAACCAAATTCAGTGAGTAAGGTTGACCCATTCCCTTTCACCCTCCTGCTCTTTCCCTCCATTGTAACAATTTTCTCTTGCCTTTTATATGAGATAATTTACCCTATTCTAACTCTCCCTTTCTTCTCCCATTATATTCCTCTCTCACCTCTTAATTTTATTTTTTAGATATCATCCATTCATACTCAACTGATCCTATGCCCTCTATGTATACATGTACACACATAAAACACACTCACATATGTTTTTATACACACATACACCCTCCTATACATACTAAGAAAAGTCTCATGAGTTACAATGATCGTTTTTCCATGTAGGAATATAAATAGTTCAGTTTTAATAAGTTCCTTACAGTTTCTTTTTCCTGTTTACCTTCTCATGCTTCTCTTGCTTCTTGTATTTAAAAGTCATATTTTCTGTTCAGCTCTGTTTTTTTCATCAAGAATACTTGAAAAGTCTTATTGAATGACCATTATTTTCCTCTAAAGCATTATACTTAGTTTTGCTGGGTGATTCTTGGTTTTAATCCTAGCTCCTTTGACCTCTGGAACATCATATTCCAAGTCCTTCAATCTCTTAATGTAGAAGGTATTAGATCCTGTGTTATCCCGACTGTTTCCACAATACTCAAATTCTTTCTTCCTGACAGCTTGTAATATTTTCTCCTTGACCAGGGAACTCTGGAATTTTGCTATGATATTCCTAGAAGTTTTCTTTTTTGGGATCTTTTCCAAAAGGCGATTGGTGAATTCTTTCAATTTCTATTTTGCCCTCTGGTTTTAGAATATCAGTGCAATTTTCCTTAAGAATTTCTTGAAGGATGATTTCTAGGCTCTTTTTTTTGATCATGGCTTTCAGGTAGTCCAATAATTGTTAAATTATCTCTGCTGTATCTATTTTCCAGGTCAGTGGTTTTTCCAATGAGATATTTCACATTGCCTTCTATTTTTTCATTTGTTTAGATCTGTTTTATAGTACCTTGATTTCTTATAAAGTTGTTAGTTTCCATTTGCTTCAATCTAATTTTGAAGGAATTATTCTCTTCAGTGAGTTTTTCAAATTTCTTTTCCATCTTCTCCTCATTGGCTTTTTGAACCTCTTTTAACATTTGAGTTAGTCTATTTTTAAGGTGTTATTTTCTTCAGTGTAATTCTGGGTCTCCTTTAGCAGGCTGCTGACTCTCTTTTCATGATTTTCTTGCATCATTTTCATTTCTCTTCCCAATTTTTCCTCCACTTCTCTCACTTAATTTTCAAAATCCTTCTTCTGCTCCTCCATGGCCTGTAACCAGTTCATATTTTTCTTGGAAGCTTTTGATGCAGAAGTTCTGACTTTGTTGTTTTTTTCTGGTTCCATGTTTTGATCCTTTTTGTCTCCCAAAAAGGATTCTTTGGTCTGATTGCACTTCCTCTGCTTGCTCATCTTGCCAGCCAATTACTTGACTTTTGAGGTCTTTGCCATGGTAAAAACTGCTTCTAGAGTGGAGAGAGCCGTGTCCCAAATTGCTGGAGTTCTCAAAAGTTGTCAGAGCTATGAGACGGATGCCCTCTCTACACTCACCACAAGCTCTGGTACACTGGTATTTCTTACCCCAGGACTACCACCCAATACTGAGATCCAGAAACAAGCAGGTCAAAGCAAGAGTGATTACTCTTTGAACGGTCCCCTACAATCTGCAGGCCAGGAGCTCCAGAGGCAGCCATGGGGCAGCAGCTACAGCCGCAACACCTCTGCTACCTCTTGCCCCTGGGGGCAGGGACCAAACCATGCTCTTTTGTCACCCAGTTCCAACAGAGTTCCCCACTGACCTTTTACTTTCTCTTTGGCATTTATAGGTTGAGAAGTCTGAAAACTGCCACAGCTGCTGGTGATTCATTCTCCTGAAGTCTCCTCTGAGCAGTCTGCCCCAGGTCTAGGTTGATGGTCAGGGCACCCTGGGTCTGGGCCTGCTGGCCTCATGTGGGACTGCGCTCAGCTTTCAGCCTGGTGTGAAAGACCCTTCCTGTTGACCTGCCAGGCTGCCTTCAGCAAGAGATTTGTTTCTTTCTGTCACTTTGTGGGTTCTGTAGCTTAAAAATTTGTTTAGAGTCATATTTTATAGGTACTGGGAGGTGGTTGGTGCAGGAGCTTAAGCAAGTTCCTGCTTTTATTCCTCCACCTTGGCTCTGCCCTCCTCACAAACTTGAGAGGTTCAAATGGGAAAATATATGTATATATATAGACCATTTGAAACTTTAATGTGTTACATAAATGTTATATATTATTATCAATAATTTGGGTTTTTCTGTTATGCTTTTTCCCAGGCTCTAGTGCATGTAAATTATTTTTTGCTTTTAAATGGGTTAATGTTTGTAATATGTCTTAACAGCTTTAAGTTAAAAGTGTTAAACAGAAGAGAAATATAAATGCTCTATATAAAATATATAGTCCCTAGGAAAAAAATCAATTTTTAGAGCTACAACATGAGAAATAATAATAAGACTAATGTCTTATTACAATGATTATGACATGGAGGTGACCTAGGCTATGCTGGTGAAGTTTAGCTCTGGGAGATCCTGTCAAGATGGAAAGGCTTTGAGTATGAGGTCCAGTGATGGGTCCTAATTCATCTGTTGTCTCATGACCAGTCTACTAAGTTGGGAAGGCATTCTTCTCCTCATTGGCTTTTAGGACCTCTTTTGCCATTTGGTCTAGTCCATTTTTTAAGGAGTTATTTTCTTCAGTATTTTTCTGGATCTCCTTTAGCAAGCAGTTGACAAGTTTTTCATGATTTTCTTGCATCACTCTCATCTCTCTTCCCAATTTTCCTCCTACTTTCCTACTTGATTTTCAAAATCCTTTTTTGAACTCTTCCATGGTCTGTGACCAATTCATATTTTTCTTGTAGGCCTTGGATGTAAGAGTTCTGACTTTGTTGTCTTCTTCTGAGTGTGTTTTGGTCTTCTTTGTCACCAAAGTAAGTTTCTATAGTCAGAGTTTTTTCCTGTTGTTTGCTCACTTCCCCAGCCTAATTTCTGACTTTTTAACTTTTTGTTAAGGCATGGCTCTCTTTCCAGGGTGGAGGGTGTACTATCCCAAGCTTCAGGGGTTTTGTGCACCTGTTTTCAAAGATATTTCTAGGGATGTGTAAGCTTTCAGTTTTTCTAAGGTGCTTCGATCTAAGGAGAAGTGTTTACTCTTCTCCCGGCCTATGTTCTAGTCTGTGAGCAACCACAAGCACTCATTTCTGCCCTGGAACTGTGAGAAGAGTTTTCTTCTCCACTGCTGCTGCCAAGCTCTGCTATGCTAGTGCTCCTTCTTACCCCAGGACTGCTGCCCAATACTGTGATGCAGATCCAAGTATAGTTAAAGCAACAGCATCCTGCCTCAATGCCAGCAAAGAGATCCCTGTAATCTTCTGATCAGTTGTTTGATCGTCTTATTGTCTATTGGTTGAGAGTTCTAGAAGCAGCTGCTGCTCTTGCTGTAGCTGTCACCCTGCTGCTACCTTGGGGCTGCACTGGGGATGGGGCTGGTATCTGTCCCTCCCTCACCTAGGTCCAACAGACCTTTCCCACTGACCTTCTAAGCTGTCACTGGCCAACTGTGGGTTGAGAAGTCTGGACAATTGCCTCACCTGCCAGTGATTTAGTTCCTGAGGCTTGCTCCGGGTTTGCAGGGCCCGGTCTGTGCCAGCATTGCCCACATTGGACTGTGGTCTTCTCCCAGCCTAGTTCTTAATCTAACCAGGAGAAACAGATCTTTCCCATCGAACATCGTCAGTTATTGGGCTGGAAATTTGTTTCACTCTTGTCTTTTTGTGGGATCTGCTGCTCCAGAATTTGTCAAGAGTAATTTTTTACAGGTATTTGGAGGGGTTTGGGGGAGAGCTCTAGCAGGCCCTTGCCTTTACTCAATCATCTAGGCTTCACCCTCTTAGGTCTCAGTTTCTTCCCTTCCAATTCTCTGTCTAATGATTTCAGTGAGGTTCACCCTTGAATCCTTTGCCCCTTTGTACTTCTGCTGTTCATGGTCTTATTAACCTCAAACCTCCATCACCTTAATATTACTTTTAAGATGCTGAACACTATTGGAGGAAGGTAAAAAATTGTGTTGCCTCAGTCCACGACAAATTCATACTCTTGTTGCTCAGTTGTTTTAGTTCTATCTGATTCTTTGTGACCCCATTTGGGGTTTTCATGCCAAGTATACTAAAGTGGCTTTCCAAAATTGGAGGTGATGCTGCACAATCCTATTGTTTTTCATAATCCCTATAGTAGTTGTTTCAAATATTCTCATCTCACAAGTCCCCAGAACTACCCTAATCCACGTCTCTCCTAGCTTAAGATCTTTTCTCCTATTATTATGGAGAAAACGGAGACCACTGTGCTCCTTAGTACACTCGACCTCATCCCCTCCTGCCTCTTTCAGCAGCTTGCATCATCCATCATTCCCATTCACTTTCATCTTCAGTCTCTTCCTATGCTGACTCCTTGACAACAAACATGGTTAGGTCTTCCTTATCTTTAAGCAACAGCTAAATTGCTATAAATTGTTCTGTTCCTTGCTAAAGTCTGCAGAAGAATAGGCTATGCTTGTTACTTCTACTTCTTTACTACCCATTTACTCCTCACCTCCTTGTAGTCTGGCTTCCAAGTCTACCATCTGACTGGGCTGCCGATGATCTCTGCCTTGCTAAATCTGGTGGCTTTTTTCTCAGTTCTCATCCTCCTTTAACTTTCAGGAACTTTCAATGCTGCTGACCACCTTCATCTTCTAGATACTCTTTCTTCCCTTGACTTGCATGAACACCATTCTCTCGTGGTTTCATTCCTACCTGTCTGATGACTGAAATTCTTTTAATCATCCTTCTCTCACTTCCTAAAAATGGGTATTTTTAAAAAAATTTATTTTATTGACTTGTTTGTTTACTTTTAGATTACAAGATTCAGTTCCAGAGTCACTTGAGTTTCAGATTTTTCTCCCCTTCCTCCCCACCTCCCACCCCCGCCATGGT
>CM053598.1:161396610-161426645 GCA_028646575.1 Pseudocheirus occidentalis | reverse complement strand
GATCTTTCTGGATCTTTCTCTGAATGTAGACATCTCCTTCCATCCTGAGACTTGTAGAGTTGTCTTTTAACTGTGCTATGCTGAGAAGAGTCCAGTTTTTCAAAATTGGTCATCACACATATGATATATCTGTGACCGTGTACCAATTTTTCCTGGTTCTACTCTTCTCACTCAGCATCAAAAATGGGTATTTCTTATGGTTCTATTCTGAACCTTCTATCTTTATATTCTCTTCTTTGGTGATCTTGTTCTCTCTCACATATTCTTAGAAGGTGACACAGAAATCTATACATCTAGCTATTACACAAACTGCTTGATGGGCACCTGCACGTGGTATTTTCTACATTCTTTGAATTTATGATATCAAAACTGATTTAAAGCTAGACTAGTCTTCAAATTGTTTTTCACACAATATGTCATTTCCTATCCCTATGCCTTTTTACTAGCTGTCCCCAATGACTGGAGTGCACTGCCCCTTTACCTAAAGGTATCCAGAATCCCTGGCTTCCTTCAAGGCTCAGCTTAAAAATCTTTTATATGTAAATATTTAACTGATCCTCCACCTGCATTTCCTTGCCCCACCCAGCAACATCATCTTGCCTCTACATACATGCTATCTCTCCTAGCAAAATTGTAGATTCCTTAAAGAACTGTTTTACTTCTGTTTCTTTAGCCCAGGCACTTAGCAGTGCTTGGCACACATGGCAAGTAAGCTCACAACGGTCCCAGTTTTCTCAATAAAAGAGGAAACCAGAGTATATGCCAGAAGAAAGGTGAGTTGTGGTGGTAGTTGGGGTCTTAGAGATGAAAGTACTATTGACTGAATGTATGATTAGTCTGGCATTTAAGGATATTATTGTTTCCAAAGTACCTTTTCAAATTTACTTCACATTATTCTCCTTTACACACCGTATTTCAGGCAAATTGGATCAGTAGGTGTTAACCTTAACTCAGTATGTCACCCTCTGTCTCTTGTACAAAACAGCATTTGTACAAAATGGTATAGTAGGGTGGTACGTTGGAAAGAATGCTGGACTTAGAAAACGTGAATTAAAATCTTGCCAGGGATACTAAACATCTGTACAATGTAACCTCTTTAAGGCTCAGTTTCTACACCTATAAAATGAGGATAATATTAGTACCTAGATGACAGGGTTATTGTGAGGATCAATTGAAATCATGTATGTACAGCACTAAAACCTTATAGAGCTATATAAAGATTAATAATTACTCTTCCATGCCAACTATGGACTCTCCTCTTTGCTTTCAAAAATCTTTATGATCCTTTAAAGCTCAAATCAGGTACCATTTTTGTGTAACTTTCCCTGACCTCCAGGTAAAAATATTTTCTTCTTAAACATTCTGGTACACTTTATCTGGATCTCTCCTTTGTGAGTGATAGGGATTACTTATGTTATATTTTCTTCCATATTCCCTGTTGAACCCCTGCTACTACCTTGGATGTCTACCCCTTAATGTCAGATCCTATGTTTTAGATTTGCTTCCAAGTATTTCATACAAACATACATATGAAATACATATTTATGAAATAATAAACATCATGAAATTAGGTGTGAAAAACACTCAGTACAGTAATTGGTGCATAAAAAATGTGACAGAAATACTAGTTGTTGTTATGATGTCAGGTTTTTCATAAATGTTTGCAAGATTGCTGACTTTTCCTAAATAGTTCCGGAAGTAGATTGGCATGCAAATGAACTGGTCTGCAATTAGTCGAGGCTGCTTTAAATCTATATTTACAGACAAATTAAATGGACATTTTAACTATTTTTCCTATAATTTTAAAGTATGATATACATAATATTTAAATATATACATGTATGTGTGTGTGTGTGTGTGTATATATATATATACACAAATTGCTATTATTACTGACTGTCCTTTAGTTAACAGTGGGTTTCTCCTGTTATAGTACCTAATGTAAACAGCAAACTTACATTAAGTAGAAACACTCAAGTATGAAAGTCCTAAATTTGATCCATGTGCCATAACAATTTGATAAAATTTAAAAGTCATTTAACTGCATGAAAGATTTATAGTAATATATTTTACTGTCAAGTCCATAAAAAGCAGATCTTTAGACTATGAGGAAAAAAACCCCTTATTATGTACAACATAGTTCAATTAGGATCAACAGGAAATGACATGCATAATAAAAAATTACAAATGCGAATCTTTTCTCAAATAATAATTATTATTGATTAAAGTAGATGGTTTATATTAGTAATTTAACTCCAGATCCCTTGTGAAGATTTAGTGAGTTTGTATCAGACAACATCAACATGCTAAACTCTTAAGTTGTAGCGGGTTTTGAGAACTATCTTATGTTCATAACACTGTCAAAATTTTATGCATAATGAAAATTTTATGGACGTTTAAAATACATCACTTGTACAGTGTCCTATACTTAGAAAGTACTCAATAAAAGTTTGCTGATACTATAAAAAGAGAAACTAAGGCACTAAATCTAAAACTTCTTTGCTATACATATCCATTTAATGCTTTGCCTGAAAAAGCAGCTAAATTTTAAGTCAAATTGATTTCTTTTATACAAAATATGCAGTAGACAAAATTGTCAGGCTGCTTAGATTATATAGCGAGGGTATAGAAATAACAAAACAAAATTATAAGTGTGGGGTCTGAATGAGTGACATGGAAAAACTCAATTTTTTTTTTCCCCCTTAAAACTAGATTATACACAATTATAGGAAAAGAAGTTCAGTTCTTGAAATAATTTACTCAAGAGGTTAATAAAGCTACTGGCTTTGTTTTGTCACTAAAAGAACACACATGAAATGTTTATTTATAAAATATAAGGCTTACCTTCAAAAAATTAGAAAATGCTGACATAACATGTAATTGTACTACTTGCTGACGAGATGCTTTTGTGTGTTTTATACTGTCCAAAAGTTGTTCCAATACCAAGAGCCTTAAATCAAAAGCAAAAATGTTAAAAAGCAGATATAGATAAAATGAATTATTAAAAAAAATCAAAAGGACTTCCCCTGATGTATCTATAGTAATGTGTTATTTAAATTATCTTGTGAAGGTTACTAAGATTTATATAACAGATGACTAAAAACTTAAAATTTTATAGAAAAAGAACTCAATTAGATTAAATAATATATCAAGGACATGGGGTTTTTTGTGTGTTTGGGAATTCCTTCTACCCATGCAAATAAAATGCCACTCATCTATAATGGTGAGTTGGCGCAATGGATGGAGAGATAAGCCTAGAGTGAAGAAGACTCCTATTAGTGAGTTCAAATCTGGCCTCAGATACTTACTAGCTGTATGACTCTGGACAATTCACTTAACTTGGTTTGCCACAATTTCCTCATATGTAAAATGCTTACTTTGCCAAGAAAGCCCCAAATGGGGTCTTGAAAAGTCAGGTATGACTGAAATAACTAAACAACAACATAATCTATAACAGTAACATAGAACTGAAGGGTTGCCCAAGGTTGAGAGACATTAAGTGATTTTTTCAGTCACACAACAAGCGTCAGAGGCAAAAATGAATTCTGGTATTCCAATCTCAGGGTCCAGCACTGTGCAATATTACCATTTTAGAATAAATTACATAAAGGAGAAAATGGGTATATTTAATAAGTAGGGAGGGTAGATTTTTCTTTCTACCCAAAAGGCCATATATTAATATGGATGATTTTTTTCTTAAAAATTTCAACATTCAACAACAAAATTATTCTATGTGGGGGTGGCTAGGTGGTGCAGTGAATAGAGCATCACCCCTGAAGTCAGGAGGACCTGGGTTCATATCCGACCTCAAGATACTAGCCGTGTGACCTTGGGCAAGTCACTTAACCCCCATTTCCCTGCCCTCCCCCCTCCAAAAAGCAAAGAAATAAAAATAAAATAAAATAAAATAATTATTCTATGTGCTCCTTCCAGCATATCCAGATCACTTATTCATAGGCATCATACAACAACCTAACCTCTCTGGATGTTCATGCCATTAAAATATATCATCTTTCATGATAATGCTCACTAAGATCTACTCTCTCCAGGAGTCTCTCATCACTCTTTTGACTTCAGCACCCGGGTTACATCCTCTCTCCATCCCAAATCTCTTGCCATCACTTTAAATGACTTCAACACTCATACCGGTGATTCTTCTAAAATAGGCCTCTGTAATGGCACTGGGAATGTGAAGATCTTCCCTGCCCCTTAACAGACCTAGGGGGAGTTTGAAGCTTCCCTGCTGTGAAGAGAAACTGCCCCCTGATAGGCTGAATGTAGTCACATGGAGCGTGGGGTAGGAGGAGTTTGCTGAGGAGAAGGAGACTATGAGAAAGCTGAAAGAAGTAATGAAAACCTATCATGTCTGGAGATGCAGGTATGTAACATAACATCCCCTGAGCAGATCCTCATGGAAATGTCACGGTGAAGACAGCGCCTCCTGCTTCTCAGCCCCTACTTCTGACGCTAGTAATGGTGAAACAGGACACCCTCTGTCAGAGGCGCTGGGTAGGATTTCACAGTTAAGTGATGAAGGAGAATGGGAAAAAGATAAATGTCCTTATGAGAGAAAAGTAATGGCCAGAGGATTCCAAGCCAGACTAGACTGCCAAGACAAGAACTGTTTACTGCTCTGTTAGGAGCAGGGGTTGATTTTAGAAAAACTGACGGCATTCCAAATAATGAACTATATAAAACGTACCGATAAGGGTCTTAAATGTCAGACGGCACAGAGAAGTGACCATTGTATCCAAGTTTGTCACACCTTCAGGGGGACTCAGATTAAAGAAAGTGCTGGGATAGGTGGAAGCGGTCAATGTGCTGAACTTGGGGCAGTGTACTAAGCCACTGGAATGCAGTGAGGACAAGTGTCATATATTCCACCGTGAATGAGGTTATTATGATAGTGAGTTCATGGACTGCAGAAGCACGGCTGACCCTATATTTGACTCTTTGCCTTTTTGTCCATTAAACTTGTTTGTAAGATTTGTTTTCTGCAGGTTTGGTACCCTCCACCTGCAGTTGCCTAATTGCTTAAACCAGATGTCATCCCCTCTCTGTGACTGTGACATGCCACTTCTGAACTTGGTATTGACCAAGTTCCAGATGACAGCTAAAGAACTGACCTTTCTAATGGGGCCTCCTGGACCTGGCACTGACCAAGTTCTGGATGACAACTAACGAACTAAACTCTCGAATGAGACCTCTTGGGTCAGGGACAGCTCTACATCCAACTTCAGCTTGAAGTAGCTTTGAAGAAGAGACCTTCACCTCTTACCCCAAGATTTTGAGCCCCATTCATTTGAGGAGGGAAGGATGGGGTGCTTATGCCCAAGCCCCCACCCTGAGCTATTGTTTTATGTACAAAGCTTTTCTATTATCCCTGTTACACTGTTGCAAAGTTCTGCTGGCACCAGTTTTTCCACAAGTTATCCCTAAACTCTCATTTACTGTTATTGTATTTTTGGTATGTAAGGGACATGAAAGATCTTGCGGCTGAATATGATGCAAACGGGAATCTGAAGATCTTCCCTGCCTCCTTAAAAGACCTAGGAGGGAGTTTGAAGCTTCCCTGCTGTGAAGATAAACTCTGTCCCCTGACAGGATGAATGTAGTCACATGGAGCCTGGGGTGGGAAGAGTTTGCTGAGGAGAAGCAAAGCCCACAAAGAAGCTGACAGAGGGTGAGTCTGACAGTTGCAGACAGAGGAGCTTAGGCAAGGAAACAGAGTTCTGTGAGTAAATATTGATCTTGTATTGGTTTGTGGGAAGGCTAAAGGATGCTGTGGCTCTCAGCATTAGGGGAATTACTGAAGGTCATCAAGGTAGTAAAAGATAGCAATGGGATTGGAACCCCTTGCTTATCCAACACTGAGCCCTGAATGACAGTCTCCCTCATTAAATGATATGTCATATTTTTATTTTTTGGATTCTATTTAAGACCCAGAGAGGTCTATTTTGGCTGATGTTTTGTTGTTCCCCCATACATTTCTGAGTCATGAGTTGTAGGAGGGTCATCTTTCCTCTCACTTAATGGGTCCTTCTTCAGGCCCATGGGGTTAACTCACATTCTTGTGAAATTCTGAAAAGCTAGAAATTATTTTTTTCACCTGTCTCAAGTTGCCTAAAGAGAATCAAATTTCCCTTTCAAAATAGACTACATCACAGCAGATCAAAACTCAGCTTTGGAATGTCAAAGTTGCCTATTAACCATATGAAAACAACCTTTCAGACAAAATACAAATCAACTCAGTCAGTTTGTGAAGTGGCTCATATCCTACTATATAATTTACTGTCCATTTGCTGCATATTTTCATTGTTTCCCTTTAAAACTCAAGTTTTATATGTCAATTATGCCCCTAAAGTGTAGCACAAATCCTTTAGACTGTAAGGTAATGTTGAGGCCTTTCCAGTCTTGGCATCTTCAAACAGTAGAGACTAAAGTCCCAACAACCTCTCCCTTGGTTTTCAGAAAGTGGTCAAGGTAGAGAGATTTATAGCAGTATAAAATACAGTCCAATGCCCTCATATGGCTATCTGACACAGTGGAAGTTAAGATTCAGGCTAAAAATGGTTTAGTTTTAAGAATCTTATTTGCTATACAGTACTTACACTACTGTAGATTTCATGTGTTACTAATGGTGAATTGTCTAAAATCAATGGCTTTTTAAATTGAGATGTTAGCACAAAAGGTCACAGAATCCTAGGGAATTACTAGCAAGAA
This sequence comes from Pseudocheirus occidentalis, assembly GCA_028646575.1. NCBI lineage: Eukaryota > Metazoa > Chordata > Mammalia > Diprotodontia > Pseudocheiridae > Pseudocheirus > Pseudocheirus occidentalis. Next base: position 161,419,922 of record CM053598.1, on the reverse strand, counting down.
AAATGTTACCAATTTTACTTTGTGTACCACATTTTATGGGTTATTTCATGGTTACTGTGTTAGAAAAATACATATTATCAGAATTAATTTTTAAATGAAGATTTGTATGTACAAAAGTGTATTTTTACAATCTCCAGTGAAAGATTACAGTTTTTTGTGGCTATGGGAACCTTAACCCTCTATTTCCTTTAGGTTCAATATATCAGAGTTCACATTTTTTACTTCTGCATAATTTTCTAGGAACATTACCCCTGTGAAAGTTGAAGGCTGATTAAATAAGATGTTGAGGTCATATTTTTTAGGTTTCCTGGTAACTCTTCTTCCATAACAAAAAATTTAACTAATTCTTGACCCATACTCTCATTCTTTCTTTCTCCCAGTTTCAGAGATGAAGCAGTGTTCCTCCTAGCTCCTAAATTAACCAATGTACTTTATCCAATTTCCTTTCATCTCCCTCAGGATCTTTCTCCAGATGTAACCTTTCTCCCACTCTTTTATCTTCAATCCCTCTCTCTCTCTCTCTCTCTCTCTCTCTCTCTCTCTCTCTCTCTCTCTCTCTCTCGTTCTTCCCTATTGTATACAAACATATTATTACCTTCCCATCCTAAAAATAAAACAAAAATAATCTTCCTCTGACTTGATATTGTCTCAAGTTGTTATCAGATATCTATTCTCTCCATCCTTACTAAAGTTCTAGAAAGTGTTCTAGATTTGCCTCATCTACTTCTTTATGGCTCACTCACAACAAACCCCTTTGCTTTTGACTTTTGCTCTCACCACTCTACATATACTGCTGACTCCTTAATTGTCAACTCTACCTGTCTCTTTTCAATCCTCAACCTCCTCGACGTTTCTGAAAAATTTAAAATTACTACTAACTACAGGAGCTTTTTTACTCTCTCATTTAATGTATTCCAAGACACTGATTTCCTCCTTCTCGGGTCTCTTCTATTGCCACATCTTTTTCACCCCTTTCCTCTCTCTCCACTCCCGGTACAGGTATATGCCAAGGCTAAGTGTTTGGCACTTATTTCCGTACTGTTTGCAACTTTACCTATTTTCCTGTCAAAGTCATTTAGTCTCATGATTTCAATTATTATCTCCATGCAGATGACTCTGAAATATATATAATTTTGCCTTAATCTCTCCACTGAGTCCCAGCCCCTTATTTCCAACTGCCTGATAACATCTCTATTTGAAAGTCAAGCCAGAACTTTGAAATCAACATGTCCAAAATGGATCTCATTATCTTTTCCTTGAAACATACCTTTTCCCCAGATTCTCTATTTTTGTTCATAGTACCATTACGTGTTCACTCAGGCTGAAAAACTTCAGTGTCATCTTTGACTCTTCTCTCCGATTCCCTTACCTACATCCACTTAGAGTTGTTAAGTCCTGTCAACTCGACCTCCATAACAACTCACTTAATGTTTGCCCTCCTCTTCACCCCTCAGGTCACACTATACAATGAACAATTGCAGTAGGGCCCGGACTACTACAATATATTACCAACTAGCCTTCCTGCATATAGTCTCTCTCTCTCTCCCCTCTTAAATCCATCACTAACAGAGCTGCTAAGAAATCCTAATGAACAAAGCCAATAATGTCAGTTCCTGGCTCAAAAAACTTTACTGGTTCTCCATTATCCATAGGATAAAATACAAACTCCATAGCCAGTCATTTAAATCATCCTATATCTTCTTTTCAAGCTAAATTTCTTAACATTTTCACTCTTATTATTTCTAATTACTTCAGACATTCCATATTTTACTCTACTTCTTAGCAAATTATGTATATATAAATCTATTTTCCCATGGACATGTGTATATATATATATACACATATATATACACATGTGTGTTATATATCAAATGTATATGTACATACATGCTAATTATGTACATGTATATGCCACTATGCACATGCCAATATGTACATGTATGTATGTGCCAAGCAAATCGTACTATTAGGCATTCTTAATCTTGTCCTGCATTCTAGAATTTTTTCTGCATTCTCACATTTTGGTGCCCATGGAATACATTCCCCACTACAGCTTCACTTCTTGTAACACCCTTCTCTTCTTTCAATGTATAGGTCAAGTGCTACTTCATCCACAAAGTACCCTTGATTAATCTTACGTGAAAGCAGTTTCCGCCTCCTAATTCTTCACTCTGTCTGGTCTACTCTGTGTAGATTTCTCCTTTTGCCTAAGTCATATTCTATGTTGTATCATGCTTATTTTTATGTACAGGTTTAGTCTTCCTATTAAGCCAGAAGCTTCTTTAGGGAAGGGATTTTCATCCTCACTGCTAACTACAAAGTAGGCACATCTGAAAAGTTTGCAAGTGTTCTTAATCTGGCATCACAATCTGACTTTTCTATTAAAAATGCGATCTTTTAGGAGTTGGAGTTGATAAAATTATGATACTAATGAGATCAGCTAGCTTGACCTATTTAATAGATGGCATCACTATTTCCAGAGAGGTGCTGAGCATGCATTACATATCTTCATGATTGGGTAAGACTGTGTCAACAGGTTAGCATGGAACACATCTCTTCTCAACGAGAAAAAATAAAGTATATGACATTTGGACAATAATCAACTTCATATAAGATCAGAACATACGTTATGTAAGAAGCAGCTAATCTTAGCAAATGCTACTACCTTGAGCAATTAATCTCTAAGTTGTCTAATGTATAGACAGATATTTAAAATGGTCTCACTTGAAAAAATGGAAAAGCTATGTCTATTTTTATTATAGGATGAAAACATCTTTATTTATTTTATATTTTCTATCACAGTACAGTCTTGCTTTAATTACTTTTGTTCTTTATCACAGCACACAGCAACTTCATTTCATACAGACAATAGGGACGCTATTAGCAATAGTTAGAAACTTTAAAAATAATTTGGATTTTGAGAAAACTGGGGAAACAACGGATTCTCAGGAACAGTCAGGTCATGGATGATAGGTACTACAATTGTAAAATTATGTCAATCTTTTTTTTTTTCTTTTTGGAGGGAGGGCAGGACAATTGGTGTTAAGTGACTTGCCCAAGGTCACACAGCTAGTAAATGTTAAGTGTTGGAGGCCAGATTTGACCTCAGGTCCTCCTGACTCCAGGGCTGGTGCTCTATTCATTGTGCCACCAACCCACCCCAAATTATGTCAATCTTTAACACAAATGGAACTGTTTGAGGGAAAAAGTAGCAACCTAATAAGAATTTATTTTGGTCGAACACAAATACAATCAAAAGCAGCCAGTGATCAAAGAGCAAAGAACCATCTACCCAGAAAAAATGGTAGAAAATGCTCATTTCTTTTACTTATGCTCCCTATAAGGATATCCTAGAAAAACAATTAATGCTCTACATAAAATTCCTTGAAAAAAAAATCTAATTAGGTAATGAATGAATGAATGAATGAAAAGGCATTATGCGAATACTATGTTCCAAGCAGTATATATCAGGTACAAGAAACAGATTGTCCCCTTAATAAGCTTACATTCTAATATAGAGAAAAAATAATTTCTTCTATTTCCCATGTAATATATGTTATTTGTCAAAAACTACCTGAAGGGATATTTTTCCTAACTGATCTATCTCTAGCCACACTCTCCACTTTCCCCCATTTTGACTTCCATAATGAATCAATTCAACACTATATTATCTTCCTCTCTTGAACACCTAAGCCACTTAGCTTTTGTCAATTATGCTCTTCCAAGCCTCAACTTTAGATTACTCCTATCATTCACTGTCTTCATTCCTAAACATGTGCTGCTGAACAAAGGTATAGAAAATCATGCAAATATTCTGACTGAGTCCACTATAAATTTATGTTATACAAACTCAATTGTGCCCTCATGGTGGCTAAGCAATCCTTCTATACTTGTCTTTCCATCTCACAATGCCTCTCCTCATAGCACTTCTTTCAAACATCTTCATCCCTCCCTAAAACTTTCATGGTGCCCTCTTCTCTCTCAGCTGAGAACTTTCTCTTGTAGTTTACAGAAAAAAATTGAGGCTATTCTCCATGAATTCCCTCTTCTCCCCTCATCCTCATTTCCTATCATTCAAATGCCTTCTGCCATTATCTTCTTCTTCACCAGGGGCCATCCATCTAGTCATCCTGATCTATATCTGGTCACTGGACCCAGATGTCTCCAGAAGAGAAAGTGAAGTTGGTGACCTTCCCACAGCCTTCCCTCACTTAAATCCAATTTATTTGCAAGTCATAGCATCATCTCCTTGATGTCATGGTCCTCATCAAGAACAAAGGACAAACAACAACAACATACACCAACAACCTTCACCTGTTTCATGTGACAAGGTAGCCTTACTTTTTACGGAGGTTAAACCTGCCACTTGTTCAAGTGACCCCATTCCCTCTTGTCTCTTCCAACAGACTGTCCCCTCTGTCATTCCCACTCCTTTGCTTATTTCCAATCTCCCTCTGTCTCCTGGCTCCTTCCCCGCTACCTACAAACACACCCATGGATGCGCCATCCTCAAAAAGCCCTTACATATCTCCTCTGCCCTTTGTGGACAAAAGTCTAGGGAAGGTCATCCACATCACTTTCTCTCTTCCCAACCCCTTATAATCTAGTTTCCAACCTCATCATACCACTGAAACTGCTCTCCCAAATTATTAATGACCTCATAGTTGCCAAATTCAATGGTCTTTTCTCAACCCTCATTCTCCTTGACCTCTCTGCAGCCTTTTATCCCACTGATCACCCTTGATACTTTCTTCTCTCTAAATTTTTGAGACACCAATTCCTCCTGGTTCTCCTCCTACCTACCTGACTGCTCTTTCTCAGATTCCTTTGCTGGAATTCTCATCTGGATCACTCTCTGTAACCATAGGTGTTCCACAAGGTTCTGAACTGGGACCACTTCTCTTCTCTATTCCACCTGACCTCATCAGCTCCCATGGACTCTGTGCTTATGATTCTCATATCATACCCCAAGCTCTCTGCTGACCTCTAATCTCATAATCTCCTACTGCCTTTCAGACATCTCAAACAGGATGTTGAGTAGGCATACTAAACTTAACACGTCCAAAACAGACTGAAAAGAACACTATCTTCCCAGTCCTTTAGGTTTGCAACCTTGGAGTCATCCCTGACTCATCACTCTTATCCCTCCCCCCCGCCCATATTAATTTCTTTTTTTGCCGATGCCTGCTGACTTCACTCTGTAACATTTCTTGAATACTCTCCTTCTCTCTTCCGACATTGCCATCACTCTACGACAGGCCCTTATCGCCTCACACCTCTCTATCGCAATAGCCTGCTGGTGAGTTGACCTGTCTCAAGTCTCTTCTCACTCTAATATACCCAAAGTGATTTTCCTAAAGCCAGGTCTCTGTCACCCCTCCACTCAATAAATTCCAGGGTCTCCCTATCACTTTCAAGATCAAATACAAAACCTGCTATTTGGCATTCAAAGTCTTTCATAAACTAGTTCCCTATTTTTCCAGTCTTCTCACTACTTTTCACATATTTTTCAATACAATGACAATGGCCTCCAGGCTGTTACTGTACCATGAACAAGTTACTACTATCTTTTGACTCTGGTCATTTTCTCTGGCTGTCCCCCATGCCTGGAATGCTCTCTCCTCAATGCTACCTATTGGCTTTGCTGGTTTCCTTTCAATCCCAATTAAAGTTTACCTTTTATAGGAAGCTTTTTCCAACCCCTCTTGACTATAGTGACTTTATTAATTTTTTCCTGTTTATCATGTATACAACTTTTGTATATATTTCTTTGAAAACTGTTCACCCCATTAGATTCTGAATTCCTTGAAGGCAGGAACTATCTTTTGCCAATGCTAAATACAGTGCCCAGTATGTAGTAGGTGACTGAGGTTACTGCTTGACTGAATGATTTGTAATGAGGGGTTTAAGCACAATCTCTTGCCAATATATATTATAATAATTACAAATTTCTTTATATAAAATGGTCCTTTGTTTTAGGATTCAAGATACTAAAAAATGAAATATTTTCTTATTCCAAGTATGAAGGGACTAGAACAGAGAAAAATGACTTTGCATTCTCAGTTTAATCTTTAAATAGAATTTCGTTGAGTCTTGGTGTCATATGCCACAAAATGCAATCAAAATGAAAACCTCTAAATATGGAGTGTCTAACAAAAATCCCAAGCTATTAATGCCCACCTGCTCCCTAATTAACCTCTTCTAGTTTGACATATCTTTTAATTATGGTTTTGCCTCAAAAAAATTACAAAGATGTGGTTCAAAGGAGAATAGCAAGCAATCTTTAATAAATGTTACACCATAACTATCAGAAAATGATAAAATTTATAGATTCCAGTCATAAATCATATAACTTCTGAAGTTCAAAGCTCAGTGGGAAAACTTTCCCATCTGCTGCCTTTATGCAGTTTATTCTCCCTAGTCCTCTAATGAAATCCACTGGAGACTGAGATAATTGCTTATGACCCAGCTTCTTATCATGGTTTACTGCCCAGACCACTTTCCTCTGTATTTCCCAAACTAACCATGTTAGTTAATTAATACCTAAGGTAGGCAGGTTTCCTTTTTAATTATCTCCCAACCTTAAAAAAAATTATCTTAAAAATGATTTATACCTACTGCAAAATGCATTAGAATTCAATATATACATTATTCTCATCATTAGAAAAGCCTAAACAATAGCTTAAACGTAATATATATGAATACATTTTAAAGAGTGCTACTATAAAAAGGACAGTCATGAAAAATCATCCCATTCAAACCATAATTGGATTTTAGAACAGAAACTCCTCACCAGTTATTAAGGGGGTATCAAATTATACAGGTATAAGATTCGTGTCAAAATGAAAATAAATTTAAAATGAAAACAATGCTTTCAGAAATTCTTTCCAGTGCTATACATTCATAGTCTAACTTAAATCCCTGAACCATTAAGATACAGTTTTGGCCCTCTGACTAATGTAAATTATTTGAAATCTACTTTATGTCCCTAATTACACTAAATTTCTAGTATCGCTTATACCCAGTTTTCTCTATGAAGCTTTCAAATGACTACTGCAGCTTAGCTTCACTCTTTGAGTTTACTGCCTCTATTATGGGACTTAATCATATGCTACTTTATGAAAGAATCCATTATCATAGACTTATTTAACTTTTGATGTTAAGTATGTATGCCCTTTTTCGCCAATTAGGTTGTAGGCTCTATAACTTGTTACACTTTCCATTCCTAATGGGGCTTAGCACAGCCATATGCTCCTAGTATATGCTCAATAAATATGTGATAAATAACTCACTACTTTTCTGTTATGAAGATCTAATAATTTCTCTAAACCTAACCTAAGATCTGTACAGATTGACAGAATGATCTCCCCATTCATTTGTATTCTAGCAGGTATTCAACAACTGTACAGCATATTTTCATATACTGCTCATGTATTATTCAAGAGATTCAAAATGTTTACCTTTGAGGTTCTGCTACATGTGCACACACAATTCCAAAAAGCCTGGCTGCAGAGCTGATAAGTGAAAACATTGGAGGTAGGGGCTTTGGTACTGAATCCCCTTCTATACCATGTTCATAAATTGAAAATGGGTCATACTCAAGGCTTCCACAAGCAACACCATTACCAAGGAGGAGCTAAAGAAAAAGAGAACAAACGAAGCTTGTTTAACAAGCATGATCCACAAATGGACATTATCTAGAACTGTTAGGCAGTAACTATTTGAGAATGGACTTTACCTACCTGTTCTTCAATAAATCTGTGGTCAGTGTCTTGTAATAAAGGACTTAGTAATAAAAGATCATCCTGGTGACAGAGGGATGGAAGTAAGAATGTGGATGCTGCCATCTGGGTATCAGAAGCAGTCAGGTCAGCTGCCAGCTCTTTGAGAATATCACAGAGGTTTCCTGATGAGTCAAAAAAGAAAGGAAATAAGTTTTTAATCAATTGTAAAAAATAATTAGTTTAGTTGATTAAAGAACATAGGTGATGAATTTTACCTTTGTGAGAGTTAGGTTGCTTTTTTGGTTTGAACCTATAGTTTCATTAGTGTGAGGAACTCACAACTTGAAAACTACTTCTACTAAGGCAGATCAGCATATCATCAGCAACTTAGAGAAAGAGTTGTCTAGGGCCCTGAGAGGTTAAACGTCTTACCCATGGCCATAAAGCTAGGACGTGTCAGAGGCAGGATTTGAACCCTGATCTTCCTGATCCCAAAGCTGTGTATTATCTTTTCTGAAGTCTGGTTAGTTTTGTTCTATTCCATGGGGTAAACACTACTCTTGAAAACCTGAAAAGGTATCTTGCAAATGTGTGCTTCAAATGTGCTACTGGTTGTAGGTGTACCAAGGAAGAGATATGAACCGATCAGCAGAAATCCATCACAACTATTACAAAACAATTTAAACAGCATAATCTTCTGATTCTATCAATGCTGAGTGAGGTATATGAAAGACACCAAAGGCTAAATGCTCTAGGTGTACTTGTTTGAAATATATGCTACTGAAAAACGTGTGTAAATCACACTTGTGAATCAACTCATTTTCCAACACTGATTTACAGCATAATTTCAAATGCTTATGTTCACTTGATTAATGTTAAATTATAAGAAAGCTCCTCAAGTTTAAAGCTTTACTGTATGTAGTAGTGTGTAATTTGACTATAATTTGGGAGGAAGATATTTTTAATCTTAAAAGTTTAAGTTATATACTACCCTATTTATCTTTAATCCTAGGCCCATTCCAAGTTACAATCAAGCAGCTAACTAAACACACCAGAGAAGGAGCACTTTAATGGTCCTTTTAGCAAAGTATTCTACTAGCACTGGAGAAAATCACTTATTGACTTTTTCTGGGCACACATAGCTTTTTGTAAAAGCAAGCTTCTTAAAGAAGTCAACATTTGTGTTTTAATACTTTTTAAAACCCAAATATGCAAACAGTATGATTGAAACAGACAGGAACATAAGCAGATTTAAAAAAAAAAAGAATAATTCATAACTCTGGCAACACAAACCTGTTTCTAACAGGTCCCCATCAAGGTTAGTTTTTCTTCTTATCTGACCAGTCCTCTACCTCATAGGTAGTCTAAAGAAATGATTTTAGGAAATACGTATATTTAGGAAATATAATATTCTCCATAAAAGATAATTTAAAGCCTGACAAGTTTCTAACTAAGAAAACATGACAATATGCTCCTTTTCCCTCTGCTCTACTCATTAGTCTTGTCACCAAATTCCTTTATTTTTTTTCTGGGAAATTTACTAGTGTTAGTCTATACTATTTCAGACAATGACAACTGGATAATGACAAGACATTATAGCTAAAGACATTCTAATATCAAGCAAAACATAGACTTAAATTAAATATGTTAATTTGAAAGCAAGCTAAGTACTTTCTAAAAATTATAGATTCCCAATTAAAATAAGATCAAAAGTTCTTAAAATAGACATTTAAAAATTTATTTTGTTTTCAACATTCAATTCCATAAGCTTTTTTTTTTTTTTTTTGCTTTTTGGAGGGCAGTTGGGATTAAGTGACTTGCCCAAGGTCACACGGCTAGGTTTTTGTGTTAAGTGTCTGAGGCCGGATTTGAACTCAGGTACTCCTGACTCCAGGGCCAGTGCTCTATTCACTGCGCCACCTAGCCGCCCCTCCATAAGCTTTTGAGTTTTAAATTTTCTCCCCTTCTTCCCTTCCCTCTCCCCAAAACAGTGTGCAATCCAATATAGGCTCTACATATTCATTCATATTAAACATATTTTTACATTAGTCATTTTGTAAATGGAATTATAATCAATGGAATCAAACACAAGAAAGATGAAACAAAACAAAAAAGCAAGAGCAAATAGTATTCGGTCTGCAAATGCTTTGATCTGCATCCAGACTCCATAATTCTTTCTCTGGATGTGGATAGCACTTTCCACCATAAGCCTTTTGTAGTTGTCTTACCCTGCATTACTGAGAAGAGCTAATCAAATCTATCAGAGTTAGTCACCATACAATGCGGCTGTAATTGCACAGAATGTTCTCTTGGTTCTGCTCTCCTCACTCAGCATCAGTTCTTACAAGTCTTTCCAGGTTTTTCTGAAGTCTACCTACTCATCATTTCTTATAGCACAACAGTATTCTATTCTATACCACAACTTGTTCAGCCATTCCCAGACTGACAGGCATCCCCTCAATTTCCGATTCTTAGCCACCATAAAAAGAGCTAATATAAATATTTTTGTACATGTGCGTCTTTTTCCGATTTGTATGATCTCTTTGGGATACAGAACTAGAAGTGATATTGCTGGGTCAAGGGGTATACGCATTTTTATAGCCCTTTGGGCATAGTTCCAAATTGCACTCCAGAATGGTGGATCAGTTCATAACTTCACCAACAATGCGTTAATGTCCCAATTATCCCACATTTTCTCTAGCTTTAAAATTTTCCATTTTATTATGTTAGCCAATCTGATAGGTGTGATGTGCACAGTACCAAAGAGTTATTTTGATTTGTATTTCTCTAATCAATAGTGATTTAGAGAATTTTTTCATATGACTATAGTTTTATTTATCATTTGGGGAATGACTTATATTCTTATAAATTTGACTCAATTCTCTTTTATATTTTAGAAATGAGGCCTTTATCAGAGACACTGGTTATAAAAATTCTTTCCCAGTTTTCTGCTTCTAATCTTTGTGGCAATTATTTGTGTAAAACGTTTTCAATTTAATGTAATCAAAATTATCTATTTTAAATTTTATAACATTCTCTATCTCGTTTGGCCAAAAATTGATACTGACATTAAAAGACAATTTTAAAGTGGCCCCTGCAATACTCAGATGCCCATCTTATCACAGCTTAGATGTGGAGAGTGGGAAATGGCTTGCTGAAGTCATCCAATTCAGCCTACTCCTGAAAAATAACTACTTTTACCAAAACCTTTTCTGGAAGGCTTCCCACAGGAAGGACCCATTACCTCATCTTACTGGGGATAGCTCACACGCTTAGAAAGATTTCCCTTTCATTCCTAAATTTGCCTCTTTGTGACTTCCCTTTATTACTCAATTATGCTCTCTGGGGCAAAGAGAACTAGTCTAGTTTCTTTCCTTGGTCACAGACTTTCAAACACCTTAAGACACCTCTAAAACCCTCCAATTTCTTTTCTTTCCAGGTTAAATATTCCTAATTCACCTGATCGTCTTGATTTTCTTGGTCATGATTTTAAGGCCCTTTACCATGCTTGTCCTTCTTAATGTGCAATATGTAGAACAGAATATAATCTTCTACATGTAGTCTAGGCAAGGCATATAGAACAGGGCTATAACTTCCTTATTCTTGGTCTCTCTTAATTGCAGATTAAGATTGTATTAGCTTCCTTGTTGCCATATTCCAGTGGTGACTCATACTAAGGTTGCATTCCAGAAGATGAGCTATATTTAAACCATGCTTCCTCCAATCTGGAATTTATAAATTGATTTTTTTGAACCCAAGTGCTGGAGTTTATATTTTATATTTAAACTTGAATTAACCAATGGATCTGTGCTCTCATTGATGTGGATATCCTCAAATGATATCAATTAAAACACATCCATACCAGCTCAATCTGAAAGATTCTGCCAATAAGTTTGTCAAAGAGGGTCCACCCAACAAGCTAAGGTTCTTTTTAAGATAGGAATGACAGCAATGGAACACATGGGACATTCACTACCTATCCCTTATTTTTGTTATGTAAGTGGCATGTCTTTTTTGGTCTTAAAAAAAAATTACATTATATTACTTCTTCAGCCTTATCCCCTATTTATAATATACTGCAGCTTGCTCATGTCCACTGTGTTTCTCCACTGATTTTTTGGAAATCCTCAAAAAAATCAGTTGTTGGGAGACTGTAGTGTTCTATGAGTAGGAGTCATATATCACAATTGGAAGAACACTGGCATTAAATAAGGACTTTTTACTGAGGGAGAGAGGAGTGTTCTAAGTAATGTGAAAGGGTAACAATAGCAATGAAGAAAAGGAGCCGAGAGACCAATTAGTTTAATGCCCTCATTTTAATGAGGAAGAAACTGAGGTCCAGAGAGTTTGAGTCTTTCTGCTTTTAGACTTGCTCCCCCTGTGAATGGAATGATCTCTCGTGTTTCATTCTCACCTCTTACAATCCCTGGTATGCTTCAGGAAACAGGTTTAAATCCTGTCTTTTGCAGGAGGCCTTTTCCAGTGGCTAAGCTGCTTCTTCTCTGAGACTGCCTTCTGTTTACTCTGTATATTATGTATGCACCTAGTTATTTTTATGTGTCTCATCAATTAGAATGCAAGCTTGATGTGAGAACATGGACTGTTATTTTATTTTTTTAATCCTCAGGGCTTAACATAGTTAGAATGAACACTTGATAAAATATGTGTTGACTAGGACTGACTTTTAAATAATTAGTTGCACAGGTTCCCAAACAGGGCAGATCAATCCCTGGGGGGTGCTGGAATGATCCAAGGGGCAATAGCAGCCTTGGATACAACTGAGGAGTATTGAATAAAAATAAGGGAGCAGTAGAAGTATAAGAAGAAAAAAAAAAGAAAATTTTGAAAAACTGTTCATACATGTTTTATCTGTTGTGCAACAGAGTTAAAGTCACAGTGATCACATTATTTTCCAAATAAACACACTAAATGTAAGTTGCAACCAATCAGTGGTCAAGTCTGCTGACAGGTCTTAACAAGCAAGTGTTGGCAGGCAAGTGTGTCACCATTACTGGGAAGTCCAACATGCATCAGAAGGAATATGTGTATGTAATGACTTGTTTACAATATGATACTATATGCTATATGATTACATAACACAATATTACATCATCAAAATTTCAATGCAGGAAAACCCCATATATTTACAATAAATTATCAAATTTAAGATCCATCATTTAAAAAGAAAATTTTTCTGTGTTTTTGAAATGATGCAAATTTTAAAAAAAGTTAAAGGATTAAAGATGTGGGGGGACCCCAATTTTTTTAAAAGGGGGTGGCAGGCCAAATAAGTCTGGGAGTCTCTGGTTTAAAATCACAGGTAGTAAATTTCAGGGTCAGAATTTACACCCAAGCCTTCTGCCTTCAAATACAGTGCTAGATTGTAACTAAAAAGTGATAACATGTTTGAATTAATATGGGAGGTCATAGAGAAAAGTAGCAAAAATTTATTATCCAAATACTTTAAATTATCACTTGTTTTGGGAGAAAAATCACCTTCTTAAAAGAAACCCTGCAAACTTTTTTTGGGGGAGCAATGCTGGTAGCTTCTGAAATCTGCAGAATTATGGTAAACTAAATCAATCAACCAAAAATCACTAATTAAAGCACATAGTAGATGCGAGGTAATGTGAGAAGTGCTGGTAATATTAAAAGAAAAAAGAAAGAAAAAATAGTCACTGCCCTCAAACAGCTTACATTCCAAGGGAGAAAACAAAAGACATAAATCAAAGTACACAAGACAAACAGAAAAGAGATGGAGGGTAACCACAGATGTGATGGCATTAGCATCTGGAAGAAAGATCTTTTAATGGTGATGTTTAAGCAAAATCTTAAATGAAACCAAGGATTTGAGGAGTCATTGGTTAGAACAGGAAGAATTCCAGGTCCAGTGTACAGCCAGAACAAAGGCAAGGAGAAGCTGAGATGGAATGTCACATTCAAAGAACAGCAAGTAATCTAGTATGCCTATATCATGCTATAAGGAAAAACCCCTTGTAATCTAGGTGGCTGGGTACCACTTTGTGCTATCTAAATTCTCCCAATAGGTTAGCTATCAGAGAGCAAAAGTGAAGTAACCTGACACCTTCTGGCTGTCCTAAGGCAGTGGTTCTCAATCTTCCTAATGCCGTGACCCTTTAATACTCATATGTGGGAGTATCTGCAGGTGGGTGGACCTGCCTGGAGACAATAGAGGAGCAGTGTCTTAGGTGACCCCTGTGATAGGTACTAAAACCAGCAAACAATTCTAAGATTGCAAAGTAAATTTCTAGAAGAGGTTATTCTTTTAAAAAAGACAAACAAAAAACTTTCAGACTTGTGGAAAAAATAAATTTACTTGGAAAATGAACTGACTCTGGAAATAAAGACACATATATAGTAGTTTAGGTGAGGTGAATCAATTTACAGATTATGATTATTTTATAATACTTAACATAATTATACTAAGTTTCTCATTGTTTTTCAAAATTAAATGTCAGCTGATATTTTAATGGTAAATATCCCACACAAAATTCTAAGTGTGCATGAATTTCAACCTAAGACCAGTAGAGGGACAAGAGTATCTTTAGCATTAAAGCAGAAAACTTAGGTGTACTGTTGTATTGGTAATATAAATGGAAAGATATTTCCTATCCATTAATAGGCCTATGTGACCTGCCTGAGACACATGGAAGCCTGAGTCACATGGATCTGTGGTGGTAGGAGCTTGCTAAATGGGTAGAGCAAGAAGGGTAGTGCAGAGCCCAGAGTAAGCTAGTCAGAGTAGTTAGAGTTGAGGGACAGAGAGGACACAGGCAGTGAGTTGTGACTGTTCATTTGTGGGAAGGCCCTAGCAGGGGGAAAGATTGGGGATAGTGGTGGCCTCTGCATTGTAATTGTGTATAGATTTCTTTGTTGTTATGATGGATCTGGCTTTCTGGTGTTGAGATTCAGCTTTCTGGTGCCTGAATCAATGTTTTCGTTCTGTCTTCCATATGGAGAGTCTGTTATATTTTGAGATTCGGAATTATGCTGGCATATTCATAGCCACCATAGGAACTGTGAATATTGTGTTGGAACTACAACTGGGTGTCCATTGACTTCTACAAGCATTAAAGGATCAAGAGTTGGAAGGAGCCTTAGAGATTATCTATATACTGTTCACCTCCCGTGTTACTGAAGAACCTTGGAAAGGTTACATAACTTATCCAAGGTCACATACGTGACTTTATTGAGGTAGGGATTTAAACTTAATCCCGATCTTTATGACAAGTTCTTCCCACTACACCACACTGCTCCTATTTCAACTCTATTACTACTTACACTACCTAATAAAGTTGTGAGAAAAGCATGACTA
This sequence comes from Pseudocheirus occidentalis, assembly GCA_028646575.1. Taxonomy (NCBI): domain Eukaryota; kingdom Metazoa; phylum Chordata; class Mammalia; order Diprotodontia; family Pseudocheiridae; genus Pseudocheirus; species Pseudocheirus occidentalis. The sequence continues at coordinate 161,404,862 of CM053598.1, read as the reverse complement.
TTTTTTATCTTAATTAGGATATCACTACTTTGAAACATCTAGTATTAAGAATTATGTCTTAAGTGGTATTTGAGAACTGCTGTGTCTGACAAAGTCATCATCAGGCCAATTGTTTGAAGAACTTCTTCCAATTTAAATAACTGATCCTGGGCCACGGACATTAAAATTCACAGTACAGGTCTTTGCAGCTTTGTCTTGGACTCTGTTGGTATGAACTAGTAGAACTCAGTCCCCTTCAGGTCACAATGAGGAATTTGGTGGAGAATAATATTTTTAAAATAACCTATGTGAGAATTAATATCATAGCTGTACAACAGAGTAGAAAAATACAATAACAAATGAATTATAAAAGTTGGAAAATTAACAAAGTTTTTGGTTGCACTCACTTTTCTTTCATATCATGTGTTATTAGACAGGGCAAAAGCATCAATAAAATGGTGCTTTCCTTTTCAGGTTTCTCATGAGTCACAAATGCTGACTTTCAAGTCTGTTTACTATTAATTGTAAATTGTAGTTAATTGTGTCCAAGGAATTCATGCTGTTTTAATAGTAAATATCATCTTCCATAGTATAGTATTTCTTGATATATAATTAGGTGCTAGTATGGATATCACATTTGTTAATGAGAAAATATGAGGTAATCATGTATCACAATGGGTTACTGTGGAAGCACAAATTACATTTACCTTAGTTGGTTATGGGTAATGGATATAAGACATTGTATACATAATAAAGCAAAAAAAAGTATATACACACACATATATATGTATATGTATATGTATTTATGAGTTGGTTGGTGGCTGAAGATTTCCTGGTGAGTAGGTGTGACTCAGATGTAATATGGTGAAGAAAAATGTATGCTGGAGTGAAGACAGTAGGTATCACACTTTCAAATAAGTTTGTTCTTATCTATACTGTCTAGACTCCAGGATGGACTTAAGCCTAACTCTTGTGACTCAATCTGACTGAACATTCATGAAAGATTTCTGTCTGATAGAAGCTGGAGTGGTATGCATTGATTTTTTCCAAAGCGGAGAGGCAGTCTAGTACATAAAAGATTTGGTAGTAGTTTTACTATTTTAATGAACTCTATTATCTTAAAGAAATACTATACCATGAAAGACGATATTTACTATTAAAACAGCATGAATTCCTTGGACACAATTAACTACATACCTGATGGACAATACAGTCATGAAAGAGTAGCACCCGTTTCTATCCAAAGCACATACCTGCATAGATCTCAGGTGGTAATAAAGCCAATAGTTCATAAAGTCTTTGTCTGTAAATCATTGAGGAGGTTTTCAATGGACTTCCGTATGTTTTCTGTATTGAAGAAAGTCTAAAAAAAAAGATTTTAATTGTATAAATTATATAACACTGTAAAGGGAATTGATCAACAATCATTTAATAATGTCTGCTATATATACACCAGCTACTGTGCTGGGCACAGCAGAGATACAAGTATAAATAATGAAACAGTCCCTACTTTAAGTGAGCAGATTAATCTGAAAATGCGAATTAGCTAGGTATATTTTAAGTGCTTTCTACTCATTACTCCTCAGGCTATATACAGCTGCTTCATGTAATCTTCTGATTTCTTTTGAGGCAAACTATTCATTATGCTTGGAATAAATACTCTCCACATTCTGCTATGTGCTGAAATATTTCTGTATATTCAAGGACCAGTTCAGGAGGCTGTCCTCTCCATGAATCCTTCTCTTGTTCCCTAACTGTCCTTTTGTTCAAGCCTTACCAAACAACACTGATTCTTCTCACCATATGCCTTTTCTGCTCCTTCTCTTGGGCTGCTGAACTAACTGTACTGACTACATTTAAACAATTTTAACCCCAGGGTAAAAAAGTAGTTACACTGTAAATAAGGAGGATTTTGTTATCTTTTTTAGAGTTTAGTTCTCAGGATTCATGGCCATAGCATTTTCTAGTTTCCAGGTGTTAGTATTTCCCAGGCTCATAACTTGTAAACATCACCATGCTGGCACAGTGAGATATGGGGGTGACATAATGTGATTTTTACTATGCTTGCACTGAATGACACTATTGCTAAAGTTAACCTTGTGAGGCTACTGCTGGCAAGAGGCCTTCTTTGTCTGTTGCCTTATAAAAGTAAGTGGCCATGGTCAGGGGTGGGGAACCCACAGGAGAATATAACAATGTAAAGCTGTGTGTGCCTTGATTAGTCCCCCTCAAGGGGGAACTCTCAGGGATTTGGGATTTAGGTAAGGAAAAGAGGAATGCATATACCTGCCTCAACTGGCCCCCATGAGGCTTGAGGGGATTTAGAGGAGTGTACAAGTTGGAATGCTGTGCCTATCTCAAATGACCCCCATGAAGACACAGGGGTAGTTGTCCCCCTTTCTTGTTAGCGCCTGCAAAAAGGGTGATTAGGGAATGATGTGGGAGTAGGTAGGAGCAAACCCATTGAGAAGACCAAATTAGAATAAAGTAAGATTATTAACCCCTCAAAAGCTGTCTTTGGGTCCTTCCTGTCTTCCCAGATCGAGAGTGAATGTGCTAGAGGCTGGAGTCCAAAAACTCTACTGCCTCCCGTGTATTATTTGTGAAACATACACTAATTTTAACTGGGATCTCAATGCTGCATTCAATCTTTTTATCCTTCCCTGAATGACTACTATATTTCCTGGAGTAATTGTTGTAAATCCTTTCTTGATCCTCTGTGTTGACTTCTACAGTAGAGGACCTTTCTCCTTTACTGAGAAAACTGTAGTTACTTGTGGGGAACTCCCAAGTCAGCCCCATATTCTTTCTTTCTTTCGCTTGTTTCTGACAGTTAGATTATCCTTCTCATCAAGGTCAACTTCTTTATTTGTGCTTTTATCTATATTTCCTCTGGCCTTTTCTAGAAGCTCAGCCTTCTATCTCTCCACAACCCTCACACTTTCACCTCTTTTAATCTATTTATTGGCTGCTTCTCTGCTCTCTATAAATTTGTCCATGGCTCCCTCATCCTTAAAGTTTTCATTTGATCTTGATATTTTACTCAGTTTCAAATTCCATTATTCTCATCTTTTTCATACTCTACATACTATACACATGTTTCATACTCCTAGAAATAGCCATTTATAATCCTTGTCTCCAATCGCTCCTGCCTCTTACTTTTAAACCTTTGCAGTCTTGATTCCAATTCATCAACAGTCAACTGAAACTTCTTTCTTCAAGATTAACCAAAATTGCTCAATCCCTATATGTAACAGCCTTCTCCCAATTCTCATCTTTGTTCTTACTTTTATAGTTACTGACAATGCTGACCACCCCCTCCTCCTGGATGATTTTTCCCCTCCTTGACTTTTATGTTTCAGATGAAGAACATGAATGAATGTTGGTCCCCTAAACACTCTTGCTTACTCTAGAACCCAAACCAACATTCATCCCTTTTCTCTCATTCTCTTCTATTCCACTGGAAACTTGTTATCTGCCTGCCAATAGGAGCTTTTTTTACAAAGGCTTTCTACCTTACCAAGTTACCATTTCACCTCTCCTTTGTGACCAACCAAAAATCACCTGAAAAAGATTTACCTAATGTTCGAGCTTTTTCATCATCTAATTTCAATTTAATTCCCCATATTCTTGCTGCTGTCCTCAAAGCTCTAGTTATTAGCTAGTTATCAAAACTATTCTTAAAGGGTATTGGTTATCTCAGTCACTAAATCCAATGGTTCTTTTTCAATCCTTAATGTAGCATCTGACACTACTGACTATGTCCTGCTACTATTCTCTTCTTTATTTCCTTCAGTGATCTGTTCTTTCTCTTCTTTTCATGTATGCCCCAAATGTCTGTCTTCGATTTTCTTCCTTTCAGTAATCTGCTTTACTCTCACAACTTTTTTCATTACTGCTAAACTAATGATTGTCAAATCTATATCTTAAATCCCAGGTCTACATTTCCAATTTCTTAAAGGAAATCTCTACTTAGATATCACACCACTTAACATACCGTAAACTAAGATTATCATTCCCTTAATACTTACTTGCCTTCCTTCACCATTTAGAACTCTAGCAGTCTAAACTTTGGTGTTATTTTGGCTTTCAACCTCTCTCTCATTTCTCATTCCAAATAAATTATTGAATCCTGCTTATTCTATTTCTAAAATTATGTTTTCACTCCATCTCTATCACTACTGCTACACGGCAGATCCTCTTCATTCTATGAAGCCCTGGTACCCCAAACAAAAAGAAATATCTTTCTCTTTAAAGTGCCTCAGAGCAATGCATTTGAATTTGTTTTTTGCCCACATCATAAATCTAATTTATATCATGTGCCTATTACTGTGTATGTGTCTAATCCTTTCTATTAGACATAAGAACAATGAGAGGCCAGGAACCATGTTGCATTTATTTTTTTAATCTCTAGCACCTAACACAGTGCCTTATACATTTTTGAGGGGCTGGAAAGAGGGGAAAGAGTGAAGGGTGTGGGGTAAGGATGGCTGTGACTTCATTTGTGTTGTAAACTGTCAGTGAGAAAATTTCTCCTATCAATGCATCTGGGGAAAACTTCTCCATCTTATCATTTCTGAGTTGTCTAGGCTCCTGAAAGATAAGTGACTTAGGCAGTGTCACAAAACCAGTGTGTGTCAGAGGCAGAACCTGAATCTAGCATCTTTTAACACTGAGGCTACCTCTCTATTTGTTATAAAAATGCTTTCTCTCAAAAATCACCTCTGTTGATCAAGCTTTTGGATGCATCTCACCATCAAGCCCAATCCGTGGAATAAATTGCACTATGATTGGTGTCCAAGATTCCCAGGACACTCCCTACTTCTGATTGTGCCTGCTATAAAAAGATACCCAATGCATTCAACCCTGAGGTTCCCCATTCACTGACCACTTACCACCTGTTTTATAGGGGTAACAGACAAAGAAGACATATTGCCAGCAATAGTCTCACAAGTTTACATCACCCCATCCCTGTATTTTGCTGCACAGCTGCAGTGGATGTTTATATTATTTATCATGATATAATGCTGCACAAGCATGGTAAAGATATTTTGAACCATAACTGTGGGAACTCATATCTAACATCTGTGAACAAGAGACTGTTATGGCTATGGATTCCAGGAAACTGAACTCTAAGGAATAATAACAAAAAAGGCATTTTACAAACTAAAATTCAACTTAATTACATAAAATTCACCTTACAGTGATTACAATGGAATACTATTGTGCTATAAGAAATAAGTAGGATGCTCTCAGAAAAACCTGGAAAGTGTTACATGAGCTGATGCATAGTGAAATGTACTATGTACAAAGTAACAGTCATACTGGAAGATGACCAGCTGTGAATGACTTACCTATTCTCAGCAATACAATGATCCAAGACAACTCTGAAGGACTTATGAAGAAAAAATATTATTTATCCCCAAAGAAAGAACTGAGGCTATCTGAATATAGACTGAAGCATAAATTGTTAAAATTAATTTTACTTGAGGTTTTTTTGTCTATGTTTTCTTTTACAACATGACTAACATGTAAATGTTTTACATGACTACACATGTATATCCTATATCAAATTGCTTGCCTTCTCAATGACAGGGTGGGAATGGAGAGAGAGAGAATCTGGAACTCAGAGTTTTAAAAATAAATGTTAAAAATTGTTTTTATATGTAACTAGGGAAAAATAAAATACTAAATACATTTTTTAAAAGATTAAAAAATTATTTGCCAAACCTCCCCATTTCTAAACTTATCAAAACCCATTCCTCTTTTAAACATTGCTATTTCTAGTATCCCAAGTTAGTAACCTTGCTATTATGCTTGATTCCTCACTGTCCCTCATCCCACATATCTAATCAGCTGCCAAACCTTGCTGTTTCTACCCTTGTAAATGTACCTTTTTTACTTGAGCTTTATTTTTACTATTAGCTACCACCTTAGTTCGGGCCCTTCTCACCTTTTTCCTAGATTATCACAAGAGCTCCTAATTGGTTCATCTGCTTGAAGCTTCTCCTCACTTTAGTCTATATTCCCCATTATTGCCAAAGGGATTTTTCTTAAGCGCAAATTCAACCATGTCACTCCCCTACTTAATAAACTCCAGTGCTTCTAGAATCAAATATAAATAAATGTCTTTTGTTTAGCTCTTAAAGCATCTCAAATCTGGCCCAAGCCTAACTGGATATCATTCCATCTCACACAATCAAAAACCTAGCTAAACTGGCCTTCTCTGCTCCTCACAGGAGATACTCCATGCCAGCCTTTGCAACAGCTGTTCCCCATGCCTAGAACGCTCTCACTCTTATGTCTGCCTAAAATAAGCTATCTCTTCCTTCAAGATGATGTAGCCTTTCTTGAGCACTCCAACTGTTAATGCCCTGCCTTCCTAACTACTTATATGATTCTTGTTATACTTATTCTGTAAACACACATTCATGCCTTCACTATCTTCCCCACGAGAATGTAAGTTCTTTGCAAGGAGGGATTGTATTTGTATACTGTATTTATATACTGTATTTGTATCTCTGGTATCTAGCAGAGTGCCTAGCACATAGTTAGCATTTATTAAATTGCTGATTGTCCTTGAACGTTTGGATCATAGAGATAGTCTGCTCCCCAATTAACAACCTTCCATTAATCTTTTTAATTTTTAAAAATTAACTTTTGTGTTTATTTTTAGTTTATATCATTCATTTCCACAAGATTTTGAGTTACAAATTTTCTCCCTGTCTTTCCCCTACCCACCACCCCAAAACAGCAATCCCACAAAATTCTCCCTCCCCCAATCTGTTCTCTCCCATATCTTTCCCCACCCCCTCCTCTGATTTTCTGGTAGGGCAAGATGGATCTGCATATCTCAGTGCCTGTATATCTTATTTCCCAGTTGCATGTAAATAATAACAATAATGATAATAATATACTTAAAAAAACATTTGATTTTTAAAACTTTAAATTCCAGATTCTTTCCCTTCCTCCCTCATCTCCCACCCTTACTGGGAAGATAAGCAATTCAACAGAGGTTGTACATGTGAAGTTATGCAAACCATTTCCACAGTGGATATATTGTGAAAGACTGACTATATTTCTCTTCATCCAATCCCCCCCGCTTTGTACTATTTTCTACTTTGTCCTTGTCCCTTTACAAAAAGTGTGTGCTTCTAACTACTCTCCGCCCCAACCTGTTCTCCCCTCCATCATCCCCCTTCTCATCCCCTTCCCCACTACTCTCCAGTAGGGCAAGATACCCAATTTAGGGTGGGGCGGAGACAAGATGGCGGCACAGAAGTAGGTAAATTCCGTAGCTCCCCCACAACTACCTCAAATACCCATAAAATATGACTCTAAACAAATTTTAGGGCTCCAGAACTCACAAAATTACAGAAAAACACATCTCGGCTGAAGGCAGCTCGGCAGGTGAGACAGGCAGGACTTATCTCAGCACGCTGGGAGCTGAAATCAGCTCAGCCTGAAACCACGTATTGTCCCCTGGGGCTGCCAGGACAAGCTGTGGCTGGAGCCTTCAGGACAGTGTTGTCAGTGGCAGCTGTGGTGATTTCCAGAATTATCAGCCCATAAGAAACAAGCACTAAGTGAAAGGTCAGGGGAACTCAGCTAAATTCAGGGGAGAAAAGCAGGTCCAGACAAACTACGTCCAGGGCAAGGAAGCAGCAGAAGTGGCAGATCCGCACCTGCTATCACATGGGTGCTTCAGAAGCTCCCGGCCTGCAGATTGCAGGGAGGCCAAGTGACCATTGAGAGGCTAAGTGCTCTTGCCTTCAGCTGCCTGGATCCAGATCGTGGTCTTGTGTGGTAGTCCTGGGGAGTGTTTTCAGCGAGCCAAAGCTGGTGGGGGCTACAGCGGCCTCCTAATAGCCCTGGCAGCTGTGAAAACCCCAGTGATTTGGGACAGAGCTTTCCCCTCTGGAAGCAAAGTTCTACTGAGCCCAAAAGTCAAGTAATTGATTGGCAACATGAACAAGCAAAGGAATCAAAAGGATCAAAGCAAGGAATGGGAGGAAGACAAGTCAGAACTCCCGCACCAAAAGCCTCCAAGAAAAATGTAGACTGGTTACAAGCCACAGAGCAGCTTAAGAAGAATTTTGAAAATGAAATAAGAGAAATGGAGGAAAAATTGTGAAGAGAAATGAGAATGACTCAAGAAAATCATGAAAAGAGAGTCAACAACCTGACTGAAGAAAATAACACCTTAAAATATAGATGAACTCAAATGGCAAAAGAGGCCCAAAAAGCCAATCAGGAGAAGAATGCCTTAAAAA
>CM053598.1:161347949-161388063 GCA_028646575.1 Pseudocheirus occidentalis | reverse complement strand
CCTTGCCAAAAAAACAAACCGAAAAATGTTTAGAAGAAATTTCAGAAGATCACAGCTTCAAAAGTAGCATGTTGAATGCAATCTCTCCTTATCTTTGCCTCATGAAATCCTTGGTTTCCTTCAAGGTTCAGCTCCTATAGAATGCTATCCTGATTGTCACCAGTCACCAGTTACATAAGTTACATAGAATTTAATTTCTAAATATTTTGTAAGTTCATGTTGTTTCCTCCATGTACAATATAATCTCTTTGTGGCCAGGGGTTGATTTTTTGTTTTATTTTTTGTCTTTTCATACCAAGTGCCTGGATACAGTAGGTATTTTATAAATGTTAGATGTTGGGAAAAGTTGTTGGTTACAAGAATAACTCTGAAGGTCAGTGATGATGGGGCACTTCAGAGAAGAAAAGTATGTACTATATTGTTTCAAGGACTAGGAAGACAATTCCCCAGAGTTAAGGAAAACCTCAGGAGGTGGGTCCTCAGTGAAGAAACTTGAGTTTCCAATACAAAATCCATCTTTATTTCCAGGATCCTCTCCCCTCCTAAATCCTTACAGATCAAAGTTCAGTGTATGATCTTTAGTGAGGTCATAAAAACAGTAAGAGTGCCCCTGCTGTCCCTTTTGAAATATTTACTATTTACCCTGTAGCATTTCTAGTTTTAAGACTCCCTTTCTCAGTGCTTCAAGAATAATTTTTGTAAATGATCTCTCTTGCATCTAAGAATAATGTGAAGTTTGGTAGATAAGGTAAATAAAACACCTACCCCTTGGCTAACTGTCTTGTTCTTAGTGAAAAGATTAATGCATGTACTTTATGTTAGGAAATTTATGTCTTTAGCTGTGGTGATAATTTTTTTAAAAAAGACTTTATATTCTTAAACTAAGAATGTTATTTTGTGAACCCTTTTAAGACAGATCAATATTTAGATTTCATAAAGCTTGACAGTACCTTCTTTTAAAATAAGTCACAGCTCAGTATGCTCTTAGTACATTGATTTTTTTAAACTCAAAGTTCTTTTTTAACTATTAAAAATACTTCTTTCACCATAGTCCTATTGCTGAAAGTTTCACTTAATACCTCTCTCTTTCACCTACTTTTTTCTTATTTAAGTAACGTCTCACTGTACTATAATTGTGTTTAAAGGCCTGGACTAGGTGCTGTGATATCAGAATCTAAAGTACGAGAGAAATAGAGAATTATTGTTATTATTTTGAAAAGGTGTGTCCTGAGGTTATCCTGAGTCCTTATTGCCTCCCCTGAATAAAGTCTTTGATGATGTCTCCCTATACAAAGTATAGAAGTCTTTTTGGTGAAGCTATTTTTACAAATCCAAAAGGCTGGTTGGCTGCTTTCAGTGTAATGGATTATCACACCAGTGAAACAAAGATCATAGATCCTATGCTAGAAGGGAGCTCAGAGGCCACCTATAGCAATCTCTATATTTTACATATGAGGAAATTGAGGCTGAGAGAGGTTGAGTGACTTGCTTAAGGTCATACAAGTAATGAGTATATATGTACATGAAAGTCCAAAGATATAACCTGTGACTTAGAACCAAAGTTTTGGGATTATAGCAGCTAGGTGGTACAGTGCTGGGCCTGAATTCAAATCTAGCTTCAGACAATTACTAGCTATGTGACCCTGGGTAAGTCACTTAACCCTACTTGCCTCAGTTTCTGCATCTGTAAAATGAACTGGAGAAGGAAATGGCCAACCTTTCCAGTATCTTTGCCAAGAAATGCCCAAAATTCATTTTACAAAGGGTTGAATACAACTGAAACAACTAAGTAACAAGAAAACTGGGTTCAGTCTTGTGTACTTTTCACTAAAATTTTAAGATCTTTCTCTTTGGTTTGTTTTGTTCCCCTTGAATTTTCCTTGGAACCATCAGGATTTGACCGGTGTTAAGATCAGTAGTTCATAACCTTTTTTTTTTGTGTCAGTGATTCTTAGCAATCTTGTGAAGCCTAGGGACTCCTCATAATAAAGTTTTAAAATGCATAAACTAAAATACATGGACTTGCACAGGAAATAAATTACTTTGAAAAATCATTAATAAAATATAAAAAAATTCACAAATCCCTGGGGTGTGCTAGAATCAGTTCTTACTAGCTCTCAAGAGGTGATTGTTAAAATTTCAGAGTAAGCAGTGAATGCTTACTTACCTCAGAAATTGGCAAAGCTACAAATCAGGGCTTGATTTATTATTTTGTAGATGTAAGAAAGTGATAGGGATAATGTTAATAATGCAAAATAAATTTAAAACTGTGTTGTATATATTCATAATACATGTGATTTCCCCACTCCCTACCCCACCGTGGCCCCCAGATATCCAATTATTAAACATTTATCAGCGTACCATTAGGTCTAGGTCTTTACAATAAAAGGTAAAAAGTCCTCAGCTGCCATTCAAGCAATCAGCTTAACAGTACAAAGTGCATGGAGGGCTGTTTTTTTTTTTTTTTACCAGATACAAAAGAAGCATAAAACACTCAGACCTGGGTCCATAGATGATCTTCTTTACCATTGGTCTTCTACCTCCTATAGTAAAGGTTTTTAGTAAAACACTGTCAGGGTGAGGAGCCACAATGGGAAAATGCTGTGTTGCTTAAGGGTCAACTGCCATCCCTCAGATGAGCTTCATATTTCTTAAGACTATATGAAGATCAGATATGAAGTACAACCTTGACTGAGATGCTATATAATACTAAGGTGAAGCATTAAGAATTGTTTAGAGATTCAACCCTTCTTTCCAGTTAGTCCTACCTTCCCAGGCTCCCCACAAAGCAGAATAATATAGAGTTGTTCCAGGGTTGACCTCTTTCCTTTGTACCTAGAAAGTCAACATTATTCATAGGATCAGCAAAGGGCAAGGTCCAGCTTTTCCCTTCCACATTGTTTTTCTCCATCTTGCTCTCCCTTGATTTCACTTCTGGTTTGGTCCAGAAACTCAGCATTGTCCAGGAATACCACCTCTGTATCCTCTTGGTCCAATACCTCCTCTGCCTCTCCATCACTACCCTATTCCTGCTGGCTCTAGTAGCCCTTATTCCTGAATGGTCCCAGAACCTACTTCTACCACTGCCTCTGGCTGCTGCTGTTTCTCAGGCAATTTGGTTCTCTTTTTTTCTGGAGCCATATATTTCTTCTACTCCTGAGGCCATATGGTTCTCTGAAGGGGTCTCACTGATACACAGGCTTCCATTCTAGGGAAACCAGTCCAGATCTGTGTGTGTGTTCTCTATGTGCATCTCTCAGTCTTGTTCTCTCAATCATTCCTTGCCTGATTGCAGTCCTCCCTTTTAAAGCTCAAGTCCAAGGACATACCTTAAGTTTATGCAGGAGTGTGCTGGTAAATGTTTAACAAGAAGCTATCTGGGAAAAAAATGTACCACTAACACATTTTAAAGCTTAATCTGCATTATTACTATGTTCTCCATCATTTCATAAGTCTAGACAATCAACAGAACAATAAATCAAGCCCTAATAGGTGTTTTTTCTCCCTGATTTCCAAGGTGTAAATTCTTACACTGAAAATTTAACAATTTATTCTCATGAACTGACTTGAACTGGCTTCAATACACCCACGATTATATGGCAAGCTATGAAATAATTCTCCCCAACTATAATATTAATTAGGATGTTTATACTTCGTGTAGGGAGTTATTTTGAATAGCAAAGCAAAGACCTCGTCAGGAGATGGCAATGAGGACTTAGAACAATACCTAGAAATACATTCTCTATGAGTACATGGAATAAGTTCTTCCTTAAACTTTTTTTTAGAGAGAGAATTGAAAAGTTGATGAATAGAGGCAATGTAAAGGAGAGAAAAGATAGTACAGAAAAAGTACCAAGATTTATATCTTATTCTGATTTATGTAGCAAAGCTTTGTGAAAATAATTTTTCCCCTTGAATAGCATAGTAAGGTAGAAGCCAATTAGTATTTGAGGCTAATTGGGTGTATTGAATTAAAACGAGATAAATATTAAAAAAACCCCAAAATTATATCTCATATTTTCAATAAATATGAAGAATTTCTATTTCTTTTACAGTTAAAGAATTATATCCCAAAGAAATCACCTCATGCTGTATTCAGTATTGGTTTTAGTGAAATTCACATTTACTCACTCAACAATGAGATCATGCTCAAGTCAGCCAATGGCATAGCAAGACGTTATTGCTTGGTCTTTTTTGCAATAAATTTCATTAGTCACTAGAGGGAGCAGGAAGAAAGGCTTTTTGGTGAAGTAATTTTCACAGATCCAAAAGGCTGGTTGGCTGCTTTCAGCATAATGGATTATCACACCAGTGAAACAAAGATCATAGATCCTATGCTAGAAAGGAGCTCAAAGGCCACCTAATTCAATCTCTATATTTTACAAATGAGGAAACTGAGTCTGAGAGAGGTTCAGTGACTTGCTTAAGGTTATACAAGTAATGAGTATCAGAATCAGAAACTAAATCCTGGTCCTCTGGGAGCCAGGGCTCTTTTCCACTGTTCCAGGCTGCCTCCAAGAAGGATGCTGGAAGATTGTGTTGATTGGTAAAGAGCACAGGTATTGTAATCTCCCAGAGCCACTGAAAGTTAATGTGCATGTGTTATAGAAGTGACATTGCCTTAGAGAGTGGAATAGGAGCAACTTATTCTGTTGGTGTTTGACTAGTCAGAGAGAATTTTTCAAATCATGGCTTTATTTAGAGTGTGACTGTGGTTTGGTACAGTGGGAAGGGTGCCAGATTTGGAATTAGAAAACCTGGGTTCAAGTCGTGACTAAGCTATTTACTAGCCGTGTGCCATTGGGTAAATGACTCAATCTCTCTGGGCTTCAATTACCTCATCTGTAAAAGGAGAGAATAGGACCGGATGATTTCCAAAGCAGCTTCCAAAGCTGTCTTCTCTAGTACTGGTTCTATCTTCTCCCACCACAGCTAAGTCCCCATCACCAACATACTGACTCTAGAGGGGAAATCAGAAAGAATACTCTTTGTTCCTTGCTGCCTCTCCAGACTCTCCCTTTACATTTATCAGTCAACAATCTCTTCTCCTTTGAAGTGCACTCAACCAAAATCCCAGTCTTTTTATATTTTACTTCCTTCTACAAATTCTCTGATCCGATTGTACCGACCTGTTATTATTAACATACTAAATTTTATCTCCAGACCCTGTGCATTGGCTGTTCCCCATGTCTGGAATGTTCTTCTTTCTTAAGTCAGAATCCCAGCTTCCCTGGTTTCCTTCAGTGCAGCTCAAGCACTACCTTCTGTTGTTTCCCAATCTCTCCAAGTGCCTGTTCCCCTTCCTCCAAGGTTACTTTTTGATCTACTTTGTATGCATCTTGTTTACATGTATACATGTACATAATATGTATTGTATATATAGAAATAAATATATATTATGTAACATGTGTGTATGTATATCATAGACGTGAGCTCTCCTGCTAAAACATAGACTGTTTGAGGTCAAGGACTATTTCTGCGTTTTCTTTATATACCCGTCCCTTAACTCTGTGGTAGAACAACAACAACAATAATGGTGGCCAGAAATTGTATAGTGCTTTAAAATTACAAGTTCTGTCTCATTTGATTCCCACAACAACCCTCATAACAACAGAGAGAAGCAGGTGCTATTATTATCTTCATCTTGAAAATAAGGAAACAGGCAGACAACAGCCAAATGACATGCTCAGGGTCACACAGCTATCAAGTGTCTGAGACAGGATTTGAACTCAGGTCTTCTTGGCTCTAAGTCCTGTGCTTGATTTACTGTATCACCTAAGCATTCAATAAATGCTTCTTGATTGATGGTTTACTCTATTATAACCTCTGTACTGTTCAGTAATACTGGTCTACTTGCTGTTTGTACGTGATGCTCCTTCTTCTGTCTACATGACTGCGCTACTTGTCCCTTCTTCTTGGAATGCTCTTTTCTTGTATCTCTTCTTCATGAAGCCTTTACTGGTCCCTATACTGCTGATGTCTTCCTCTACAAGGGTACCTTGTGTTTGATTTCTAATTGTCTTGTACATTATCTCTCTCTCTATCTATCCATCCATCTATCTATCTATCTATCTATCTATCTATCTATCTATCTATCTATCATCTATCTATCCATCTATCCATCCATCCATCTATCCATCCATCTATCTATCTATCTATCTATCTATCTATCTATCTATCTATCTATCTGTGTATGTTGCCTCCTCCATTAAAATGTAAGCTCCCTGAGGTCAGGCACAGTTTTGATTTTGTTTTTGTACCTCTGTGTATTGTTAATGTATTCTTTTTATTTTTTGCTTTTTTTTTTGGAGGAGGGAAGGTCGGGCAATTGGGATTAAGTGACTGGCCCAAGGTCACATGGCTAGTAAAGCGTTAAGTGTCTGAGGAGGGATTTGAACTCAGGTCCTCCTGACTCTAGGGCTGGTGCTCTTTACACTGCACCACCTTGCCACCCTGTTAATGTATTCTTAATGGAATGGGAAGATCTTTCCTATCCATTAAGAGACCCATGTGACCTGTTTAAGTCACATGGAAGCCTAAATCACATAGGTTTGAGTCACAGGAAGCCTGTGTTGGGAGGAGCTTGCTGAATGGGTGGAGCAGAAAGGGGAGGGGCAGAGCTCAGAGGAAACTGGTCAGAGCAGTTAGAGCTGAGGAAAGAGAGGAAGCAGGCAGTGAGCTATGAGTGTTGTTTGTGGGAAGACCCTAGCAGAGGAAAGACTTGGGGATGGAGGTGCCCCCTGCATGGTCATTGTGTATGGATTTCTTTGTTGCTATGATGGATTTGGCTTTCTGGTGTTTGAATAAATGTTTTGGTTCTGTCTTCAATGTGGAGAGTCTGTTATATTTCACAATTCACAATTATGCCAGCATATTCATAGCCTCCATAGGTGCTGTGAAATCTTGTTGCCACTACACTCTAGCACTTAGCACAGCAGCTGGCACACAATAATAGCTAACATTTATATGGGATTTACTTTGTGCCAGGCACTGTGCTAAGAATTTTGTGATTATTATTTCATTTGATCCTCACAATAATCTTGGAAGGTAAGTGCTATTATTATTCCCATTTTACAGATAAGGAAACTGAGACAAACAAATTAAGTAGCTTGCCCAGAATCTCATAGATAGAAAGTATCTGAGGCTGGATTTGAATTCAAGTCTCCCTGACTCTAGGCATGCCTCTCTATCCACTGTGCCACCTAGATGCCTTTATGAATAATTGTATGTTGATGAGGGTAGTACTTGAACTTGTGTTCCTCCTCTGATTTTAGCTCTCTTTTCACTACACTATTCTGCTTCTTTGTATGGTTATATTTGGCTCATTATTTTGACATATTAATAGATGTTTTTGGATCTTGCTTCTGTTGTGTAACTTGTTAACTATTCCTCCCCAGCTTCCTATTTTCCATACATTTTGCAAGGGGCACACAATTTACATCTGTCCTTTTTGGAGCAAGCTTTGGTCATTCCAATTCTCCAACTAGTCAATTGCTTGCAGGAATTGTGGTCTTGGACTTCTACTCTATTATTGACTACTTTATCCTTAGCAACATTCTTTTGTATTCCCAAAGTAGAGGCCCCTGGAGCATCACATTGTTGGCTGTTATAAGAGATAATAATCATCTTCAGATTTGTCATTTCTGTCCTCAAATGGCTTATCCACATCAGTGAGCTAATGCAGCAGAACGTCCGCAGCTTCTTCCTCTAAGAGTTTTCTTCTTTCCATGTTGCTAAAATGAAATAAAAATTATTTTTGGTGAGAGAAAAGTACTAGTGAATAGCTAAGGTATGCTGACAGAAACTGAAATGCTAAGTCTGAGATATATTATTTATGGTTCTAAAAGTCAATCAGACACATTCTCCCTCCCTCTTCCTTCTTTCCCTCCACCCTCTCTTCATCCCTGCCAGTATAACTCTATGAATTTTCTGCTACAGAAGCTTGGAAGTTCTAACAGGCATAAAATCACAGAGTTGAATTATATGTTGACTTGTGGGGTTTTTGGTAAGAAAGAAATGCTTGGTGTCCTATGTACTTGTTTACTGTCTTCATTCAGTTGTATCCATCATTTTATGTTTTGCTGTTGTCTGTTCAAAATTGTAGGCTTCTAGAGAGCAAAGGACCTACCTACCTATGCTACTCAGAATTCTTTATTTCTCTCCTATCACATAAGATCTGCTTTGATATATTCCAGGGAGCAAAGACTTGGAAATCAAACACAAATCATCACTGTATATGCCCTGATCCCAGTAAGTGGAGTTTAAATGTTCCTTAAAATCAAGTGGAAGGATTCTCAGTAGCTAATATTGCATACATAGTACAATAAACATAGCGGGGTTTAATCAACTTTTTGCAATGTTATTTTTCTAGAAGAACTAATGTCAGAGGAGGAGGAAGAAACTGCCTTCTGTTTCAGAATTATAGGTGGGGAATTTTACAGCCAGGGAAAGCATCAAAACCATACATGAAGTGTATCCTCATTTGAGGGGGGCTGGTGGACACCATCCCATGTTGGGGAGACAAAGGTATATGAGCACTTTGGGGATGAGGGAGCAGGGTGGAGTGGATGAGGCATATCATGATATCACCATCTAATATATTAACTAATTTTTTTTTTTGCTAGGAAGGCAATGAGCTGGGTTGTTTTTTTTAATATACTACCGCAGGTATGTGAAGGCTGTTAGTGCTAATAAATATGGCAACCTCAATGTGCCTCAATTGCCCCACCCTAGTTACACATCTGTTTTGCCATCCTGATTTTCCATTGTATCTGCATAACCTGGCATCTGCTTTTCAGAGGCC
Source organism: Pseudocheirus occidentalis (assembly GCA_028646575.1). Lineage (NCBI taxonomy): Eukaryota > Metazoa > Chordata > Mammalia > Diprotodontia > Pseudocheiridae > Pseudocheirus > Pseudocheirus occidentalis. Next base: position 161,379,260 of record CM053598.1, on the reverse strand, counting down.
AGTCTTTGTATTTGATCATTCACCATTCACCATCTTACCTCAGGACCATGGTCCTAATTCTCCCCTTTGACTGCATGGGGGAACTTATCTTGTTGGGAGCTAGTTCATGGGGTGAATAGAACATTGGACCTAGAGTCAGGAAGACCTGAATTCAAATTCAACCTCAAACACTTATTAGCTGTGACCCTAGGCAAGCCACTTAACCTCAGTCTGCCTCAGTTTCCTCAACTGTAAAATGGGAATGATAATAGCACCTACCTCTCAGGGTTTTTGTGGATCAGATGAGATAATAATTGTAAAACACTTAGCACAGTGCCTGACACCTAGTAAATACTATATAAGTGCATGTTCCTTCCCTCCTTTTCCCTTCCTCTTTTTTTCCCCTCCCTCTCTTCTTTCTCCAATAAGTGCCATGCCCTGAACACTTTCCGGCTAGCCACCTTCCTGTTTCTTTCCCAACCTTCTCAATAGCCAAACAGCCAACTCAACTTAATTGTTCTATTTCCTATTCTTTGTTCTTTTAGTATTTTGTTCTGTAGTAGTTGATAATTAACTAATCTAATAAAGCAATAATGCTAAGGCAGTACTTCCCAGCTGATTTGATCTTAGAACACTTTTAACCTTGACATATATCACAGATCCTCAATTGGTAGTCAAAGAATATGAACAGTTTGCAAAAAAAAAAAAAAGAAATACAAACTATCAATAATCATATAAAAATGCTTCAAGTGGTTAATAATTAGAGGAAAACAAATGAAAGCAATTCTGAGGTGCTGCCTTACACAGATTATATTGACCAAGTTGGCAAAAATGAAAAATGACAGACAGTTGGCAAAAATGAAAAATGGAGGAGATTGAGGAAAATAGTCACATTCATGAGCCCTTGGTAGAGGTGTGAACTGGTCCAGCCATTCTGGCTTCAGGAGCAATGGGGATGAATAAGGTGGTTGGTTTGGGCTTGATATCAGGGGAAGACGTTTCTAACATTCAGAGCTGATTAAAAGTGGAAAGGGCTGTCTAATGATTTGGTGGGTTCCTTCTTCTTGGAGGTCTTCCTGAAGAGAGTAGATGAACATTTATCAGCCATATTATAATGGGGATTCCTTCTGAGTATGTGTTTGAAAAGGTGGCTGCTCGGATCCCTTCCAGTTCTCAAATTATGTGGTTTATTTATTTTTTCAATTGATGAAAATCTATTTTCTCTTTCTTCCCCCTCATCCTCATCAGAGAAGGGAAGAGAAAAGGAGAAAAGGGGGAGAAGGGAAGGAAAACCCTTGTAATAAATATGCATAGTTAAAATAAAGCATCTCCAGGTTAAACAGTCCCAATTCTTTCACATGGCACAGACAGACCCCAGACCTTTAACCATCACAATTATCCTCAAACTAACTGATCCTGGGCAAGGTCCTCTGTTTACCTTAGATTTTTCAACTGTAAATTGAGCATAAATAACAGCGTCCTCATAGGCTTGTTGTGAACATCAGTGGAGACAGTATTTGTAAAAACATTTAGCACAGTGCCCAGCATAGTAGGCATTTAATAGGTGCTTTGTCGGTTGCTCCCTTTTGTGAAAATTGAGACGTTTGCCTTCCTCCAATCTTGTTGTGCCCTCCCTATTACCCATGTTCTTTCAGATGTACTGACAGTGGCTCAATAATCCCTGGAGATGTAAGTTATCTGGGCTAGAGGATTTAAATTGACTAGGGATAACTAGGTGCTCTCTTACTCTGTCATTACTTGGATATCAAATCCTTGTTAATCATTTTTCTAATATCATTTCTAGGAAAAATATAATTTTCCAGGCAGAGAAAAACAGAAACAAGTATGATCGAACATCTCTAACTTCTTGCTATTATCAATTATTATTGTCCCATTTACTCCAAGCAAAAGTCCTATCCCCTCATTGAGCCTTCCTATTCTCCTAACCAGATTGTGGTTTTTTTTTTTTCTTTCTGTCTTTAGCTTCTCTTACCAGTGACAGCTCATTCTTAGCTTTTGTGCTTCTGACACACTTTTTCCCCCCTCAGGACCATGACATGATTTATATTTCCCCCTCTTTACCTAGTCTTGATTTGATCTTATCTATATTTCTTTTAAAAATCTAAGTTGGTTTATGAGTTCCTTGTACATCCACATTGCTCCCTTCAGATGAATTCCATTTTCTCTCTTCACTGGAACATCTTCTCTTTGTGTTTTCAGAATTTCATTTTTAAGCAACTCCCATTCCTTCTGGGCTGACTTCCCCTCTAGAATTATAGTTCATTAAATCTTACCTATTCTTTCTCTAAACCCTTTTACATCTGCCTATTGAAAATTTATTATGTGTCAGATTATGCCAAGAGATCAACTCCTTCTCTATCATATATTCTAGGAGAGTTAGTCATTTTCCCTGAGTTCAGTATTCATATTAATGGCATTCACAATCCTGTTCTGAGGAATCTAAGTGTATGGAATATCCTTGGGATAATGGAGGGAAAGGTAGAGGAAATTTGTGAGGAAAATGAATCATAAAGTTTATTTTCATACCCCAGGTTTAGTGCTAAATAATTTTTGGTAAATATATAGTACCCTGGGATCCTCAATATATTCCCCTTCTTAGCTATATATAGGCCCATGGTATATGCCTATTCTGTTTCTTAGCTACAAGCCCATCAGTGATTTATTTTTTTGCTAGATCAAACCAGGAGACCATAAATTCAAAGCAAATATGTTTAATAAAACTGACTAACAAGGTAAAACCAGGTAATTATGTCAGGTATTAATCACTCTTAGTACCCATTCCTAAATGGCTTTCTAATTCCAAATGAGCATCAATAGACTTACTTTCTCATTTATCACTATGTCTCCTCAAGGAATGAGTGGGAGGGGATACATCAATCAGTCATGGAAAGATAGTAGAGAAACTCTTGGTAACATTAGGATTTTTGATATTCTATACTACAGCATAGGAAATGCAGGACTTCTTGGCACAAGAACCAGTGACTAAGTGATGCTGAATTTCTTGGGATGGAAATTGGACAATCATGGGAACAAGTAGTCTTGAAAGCATTGACTTCTTGCCAGCATCATGACAGTTCAGATTGGACCCCAGAAATCAGGACACAACTGTCAATTTCTTCCCATATTTCCATGATAAATTTCCATATTCCTCCAGTCTTATATTTTGTTCTTCACAAGGCCCTTCTCCCCCCTTTAAAAAAACTCTCTCATACTTGGAGCTTCCACATGCTGCAAACTCATGTGCAACTTTTCAGGCGTGTAGTTCAAAAGAGAAGATGGAGTCTGTGCCCAGCCATAGATTCTTATATGTGTATATTTTTATATTAGTATTTTAGATGGAATAATAGCACTAGTATTTTCTCATGGAATCCCAGACTCTCATTGTGTTCAACACCAGTATTTCAGAGAATGGTTAGGAAAACGCTATATTAAAGCATTAATGGGTATGTATGAATTAATATATCCTTACTTCCAGATGGTATTTCTATTTTAACAAGGGGTCTTCCAGACATAGTGTCCTTAAATGTGAAAGAATGGTTAGAATTTCACTCATGATGACAAGATAGTAAATGAGATAATTTTGTACAAGTATTCCTCAAGGCCATTCACTACAATGGCCTACTTTACCTATGTACAGGGCCTACCCCTGAGTTTCTCCTTCATCTGTGCCCAGTTCTATTTAAATCTAGCATTCTGCGCAGGCATTCTGTATACATACAGAAATTGCACGGGGGATAGGTCTCTTCTCCTGTTCCTGGTTATTAGGGTCATGGTAGTTATGACATTTTTTTTTTTTGTTATCCTATTTCTCCTTATTGAAGAGAAATCTTTCTCTGGAAGAAAATATTTCCAAACAAATTATTCTGAGAACTAACACATCTTGAATTAGTCTTTCAGGTTTCTAGACAATATAATTGATGGTAAAAATTGTTAAATGTGACATCATAAAGAGTGGCTCCTTTAAGAGGTCACAGTACCAGAGAAGTACCAAAATATAAGTGGCAATATCTGAAATACCCATGGAAGTATTAATCATTCACCATGCTTCCATCAAGCACCTACTATGTGCCAGACACTGTGCTAGGCTGCAGGGATATGAAGACAACAGCAAAATTCTCTTATCCTTTAAGGAGTTTAAATTCTATACCAGCAGTTCTCAACCTGTGGATCGCGACCCCTTTGGGTCAATCGACCCTTTCACAGGGGTCACAGGGGTCGCCTAAGACCATCGGAAAACACATATTTCTGATGGTCTTAGGAATGGAGACATTGCTCCTCTATCCGTCCCCAGATGGGTCTGCCCACATGCAGATACACCCACATATGAGTATTAAAGGGTCGCGGCATTAGGAAGGTTGAGAACCACTGTTCTATATGGATAGACAACATGTATGTACCTAGGTATATATGAAATAGATACATATAAGTTTAGGGGTCACTAAGTAGTTGGGGGTTCAGGAAAATGTTAATGTAGAAGGAAATGCTGGATTCTAAGAGGCAGATAGGAGGAAGAAGTGTTTTCCAGGAATGGGAAATAATCAGGGGGCAATGGCGGGGATGGGACAACAATGGCCTGGTTGGGATAGGATATATATGTCTTCAAAGTATTATGTAATAAAATTGGAAAGTTAGTTTGGGGTCATGGTGTGAAGAACTTTAAATGCTGAAACAGGGATTTATTTATATTTGATCTTAGAGGTAAGAATGAGCCACTGGTATTTATTGAGTAGGAGAGTGACATAGTTAGACCTACAGTGTTAGGAAAATCAGTTTGGTAATGTTGTGGAGGGTAGATTGAAGTGTGGAAAGACTTAAGTTAAAGATATATTTGGGAGGCTATTGAAATATTTTAGGTGAGAGGTAATGAGGGTGTGAACTAGAATGATTGATGGTTATGTTCAGCCCATGTGAATGGAGAAAAGGAAATAAATGTGAGGGATGAGGAAGTACAAATGGTAAGATTCAGTAACTGATTGGATATGTAGGGTGAATGAGAGTTGACATTAAACCACAAGAACTCTTTAAAAAATCTAAGTTCCTGGGTTTTATTACTATGTCTTTGTGGAGTCTGTAATTTCATGTAGTTTTTATATTTACTTGTGAGTGAATACTGAATTTTTTGAATGAGTTTTTTGTTATTCCTTTTTTTTTTTCTTTCCACTATGTTCTTTTAGGTCTGTATATATTTGTAAATAAAGAGCCCAAGCATATTTATTCATCTTGGGTCTGTTTCTCTCCCACAAAAAGAAAATAACCTTCCACTAGAATTCAAAGCTTCTCATGACCACTCAGAAGGCAGACAAGATTATAGTGAGAAAAACATTCTTTCAATTCTTATTCTAAAAAGACTATACCACTGAATAGAATCCTGAATATTCACTTCAACAACATATTTCATTACCAACTGCAAGACCAAGATCGTTCTGAATAAAATCAATTAACATTGGCTGATTGCCTACTGCGTACCCTCAAAGAACTTGTTGTCTAGAGGGGAAGAGGAGGTGTAATAAACATATAAATAACAGAAAAACTTCAACAAACTTTGACTTCAAGAAACATTTGCTTCAGAGAATAAACTCTGATGGGCTGGCTACGTTGTCTGAATGCAAAATGTATACTTGCAAAAAAGACTATTTTATAGAGAACTCACACAGGGCAGATGTTTACATGGTAATCAGAAGAAGCAAGACAAGGACACTCTCAAGGTCTCTCTTACTAACTTTGTAATTGATTGTGTGACACGGGAGACACTGGTACAGGACTGCTCAGCACGGCATAGGGAAGGTGCTGTGCTCTATGAGCAAAACAAAATTGAAATAGCTCAAATGAAACGAAATGCAAGATGCACATATGTAGAGAATCCACTCAATATTCATACAGACTATTTGTGCCCAACTTGTGGTAGAACTTTCTGAGCTTGTAGTGACCTGTTCAGCACAGTCCGACACACTGAAACTTGACTTAACTCTGGCTTGGTGATGTCATTTTGGTCCTCTTTGAAGGACAACAGCCAACCAACCAATCAAATAGTCAGGGCAAAGCACTGGACTGTCTAGTGGGGGAGATACAGAGATGAACAAGATATGGTTCCTGCTCTCATGAAGCTTGTAATCTGGTTGGAAAATACAACACAAACTAATGACTATCCAAAATGATGCATTATAATACATATGCCAGTGGTGTGTGTGGTCCGAGGGAGGAAGAATTGTCACTGACTAAGGGCATAATGATCACTTCATAGAGTGGGGTTTGAGTTGAGTCTTAAAGGGTGTACTGTAATAGTAATTAATGATAATAATAATAATAATAATAATCATGATAATAATAACATATAGCCCTTCAAGGTTTTCTAAGTGGGTAGATTTTTTTGGGGGGGGAAAGAACAATAGCATGTATTGCTTCAGTTTCCATTTAAACTCTGGTCTTTCTGGATCTTTCTCTGAATGTAGACATCTCCTTCCATTCTGAGACTTGTAGAGATGTCTTTTAACTGTGCATTGTTGAAAAGAGTCCAGTTTTTCAAGGTTGGTCATCACACATGATGTATCTGTGACTGTGTACAAGTTTTTCCTGGTTCTGCTCTTCTCACTTAGCATCAGTTAGTATAAGCCTCTCCAGGCAATTATGAAGTCCATCTCCTTCCCATTTCTTATAGCACAATACTATTCCATTACATTCATATACCACAACTTGTTTAGCTATTCCCCAAATGATGGGCATCCCCTTAATTTCCAGTTTGTTGCCACCACAAAGAGAGCTGCAATGAATATTTTTGTACATATGGGTCCTTTACAGTGGGTAGAATTTAACAGGCAAAAATTGGGGTAGGAAAGAGTATGCCAAGTACTATGTTAATAATAGTTGCTAACACTTATATGATGCCTTCAGGTTTACAAAGCATTTTGCAAATATTAACTCATTCAACCCTCCCAACGACCGCTATAGGAGGGGATCAATAGGAACAAAGGTATGAGACAGAGCAAAGCAGGAATTTCATGAGGGATAGTGAATCTATAGTTTAGCTGTACTAGAGTGCCCAAGGAGGGAAGCAGTTTGATAGAAAGGTAGAAAGGTGGATTACTGCCATATTAATACTCTGCAGACCTTGAATACTAGGTAAAGAGTTTAAATTTTATTCTGTAAGTAACAGACACATTGAAGTGTTTTGAGTAGAGAAGTGACATGGCTAGATGCATGCATAAGGTAGATTATTCTGGTATCAGTATGAAGGAGTGGATTGGTGGTAGGAAAAGGGTGGAGAGGGAAGACTTATTGGGAAATTTTTGCAACAGTGTAAGTAAATGGTAATGAAATGGGAGCTTAGAGGATTGTGGTGGTAGTGGAACTAGAGGATGGGGACGAATCAATTCAATTAAATAAACATTTATTAAATTTTTACAATTGTATTAGGCACTATACTAATCACTTTGGATTCAAAGACAAAACCAAAATATTCAGAAATAGGGAAATAAGAAAAGAGAGTAAGTTTTAGAGAAAAGTTAATGAATTCAGTCTTGGACATATTGAAGTGTTAGTGGAACATCCAAGTGGATATGTCCTGTAGTCAATTTGAGACATAGATCACAGATTTAGGAGAAATGTCAGAGCTGGAAATATAAATTTTTAAATCATCTACACAAAGTTGTTAGCTAAAGCCAAGAGAGTTGATGAGATTGCCAAGAGAGAAAAATGTAGAGGAAAAAAAGAGAAGAGGACTGAGGACAGAACTTGGGAGAATACCAATAAGACTTAAATAGCAGCAGAAAATAACAATGAAAGAAATGTCATATGGCAGTGCATGATCGATTGCCAAATGAATGATACAGATGCAAGGGCTATAAATTCACAGGAGAAAAAGATTGCTGCAAGCTGGAATGATCTGGGAATGTGACAAGGAGGAAGAAAGACATTAACAGGGCTTGGAAGATGGGTGGAATTTAAATAGGAAAATGATGGTGGGAAGGAAGAAGATATCATCGAGTGTAAAGAAAGGACCAGGTGTTCTTGGGAGTAAAGAAGTACAGCAATTAGCTAGAGTGGGCAAGTCATATAGGAGCTAATAGGAGATATAATAAAAAAGATGGTGTCATTTGGTGATCACAGAGAGTCTTGAATTTGCAGCAAAAGATTCTGATACTTAGTACTTAGGCAGCAGGGAGTTGATCAAAGATTTTTGAGCAATTTAGTGTCACATGATCAGAATGATATTTTATGAGGATTTACCTAGTGATGTTGCATATAATAGATTTGGGAGTTGATGCAGTGGGGAAAATTAGAGACACAGAGGCCAGATTAGAGACTATGGTGGTCCAAGTGAGATGATAAAGGGTTGAATTGGGGTGGTTGTGATGGGAATGGAAAGGGAGTAACAGTTGTAAGAGAGGATGGAAAAGTAGAGTTGAAAGAAATTGGTGATTAATTGAATATGGATTATGGTGGGATCAGGAAAATAGAGGAATCAAATATGACTCCAAGAGTTCTAGTTTGTATAACTAGATGAATGGCGATAGCGTTCACAGGCTAGGAAAGCCAGATGGGGAGCTGTTTTGAAAAGGTAGAGAGAATGAATTTTATTTTAGTCATGCTAACTTGAATGGAACAGCTTTATACCCACATGGGCCAGTGTAACCGGCGAATGAAGATGTGGACCTGGCTCTGAGAAGAAAGGTCAAGGCTCATATGCTGATGTGGAAGTCACCAGTTTCGAGGTCATATTTGGAGCTATGGGTATAGAAAAGGTCTCTGAAGCTGAGGATGTAAAGAGTAGCAGATAACTGGGAAGCAGAATTTGTATACCAAGATGCTGATTTCCTTACTTAAACTCTTCGTATCCATTGTAATGATTTTTCAAAAGTTGGTTACCTTATATACAAGGACTTTAAGTTTTTAATGAGGATGAGAAAAGCATTTACTGAACAGACATTTACTAAGCACCTGCTGTGAATACTGCACACTCCTAGGTGGTAGGAAGATACAGTTTAGGTTCCTGTCCTCAGGGAGCTTACAGTCTAGAAGGGGCTTAAGGCATCAACATGGATATTTGTAATACACAACATTATATGATAAATATTTTGCTAAGTTATAGAATAGGAGGACTATGTGAAGGCTGAGGTGGGGTAGCTATAGTAAACTAGTGGGAATGAAGGAATGCTTCATGAAAGAGGTGGCATTTAAGGTGGACTTTTAAAAGATGTATAAGAATTCAACAGGTGGAAGAGGGGAAAGGAAGCGTTCTCAGCAGGAGGGACAAACCACGGAAGCTCAAAAAGGAGAATTCTATTATTTAGGGGACAGAGATCTATGCTGTAGTGTGAGACAAGGCTGGAACGGAAAGCGCTATGAGGTTGTAGAGAGCCTTGAATTCCGGGTAGGAAAATGTTGTCTTATGTGAGGAGCAATGGGAAATCACTGAAGATTTTTTTTTTTTAGCAGAGGAATGATTATTGATGTTCATTTGTTTCAGTTGTGTCTGATTCTTTGTGACCCCCATTTGGGGTTTTCTTGGCAAATCCTAGAGTGGTTTGCCATTTCCTTCCCCAGCTCATCTTATAGATGAGGGAAATGAGGCAAACAGAGGTCAAGTGACTTACCTAGGGTCATATAACTAGCAGTGTCTGAGGCTGGATTTGAACTCAGGTCTTCCTGGTCCAATACTCTATCCACTGAGCCATCTGGCTGCCTTAGAGGAATGGTATGAACAGACTTATATGTGAGAAAGTTCTCTGGCAGGGACATGAAGGGTAGATGAGAGGAGAAAGGAGGTGGAGGTAGAAAGACCAGCTAGGAAGCTATTGTTTAGCTATGCTAAAGAGTGCTTGATAGAGAGAGCCTTAACTAAGGTAGTGGCAGTAGTAATAGAAGGGGACAGATTCACTCATTTAGCAGTTACTTCTAGTCTGCCTTGTGCCATTATTTGCCCCTTAAGCTAAATTCTATCTTCCCAATTAGATTACATGTTTCTGGAAGATGAGGACCATGCCTTTGTATCTATAGTGCTATGCATATAGTATTATTAATGTTGAATAAATGAATGAATGAAGAATACAGTACCTCTGAATGCCACATTTCATAGAGGAGATGCATGAAATGGGTCCACAAAGCTCTCATTTCCAAATTTGAACCCAGTTTTCCAGCTACAACTCACACGCTAACTTCTAGGGGAATTTAAATCTTGATACTTTGATTGACCCACGGTCATCAGGGATGCTCTCTCTCGCTCTCTCTAAGTACAGCTCACAATTGATCTGTGTCTTTCTACCCCTTGTATTTCTAGTTGGTTTCTTTTCACAGATCCTCTATGGTGAGATCCATAGAGAAGCTGCCCAATTTACCCAAGCTTTGCCCTGATTCTTTTAATGTTTTATGGAAACTGACTCAACACTCTGACTCTTCCTCTCTCTCTTTTCCTCACTCTCATTATCTTCTTGTTTAGTCATATACATGCCCTTTATGATTTCTTTAATATCACTGTTTCCTTGTAAGTCATCATAGGTAACTAGGCACAGCCCACATACATCACTATGCAGTTTCTTATTACTCTTTGAGTCACTGCAAACTTGATTCTTCTTAGATCATGATGTTCCATAATTTCTCAGCCATGCGACAGTACCAGGAGAATATTGTTGCAAAGATCATAATAGTAATAGCCAGTATTTATATACTGCTTACCATGTGCTAGGCATTGTGCTAAGCCAGTGGTTCTCAACCTTCCTAATGCTGTGACCCTTTAATACTCATATGTGAGTATATCTGCATGTGGCCGGACTTGCCTGAAGACAGATAGAGGAGTAGTGTCTCGGTTTCTAAGACCAACGGAAATATGTGTTTCTCAATGGTCTTAGGCGACCCCTGTGACCCCTGTGAAAGGGACGTTCGACCCCCAAAGGGGTTGTGACCCACAGGTTGAGAACTGCTGTGCTAAGCAATTTACAATTATTATGTAATTTGATCCTCATAACAACCCCGAGAAGTAGGTGTCATTATTTCCCCCATTTTACAGATAAGGAAATTGAAGCAAATAGAAGTTAAGTGACTTGCCTAGGGTCACCCAACTAGTAAATGTTTGAGGCAGGATTTGAACAAAAGTCATCCCACCCCCACTTAGTAAGGTAGTGATTCCTTAGTAAGGTGAACAAGTCTTAATCAGTTGCAGATTTTAGACTAACAGAGAAAAGTATTTGAAACATGGTCATTGGCTAGGAATTTTATATACACTCACACATGTGTATATATGTATATATGTGTATATATATATATATACATACACCACTTGCTCCATTCTTTGTATACATATATGTATACCTATATATATCTATATATACATATATCGACAGATGGATACAGATATAGGTATAGATATGTATACAAAGAATGGAGCAAGTGGTATTCCAGTAAGATCCCTGAAGAGGAACTGTTGGAGTGTGGAGATAGAATGGAATAGGGACATTTTCCTTCCCCCGCCTTATCCCTTGACTAGTGGAGGACCTTGCAAATGCCAAAGCTAGTTTTCTCATCAGTGTCCTAGCAGTGTTCTCAAATTGGCCATTGGCTGCATCTGCATCAGTAGTTAAGGACACACCGGATGCAGATTTACCAGGAGTAAAAGGAGTAATCTGAGTAATTCTGAGTAAAAAAAAAAGAATCTCTGAGTAATCCACAAAGGCAAGATAGAGGATTTCCAGAAACCAGTCATGAGTTACACTTTTGCCGCATGTGCTCTCTAAGCTTGAGCCCACTTTCTCTGTAATTCTGCATGTACTGATGGGAGAAAATGTCACAGACTTCTAGGGGAGTGTTTACTGTACCACCTCAGTAAACCCTCCTTTGTTAAAACTAATTGACCATAATCTTGAGGAGAAGCCCACTGGCGGAGGCTCAAGCCAATATCACTATAAAGGATCCTCACTCCCAACCCCCATCCACCACAAAAAGAAAAACTGCTCAGAGCTATCTTTAGAGACTTGAAGGATGATGTAGTAGCCATACTTGGAGGCATCAACTCATTGGAGTGAATGGGAGTTGGGATGAGCACTTTAGATCATGTGTTACATACAAGGTGTTCTGGAAATCTTAGTGAAGTTTTTTTTGTTTGTTTGTTTGGTTTTTTTTGCTTTTTGGAGGGCAGTTGGGGTTAAGTGACTTGCCCAAGGTCACACGGCTAGCTTTTTGTGTTAAGTGTCTGAGGCTGGATTTGAACTCAGGTACCCCTGACTCTAGGGCCTGTGCTCTATTCACTGCGCCACCTAGCTGCCCCCTTAGTGAAGTTTTAAGCTTTATCCGCTCAAAACTATATTGACTATATAGTAATGCATTAATTAAATGCTTGTTGAACCACATGTCATTATCCAGACAATGTGCATTTTTCGTACACTTGTTTGTCCTGTATAATTGATTAAGACTGATCTCTTTTGAGTAACTATGGATTTCATCAAGGAAATTTTTTAGAGTATGGTGAAATAGAACATCTTTGGTAAATAGGAATATTAAGAGATTCTCGTCATTACTAGGAAATTGTTCTTCAATTTGTACTGCAGACATTATCTGTGCGAGGCACTTGGCAAACACTTTAGGTGAATATACATCTTCCTTTTCTAGGCCTTCTCATGGGATTATTGTTTTAGAGGTCATCTAGTTCAGCACACATTTTACAGATGAGGAAACTGAGGATGAGAGGGATTAAATAACTTTTTCAAAAGTCACACAGATAGTAAGCGGCAGAGCCAGGATTAGAATCCAGGCCTTCTGATTCCAAATTCAATACTATTTTCAGTGTGCCACGACGTCTTCTTTGATTTTGATTATTTAGCAGCTCTTTGAGCAACGTTATCCCTGTGGGCCCATCTGTCACAGAATTTTGCATATTTTAACATGTATGTGGGAGGCACCTTGTTTGAGGAGAGCCTTTAAGGCTGTATTTGATTTTTTCTGAAAAAAAATTTTTTTTACTGAAATTAATAGGCTTAATGAGATGCAAAAGTTAATAGAATGGAGAAAAGCCATAAAAACTTTTATTTTTTTTCGATAGAAATACATGGATACCTGAAAGTAATGCTTTTTATTTTTTATAGGGATAGGGGACTAACGTGGACCTGAGCCTGACTGGCTCTTAAACTGCCTCGGAAGGATCCTTCTGAGAGGCAGGTTTGAAGACTGCCTGCCTAAGATGGGTACAGAGAGTCGAGTGGGGAGAAAGAACTTTAAGTGAAGAGCTTTTTGTTTTTAATAAAGTTGATTATCCTGAAAATCAGTTTACCATTGTGTTACATTTATTCAGAGTTTGAGAACTTGGCTCCAAATCCAAATATTTCCATTTGAAGCCTATGTGACATTGAGTAAATCACTTAAGCACTCTGAGCTCAGTTTCCTCATATGTAGAATGAGGGAATTGTTGCAGTAGGTGACCTCTGGGGTCTTGTTACGCTTTAAATCTGTGATTTCTCATCTCTGAGGATTTTCAGATGTCAAACTTATTTACAGGTGCCTAACAACTAAAAGTAACAGAAGTAAATGATGGGACTGTAGAGCTTCATGAAGTATACTCTATAATTAAATTCAAAGGAGGAGAAAACAATCGTATCACTGAAGGCTGTTTTCTATCCTGATGTCTTTTGGCACTAAAAAGTGCTCTAAGTAGACCCACCTTCTGGGAAATGAACAAATAAACATGTGCCCAATCCATTGTTTTTAAATATTCATGAGATCAAGCAATCTTTTATCTTTTGTCAACTGCCTTGTTAATTTATGCTGCCCTTCTTTGATTTTGATGGTGTTCTTTTGGAAGCATTTGGTTTTTGTCAGTTCTCTTCCACCCATTAATCATGCCTGTATTCATTAAGGTCTCCCCTTTCAGGCACCAGTTCTAAGATCCCACATTCAAACTTTAGATGCTATTCTGATTCATGGGGAAATATTTTGTTATTTGGAGCTGTAGAATTGTCTACTGAATCAGAGATTGGATTACAAATTAGAATATATATGCATATATTACACCGTGTAACTCCCACTCTCTGTCACTTTATTCATCTAATTTAACTTTCAGAGCCTCAGTTTCTCAACCTACAAAACAGAAAGGATAACATCTGCCTCCTGCTTTAAGAATTCCAAATGTACAAAACCTGAACTTCCAAAGCAGATAAATGAGACTGCTTAGAGATTTTCTTTAAACGGTGAGTTCCTTCACCGAATTTAGAATATTTTCCTTTATATACTTTACAGAACAGCTTTGCTTGCATAAAGCGTGATCTACCTGCATCCATCACAATAATGAGGACTATTCTCGCCCAGAGCGGGAACTATTTTGTAAAGCCTATGAGACTGTTCTGCTAGTGAGGTGAACAAAAAGAGAGTTCCTAGATTAGGCAAGCCAGCATTTCAATTGATACCCTATATGATTTCCCTTTGGTTCTTCTTGATACTCATATAGATACTTTCTATCGTGTACAAAAGGAATATAGTGTGGTTTAGTGGGGAAAACACTGAACTGAAAATCAAGGGGCTTGGGTTCTAGTTCATTCTCACCTGCTATGTGACTTCAGGTGAATTGCTTAGCCTTTTTGTTCTCCAGGTTCTTCATTTCAATCAATTAATTAATCGATAAACACAATTTTTTTTTGTTTTAAAATTTTTTAATTTTTTATTAAAACATTTTTTAATAAACACATGTTAATCACCCAGTATGTACCAAACGTTGTACTAAGTGATGGGGATACAAAAAGAGGCAAAAGACAGTCCCTGACCTCAAGGAGCTTAAAATTTAATGGGGGAGACAACATATAAACAAATATATATAAAGCAAGTTGTATACAGAATAAATAAGAAATTATCAACAGAGGAAAGGCACTTTAATTAAGAGGGGCTAGAAAAGACTTCCTGTAGAAAGTGGGATTTTATTTGGAACTTAAAAGGAAGTTAGGGAAGTCAGTGGTAGGAACAGTGAATGTTCCAGACATGAGGGGCAGCCAGAGATAATGCCCAGAGCTGAGAGATGCAGTGTTTTGTTTGCTGAATGGTCAGAAAGTCAGTGTCACAGGAATGAAGAATATGTATTGGGCAATAAGGTTTAAAAAGACTGGAAAGGTAGGAAGGTGCTATGTTATGAAGGAGTTTGAGTGTCAAATAGAGCATTTTGTGTTTGTTCCTGGAGGCAATAGGAAGAAGCCACTGAAATTTTTTAAGTAGGAGGTAAGGAGGTGGCATGATCAGACCTGAGGTTTAGAAAAATCACTTTAGTGACTGAATGGAGGACGGATCAGAGTGGGGAGAGACTTGAGGTGTACAGACCCACCAGTAGACTATTGTAATAATCAAGATGTGAGAAGCTGAGGGTGCGCTAGAATGATGGAGTGTCAGAATGGGCTTATTCAAGAGATGTTGCAAAGGTGAAGTCAGCTGGCCTTGACAACAGCTTGGATAAGGTGGGGTATGGTGAAAATCTAGGATAATTCTGATAAAACTGAGTGACTGGGAGGGTGGTGTTGCCCTCTACATTAATAAGTAAGAGTAGGGGTGGGGGAAGCAAAGATTTAGGGGGAAAGATACTGAATTCTGTTTTGGACATATTGAGTTAAAAATGTCTACTGGACATTCAGTTCAAGACATTTGAAAGGCAGTGAGATGTGAGATGAGAGCTCAACAGAGAAACTGGGTCAGGAAAGATAGATCTGAGAATCATCAGCATAAAGGGGGGTAATTAGATCCATAGGAGCTGATGAGATCACCAAATAACTTAGTATAAAGAACGTAGTAGAAGGGAAGAGGGCCCACCCAGGACAGAACCCTGCGGATACCTATTGTTAGAGGGTATCTAGATGATACCCTCTAGATCTAGATGACGATCCAGCAAGGGAGATTTTAAGAGAAGTAGTTGAATTGGATGATCCTCAGACTCGCCTCCCATACCGACATTCCAAATTTATAAAACGTAACCATATGCATCCAAGAGATAATATCTTTTGGCCAGATGCAAGGAAAAAAAATAAAATTAGATATTTAAAATTCACCTTTTCTTTACCTCCAGGGAATATTTGTTTCTTGATAAGGAGTATAAATAAAGCTTAATGTTCCAGGTTTCTTATAACTTATTTCCAATAGCATTTTAATCTTTTCCTAAATTTGTTTTCTTTTGATTTGGGGCTGGATAATAATGTAGTCAGATTGTATTGGCTTACAGAGTCTTTGGAACATGTTTATCTGACTTAAAATCACTTCTCTGAGACTTGGAAGATAGTTTTGGTCTTATTTCACTTAAAACCCAGACCATAATCACATAATTATTGTTAGGAAATTATTGTTTGGCTTTCATTAAGAAGTACATATTTGCTACTAATTTGAACAACAGGGGAATGCTAGCTTACCATTCCTCTCCCTGATTCATTGGCTTTGTTCTGTTGGTATTGGGGAATGTCAACAAATAAATACAAATTTTCTTTTTCTTTTCCCCCGTGATGCTTCTGTGGAGTTAAAAATTGTCCAACCTACAATAAAAGAAACTGAGGCAGAGCCCTGAGCGATTGGCACTTTATTAAAGGGTCCATGGTCCCTTCTCATGAAGTAGACCTCAGATCTTCCTCACAATCAGAGATGTCCCCCTCCTCTAGAATCTTATTTTTATAAGGTTTGATAACAAGTTGAATACCTGAACATTCTAGAGGGACTATACCAAATACAGAATCCCATTGGTTAATGGACTTTGCTTCAAGGGCTAAGATGATATATCAGCATAAAAAATGGTATATCAGCAAAGGGGGTCTCAAGTTCGGCGAATCATAAAACATCTTCATTAAGTGGTCATGAGATGGTCATCTGATGGTCAAAAGATGTTCATCTGCTCATGTTGGACAAGAGAAAGTGGTCTGGAGGCATAAAAATTAGTTGGAGGAATTTCCATGTCATTGAGTCACCTCCTCCATGCTGAGTTTGGTCACCATAACAAGGAAAAACAAGGGTGGGGGGACATTGTTAGTTTCCTATGATTAAGCAAATGAACTTACAATCTGTGGCTCATAGCTCTGGGGCCTAATAAATAGAACCTATAATCACTGTCCCTGTGGAATCAAATTTAAATGATTAATATTGATTGAGGGCCCAATGAATCATTTCTCACACTTCCTAAATATCACATATTTTTAGATGAGAATGTCATACACAGAATCAATACAATTCCATGATTCCTCACATGGTGTACTGGATATTGACATTAACAATTTTTTTGAGGGGGAAAGGGTAGAATGGAAAATATTTGATATAGATCTATGATTTCATCATTGTGGAAAACTCCCAGTGTGGAAACTTCTTTCATCAATGCAGACACACAACTCCTTTGCCTGAGAGAACTGTCAAGGTCACATAGCTAGTATATGTCAAAGACTGAACTCAAATTCAGAACTCTAAGGCAAGTTTTTTTGTTTTTGTTTTTTGCTTTTTGGAGGGCAGTAGGGATTAAGTGACTTGCCCAAGGTCACACAGCTAGTTTTTGTGTTAAATGTCTAAGGCAGGATTTGAGATCAGGTGCTCCTGACTCGAGGGCCGGTGCTCTGTTCACACAAGTTTTTTTTGTTTGTTTGTTTGTTTTAGCCATATCATGATGCCTAGTTTAAACAACAACAACAAAAACAACAGAAATATGAAGCTTTCCTGGTCTGTGTTTATGCTGAAATTCAAATTCAAGGGAGTTTTTGCCCTTTGCTCCTTAAGAGGTTTCTTTCCTAATATACTTTTGAGGGCATTTGGACTTGTGCTTTAATTGGTACGAAGAGGTCCCTGTTTGAAAATTTCCTCTACTAATGCAGATTGGCATCTCTTCTGCAATTTATAGTCAGAGAATTGCCTCAGGCAGTAAGAGGTTAAATGATTTGCCCCAACTTACACAGCCCTGTGTCTCTGACAAAAGTGGGATTTGAATCCAGGCCTTCTTAAGTCCAAGGCCAGCTCTCTTCCTATTATATCATCACTGCTTGAAGTGTGTTCTGGGGATTCCCAAAGTCAAAACTATTTTCACCTTAATACTAATATGTTTTGATTTCTAATATATTAAATAGTGACAGATATAACCTATGTAAACAAAAGCTCTTTGGAGTCCTCAATAATTTTTAAGAATGCAAAGGGATCCTGAGACTAAAACTTTGAGATTTGCTATCTTACATTCTGCTGCCTCTAACTTAAAGTATATTATTTTAAAAAATATGCTGAGGTACCTTAGCATAAGGGGCAACTAAGTGATTCAGTGGATAGATTGCTGAGCCTTGAATCAGGAAGACCTGAGTTCAAATGTGACCTTGGACACTTACTAGCTGTGTGACCCTGCACAAATCACTTATCCTCTGTTTGCTTTAATCAACTGGAGAAGCAAATGACCAACCACTCCAGTATGGTCAACCATGGGGTCACAAAGAGTCAGACACAACTAAACAAAAAAAAAATCTTTTTTTCTTTTTGCTTTTTTTGGAGGGCAATTGGGGTTAAGTGACTTGCCCAAAGTCACACAGCTAGTTTTTGTGTCAAGTGTCTGAGGCCAAATTTGAACTCAGGTCCTCCTGACTCCAGGGCTGGTGCTCTATTCACTGCGCCACCTAGCCATCCCTAAACAAAAAATCTTAACACAGTTCACTCATAATATTAAATGGATATAGAGAAAGGAAAGGTTGTACCATGACTAATTGATTTATTTTGCCCAAGTCCAAATAAATTTCTAACTACTATTTAGTATAATTCTGAATGGACAAATGGTAAAGATGCATGCATGAAAAGACCCAAAGTGATTCTGGAGTAATTCATTGAATCCCAGTCAGTGTTTGAAAAGTCAATTGTAGTTAAGTTGGAAGTCTGAAAAATATAACCCTTGTGTCAGAGACTCCCTACTGATATGAAGCATCTGGCTATACCTTTAGCTTTTCTTTGTCTTACCTGTCCCTATCCAGGTATCTTTATCTGATACTGTCAAATGGTAACCTGTTGGGGCTCTTGTTGGTAATGGGTTGAATTGGTCCTCAGCTAACAGGAGGCCGGTGATCACCTCGGGGCAGAATGCAAAGGTTGCACCTGTTTGCGATAAGCAGGATTATCTCTCTGCCTTCAGGGTGATGCATGATTGGCTCACTGTGGCGAGGGCAAGGCCCGGGGAGGGGCCCTAAGGGGCCCTGGAGAAAGGACTTAAATACAGGCTACCCAGAGGCAGAAGAAAGTCCAGCCACGCCAAGCTTAGAGAGCTAAGCTTAGAGAGCTAGAAGCAAGTGTTATGTTCTGAAGAAGAGTTCCAGTCCCACGCCAAGCCTAAGAGAAAGTAGCAAGAAGCAAGCCCTGTGTCTTAAGTTTTCTGTGCAGCTGTTTCTCCCAGAGAAAGCGGAAGCCGGGAGCCGGGGACGCCCGAAGCCTGTTGAGGAAGGGTATAGGTGAAACCTATACAGCCTGACCCCCCCAAACTGTAACAGTAACCATCTCAAAGGGTTTGTTCGTCTTATTACTCTGGCCTATCTCTCTCTGACTATATGGAATCTGGAAATATCAATGTATGGTGCTTCCTTAAAATGTTTTCCAGGAGTAAGCTCTCCTTATGAGTAATCAAGTTCACAAGTCATCAAGGGTAGAATAGATTTTATTTAAACAAGAAACAGTAAGGATTCAAGTCTACAGTGAAGAAATTTTTCCTTCCCTTTCCGATGGGCCTTTGCCTTATCACATGAACCATGACTACCCTGTCACTATACTGAAAGTATGACTCCTAGGTAGACCATTCCCCACAAGAGTAAAGAATTCAGGTTTCCCTGGTGAACTCCTTCTAGTGGGTCAGCCCCTACTATAGACCTTTATAGACTTAGACAGTACTGTCCTGGATGGGGCCACAATGATAGACAAGGTTCAGGCTTGGGTTCCCATATGTAAGGTCCTCTACTTCACTGTTTCTTGACTATCCTACCCTCTGTCAAGTGTCTGCACCACTGATATTTTAGCTTCATGACGTGCTATCCTCTATCTTTGATGGCCATTGTGTTTCCCTACTGTTTCATTGTAAGAAAGCATCATACACCAACATTCAGCTCTCTCTCAAAAATGTTCATCTTCCTGGTTTTTGGTGATTCACCACCTATGGATTCTAGTAATTTGCTGTTGTATCTCTTCTCACTGGTATTGTTTTGTTTCTTGCTGTTTGGTCACTTTCACAAGACTAGGTGGCTCATGGGGGATTACAATGGGCCCAGATACCTCTGGGTTTTCTGATACTTTCTGCTCTTTCACTTGGGTCCCACAGTCCCATCTGTCACACCAAGGGTCTTTTCCAGTGGGAGTAGCAATCTTTCTATGAATCCTTCTTAACACAAAGTTCTTATTTCCCAATCTTAGAGAGGTTAGGGTGACTTGATTCCCTTGTATTTCTTTCCTTCCCTACCACCTGGGAGATAGGCCTCCTACTGAGTTATCAGCTGCTATTTAGCCTTTTTTGTTCATTCATTCAATCACTCATCATTTAGTCAGTCATTCAACACAATGATGCCTTTTCCTTTTAAACCCATTCTATTTTCTACTTTATTTTGCAGCACCTGGGGGAGACCATGCAAATTACTTTAATGCTTCTCTGTGCTTAGAGAAAGCACTAGCAACATTAGTGGGGAGAGAGACCCTGCAAGCATGCATTCCCACCACAACATGGAAAATTCATATCCTTGCTACATTTTATTCCCATTTCACAGATGAACAAGCTAAGATAGTTTAAATGACAAACCCATGGTTACCAATGACAGAACCAAAATTCTCAAGAGCTTTTCATTCCATTCTGTCCCAAAGCCTGAAAAAAAAAATAGAGTTGCTCTTCATCTTGTGTATTACTGACCCTTGTTGGGATCATCAATGACGCCCAAAACAACTTGGAAGGTAAAAGGAAGAAAAGTGGAAAATTTGTCAGGAACAGCATTGCCCATAATGTTACACATTTGGGTTAGCCTTTGGATAGCCTTGCATTTACCTGTGATTTTGGGGAACGGGGGAAAAAAAGATTGGAAATTTCCTCAACATTCTCTCTGAAACAGAGAAAGAATAGAGAGACCTAAATGGCAGCAGAATAAAAACAGCAATAATTATTGACATTGCCAGAGTGCTTTCTGGTTTGCAAAGTGATTTATACATATTATTTCTCTTTTAAAAAAATAAATTTCGTATTTATTTCAGTAAGCATTTCCCAACTACATGTAAACTTTTTTAAACAGCCATTTAAAAAAAATTTTGAGTGCAAAATTCTCTCCCTTCGTCCTGCCTCTCCCCTACCCACTGAGAAGGTAAACAATATGATATTAATGATTTGTTATGCACAGTATTCATTTTGAACCTCATACCAACTGGAAGGTCGTAGATTTAGAGATGGAAGAGACCTTTAAGGTCATGCAGTCATCCAGCCCCCTCATGGTTCAGGGGAGGACATTGAGACCTAGAGAGATAAAATAACCTACCCAAGGTCACCCATGTGATAAATAGCAGAGGTAAGATTTGAACCCAAGTCCTTTGTTTCAAAATTTGGTACCTTTCTGTTTGTACCACACTGTCTCTTGGACAGAACATAAGATTTATTGGATTATAAGATCCCTGGGGGCAGAAACTATGTCTCAATCATCTGTGTCTCCTCTCTATCACCTAATGCAGCACCTTTGAAAGAGCTATAACTAGCAATTTTGGCAACTACGATTAGTAGGTAAAGTAGCCGAGCCAAAGTAGGTTTACTTTGGGGTGTGGTAGCCAAAGGAGAAGAGGGAGAAGAGCTAGCATTTATTAAGTACTTACTGTTTATTAGGTATTATGCTAAGTGTTTTACAAGTATTATGTCATTTGGCTAGGCAGAAGAAGTATAGCTGGGAACACCATGAGGTTTCTAAGCTGCTGAAGGGAAGATAATATATCCACAACTAAGTCACTGCTAGGAGGTGGTGGCGGTGGTGAGGTTAGAGAGAGCAGTGGGAAAATGCTTGAGCCTTGGCGAATGCTTGCACTCTATGAGGAAGCATCTCTCAGTCATCTTCAAACCAACGCCTCTGCCTATTAATTTCATTGAGATTGAGCAACTCATCCACTTGACCTCCTGCTTATTACCACCATAAGTAAGCCTAGGAAAGCTTTTTCTTGTAGTTTTTGTTGGCTCATTATCCATAGTAGACTCATATGACTCCATTAGAATATTCATTTCCAGTAATGTGTTTTTTTTTTCTTTTTTGGCAGTGTAAATTCTGCCCAATATCAATCAACTCAATGAGTTACTGAATAATTTTTACTAATGCTAACACATTTTTGAAATTAGTCTTGACTTGTCCATATGCCTTTTGTGGGCATGGAAGGATAGTCTTAATTGATTTGAGGCAGGAGAATATAGTTACATAAAAGAAAATCTCATTTGACACAGAAATCAATTCTATTTTAGTGTCTAAAGGCTGACTACAAATTTGGAATCTTTGAATCATTACTTTTCACACATGCAAAGGAAACATTTATTAACTTGCATAAAAATGAAAAATTATGCTTTCTTATTTTTTTAGGGCTGTTATATAATAAAGGACCAGAATTTGTGCAAGATATGGAAATACGCTATGATTTCCCTGATGGGATAATCATTACGTGACATTCTCTTTCTTTTTCACAGAATGCTCTCCAGTTCTTACATTTGACTTGAGAACTTACAACAGGAAACAAGTGAAGTGGTTTTTTTTCCCCACCCCCATTCCTTTTCAAAATTTATCCATTAGCAAGGCATACACTATGCCCATTTGACAGTTTGCCTCATAACCTTTCCTGATATCTCAGCAAAGCTGAGCTATTGCAAGACATCCTTTTTTTGTATGAAGTCAGCAAAAGTTGAAATCTCTGAAATCTCTGAAAAAGCACACAGAATGTGATCCCTTTTTCTCCCACTGTCCCAGGAAACTGAGTAGGACAAGGTAACCTCAGATTTTCAAGGCCTAAAGATCTCTCAAGGCAAAACCCACAATTCCTATTGGCTCTGTGGGGAAAAGATAAAGACCAAAGAAATTTCAGCCTCTGTTCTCTTCTGTTGCAGAATGCAGGGAACTCTCTTTGTATGTTGTTTACCCCAGTTAAACTGTAAGCTTCATGAGGGCAAGGGTTATCTCTGCTTTTGTATTTGCATCCCCAGTGTATATAGCAAGGCATGTGATACTCTAAGTGTTTAATAAATAAAATTTTTGTTCATTCATTCTCTAGAGTTGCCCAGAAGTCAATATTTAGCTGGCACCCAGTTGTAGCTGGCATTGATGCTTGTTATGGTTTACTTTAGAGTTATTCTGTTCAGTTCTCAGGAAAAATCCAGGCTAAAATGTCCCTACTGCTAGCTGCAGAGTAAGCAGTTCTTCTCTTGACATCTTTCTTTTTCTTTCACCCACTCATTTTAACTGACCTAAATTCCTTATACCAGGATCAGACAAAGGACTTGTGGATCAGGGAATCCAGAAAGGGGGGAAGATGGAGAAGAGAGGAAATTCTGGGAGTTTTGACTATTGGGCAGCCCATGGCAAGGTACCAGTTTCTTGCCAATTGAAACACTCATAATAGCTTGTTAATAAATCATAGGTGTCATTATTGTTTGAGGGAAAGCAGCATCCCTGTAAGGCTTAGGAGAGTATTGCTCTAGGGCACACCCTGATGTCATGCTACATTCACCTCCTTTCATTTTCTTTTCTTCTTCTTGGCACTTGCTTTTAATTTAATTCCCTGCTCTCTACCTATCTCCATTTTTATTTGAGTCTGCCTGCCAAGAACTAAGAGCCAGACATCATGATCTGCCTACTCCTTACACGGCGGATAAATGACAGCTTAAGGACCGAATGTTGTTTGATGAATTTTGAATTTTTTTAATGTAGCCTAGATCAGCTAATCAAACATAAAAAGACTTGTGTCACAGTTATAGAGGGGGCAGTTTGAGTTTCAGGGATATGTTTAGATAGCTAAGATCTGGAATATCCCATTCTACATACATATGTGTCTATATTTACATATAGATATAGATGAATTTCCTTTTAAATATGTGTATATATGTTTATTCAATATATATTCCTATATGTAGCTCTATAGGAATATATATACACATACGTGTGTATATATATAAAATGCATATTATATATATGTCTGTGTATATATATGTGTGTATGTGTGTGTGTGTGTATATATATGTTTGTGTATATATATATATATATATATATATTCAAAAGAAAATACCCATAGCTTTGTAGGAAACTTCCAAAGAAGATGGTTTTTAAAAAATGATCCAAACAAGTTCCCAAAGGTCCCCATCAGGGTTAGCTGGGTGTTATTCCTCTCCATCAGCATCCTCAGGGCAGCTGGTTATGCTTCACCCATCGGATCTGTCTGCCCCGTGTGATAAAGGGGGAAGGTGAACATCTGTTAAGCGTCTTCTATGTGCCAGGCACTGGGCTAAATACTTTATAAATGTTCTCTCATTTGGTTTGGTAAGACAACAAAAGTCTGAATGATTATGTAGGTCTCTGGGGAGAGGTGGAATTCACTGGAATGTTGATCAGGGAAGAGGGAAAGAAATGAACATTTATTAAGTTATATATTAGGCTAATACTACATATTAGGTGGGCAGTTAGGTAGTGCAGCGGATAGATGCAAGGCCTGGAGTCAGGAAGAGCTGAGTTCAAATCTGGCCTCAGACACTTACTAGCTGAATGACCCTGGGAAAGTCACTTAACCCTGTTTACTTCAGTTCTTCATCTGTAAACTGATCTGGAGAAGGAAATGGCAAACCAGTCTGGTACCTTTGCCAAGAAAACCCCAAAACAGATCACGAAGAGCTGGACACTACTGAAAACAACTAAACGGCAATAGCAACAATATGTCCTAGGCACTGTGAGAAGCAATTTATACATATTATCTAATATGACCAAAGGAAAGAAATATGGCTTAGGATACCATGAGGTTTCTAAGTTGCTGAAGGGGAAAATAGTATACCCAGAACTAGGTCATGCCAAAGGTGGGCAGTCCTAGTATCCCAAATTTATTTTCCTTATGAGAGGAATATAAATCATAGGATACAGGGGTGACTAGGTGGCACAGTGAATAGAGCACCAGCACTGGAGTCAGGAGGACCTGAGTTCAAATGTGACCTCAGACACTTAACACTTACTAGCTGTGTGACCTTGGGCAAGTCACTTAACCTCAATTGCCCTGCCCTCCTCCCTCCAAAAAAAAGAAGGAAAAAAATCATAGGATACATTGTGAATCTAGAAGACTGTGGGGACCTGAGGAAAAGTGGTATTCATTGTAGGAGAATTCTATTGTTCATTAATAATTCAAAGCCTAGTCCTAGGGCCCATCAAATCTCAAGGATAATCTCTTTGCCCCTTAAAGATAAACAATTCAATCATATAAAACTGATATTGCTTCTGTGACATCTAAAATCTGGAGATTCTTTTAAAATGTAAAGATATAAAAGAGCTAGACGTAAGCTATACTTGGCCTTTGTTCTGAGATTCAGCAGTCAACTCTAGGTGGGGGGGAAGGCAAGCTTTAGAGAGTAAGGACTTATCTCCAAGATTGAATCTGGTCTCCATGAGCCCGGGGCATGGCGTCCTGGGCCATATAGACACATTTATATGCATATACTCTATATGTAAATTATATATATATCTATATCTGTGTGGGTCTATATATATGTATATAGTATGACTGGATCTCCCTGTCATATCCAGGCTGGAAGTATAGGGGCTTTTTGTGGTCTTGATGCCATTCTGATAGGCACAGGAGCTCTGACATGCTCTTTTTCTATTCTGAACTGACTTGTCCTTCCTTAAGCAACTTGACAGCCCCAATCATGGAGGGCCCTGGGAACCACCATATTAATGCTGAAGTTGGTACAGATATCTGCTTAACTCAGCCTATTGGAGCTCAGAACTCCAGAGCTTGACTTATCCACCAAACTGGTCATTGGAATTATAGATGTATAACACCCCACCCAGCTCAATTATCTATATCTTGAATAGTCAATGCAGAAGGACACTATGCTTCTCCCGGGACTAAATAGGAGAGGGAGAGTAGGCTATATTATAGTAAGGAAATTGTATAGTACTCTTAATTATTTTGAGCTTCTTCTGGTTACCAACATTTTTTGTTAACATCAGTGTTGGCTTTATGGTTCTAAACAATATCACCATAGTCTCAAAATAATAAAAATTATAGGTAATTCAAAGAACAGTAGAAAGAGGTATGGTGGGTATAAATAAGTTTTAGTTTATTATTAATGATGACTTGATCCCAGGAGATGATATAAAGCACATTATCAGGAAGATGTACAGCTGGAAAATGTACATTTTGATTAATGATCAAAATTAAAGCATAGATAACATGAATGTTAACCTGGTAGATAAGCCAACAAAAACTTGGATTCAAATGAATGTGTGGGTGTTGACTATGGTTGTAGAATAAAGCATGGTTTATGGTAGGCATATGTAAGAGCACGTGACAAACAGCAACTCCAAACATTCACATCAGGCGCTTGAGCCATATCCCAAGCAGTGGAAACCGAATCACTAAGAATTCTTGTAGGTATGTATGTTACTCAGAATCTTGACTATAGAGGCCATAGTTGACCCTGTTAACAAACCCACAGAGGAATTTGTGGCTATTAGGACCACTCTCCCAAATGCCAAGTGACTTAAAGGTTCTCCCTTGCCCTTTCAGGAGAAAGGTTTTTGTGCCTTGCAGGACAGCTACATGGTACAATGGACAGAGTGCTGGGCCTGGAGTCAGGAAGACCTGCTTTCAAATCTGGCCTCAGACAATTCATTATTTTATTGTTGTTGTTGTTTTTCTTAATAGTTGAGGAGAAGCAAAAGAACAGACTCTGGGCAAGTCACTAACTTTGTTTGCCTCAGTTTCCTCATCTATAAAATGAGCTGGAGAAGAAAATGGCAAACCACTCCAATATCTCCACCAAGAAAACCCCAGATGAGGTCATGAAGAGTTGGACCTGACCGAATGATGGGATCGTGAAGAGCTGGACCTGACTGAAATGACTGAATAACCCCCTTTCAGGGACTAGGTGGAAAATCACTGGCACTTGGGTTTTTTCACTGAGACTAGTTCCTGATGGATAAAGGAATATTGTTGAGTCACTGACCCTGTGCTAAGGGGTTAATCACTGTTTTGAGATGGAATGTTCACTAATTGACTTTGTACAAAGTACAGTTACAGAGAAGGCATGAGCTCAGGTCAAGCGGTACTTGCCTTTTCTATCTCTGGCGGAAAATCCAGGGATTAAGAAAACCTAATTCCTAAGAAACAGAAACTTGAAGAAAGACAGAACTTTAAATATTAATGCCTATCCAATAGAAAGTAAGTAGAATTATTATAGGATTTGGGCCTTCCAAGCAGATTTACAGATCAATAATGTGACTATTACCCACCCACATCTGCTTATAAAATTTTAGATGCCACAAAGTAAGGAGGGATAGCTAACATACTGGATGGTGGAGTCAGGCTCCCAAATAATCTCAGGCATATGATGGAAAAGTTTTGGCTAGGCCAATTTGTCTGAAAAAGATCTTGGCATTTGAGTGAATTGAGATTCCCTTCTGTCTACAGGGTGTACATTTTATATATTTGTGTGTGTGCATGTAGTTGTGTGCACATACATATACAAATGTGTGTATAGATACACGTGTGTGTACATGCATGTATACACACATGCATGTGTGCATATATACTTATAGGTAGATAGATAGATACACAAAAGCATAGCTTATTTTATTGCACTTTGCTTTATTGCTCTTCTCACATATTGTGGTGTTTGTTTCTTTTTATAAAGGAAAAGTTTGTGACCTGCCTC
This sequence comes from Pseudocheirus occidentalis, assembly GCA_028646575.1. NCBI lineage: Eukaryota > Metazoa > Chordata > Mammalia > Diprotodontia > Pseudocheiridae > Pseudocheirus > Pseudocheirus occidentalis. The sequence continues at coordinate 161,351,428 of CM053598.1, read as the reverse complement.
TAATAAGCCATTTTTTTTCTAACAGCATGTGCTCACATCATGTGTCTGTGCACAAATTTGGAAATTCTTGCCATATTTCCAACTTTTTCATTATTATTATATCTGTTATGATGATTTGTGATCAGTGACCTTTGATCCTACTATTATAATTCTTTTGGGGAGCCACGAACCACACACATATAAGATGGTGAACTTAATTGATAAATGTTGTGTGTTCTAACTGTTCCAGTGACTGGCTATTACTTTTCTTTCTCCTTTTTCTTGGGCCTCTCTATTCCCTGAGATACAGCAATATTGAAATTAGGTCAATTAATAACCCTACCATGACATCTAAGCATTCAAGTGAAAGGAAGAATCAGTCAATAAAAAATTACCACAGGCCCCCAACCTTTAGCAGCCACCGTTCTGATCAGTCAGTAGCTATCAATACTGAGGCAAGACTTTCCACCAGCAAAAAAAAAATTACAACTTGCTGAAGACTCATATGATAGCATTTTTAGCAATAAAGTATTTTTAAGTTAAGGTATATATGTTGTATATTTAGACATAATACCAATGCACACTTAATAGACTACAGTATAGTATAAGCATAACTTTTATATGCACTGGGAAACCAAAAAATTGGTATCCTTGCTTTATTGAAATATTTGCTTTATTGTGGTGATCTGAAACTGACCACCCACAACAACATCTCTGAGTTCTATCTATCTATCTATCTATCTATCTATCTATCTATCTATCTATCTATCTATCTATCTATCTGTGTCTGTCTGTCTGTCTATCCAACTGCATACTCATAGAGTTATTTGTAGGTTGTCTGCTCCATTAGAATGTGAGCTTTTGGGGGGGCCGGGACTATATTTTTGCCTTTCTTGGTATCCCCAGTACCTGCCATATCCTAAGCACTCATAAAAGCTTATTGACTGATAATTGCAGTTTCAACATGAATTAACAGTGTGAAAAGGAAGCCCGGAGAGCCATTGTAACTTTAAGCTGCTTGCATAAAGACATAGTGTCCTGAAGGGGAGAGATGATAGCCCTGCTGTGCTCTGTTCTATTTAAACCATATCTGAAAAATTATGATTTGTCCTGAGTACCTTATTTTAGGAGGATGTTGATAAATTTGAGTGTGAATAGCAGAGGGTGACCAAGACGGTGAAAGGACTGGAAATCAAAGATTAGTTGAAGAAACAGGGAATGTTTAGCCAGAAGAGAAAAAGACCTAGCAGTGGCATCATGGGTGTCTTGAACTTAGAGGTACTTAGGTAGTGCAATGGATAGAGCACCAGGCCTGGAGTTGGGAAGACCTGACCTTGGGCGAGCCACATAACCTCTACTTGCCTCAGTTTCTTCATCTATAAAATGGGGATAAGAATAGTACATACCTCCCATGGTTGTTGGGAGGATTAAACAGATAATAATTGTGAAACCTTTAGTATACTGCCTAGCATATAGTAAACAATAAATAAATATTAGCCATTTACCATTTGAAGAGCTATACTGTGGGAGAGGAGTTAGTCACAATCTGATTGGCTCAATGGAGTAAAAGTAAAAGCAATGGGTAGAAGTTGAAGAAAGAGAGATTTTTGGCTCCATGCAAGGAAAAAAAATCTAACAATTAGATGAATTACCTTCAGTATTAATGGCATCAAATTTGTTGTATCAATTTGTTGTTGTTCAGGTGTTTTATTCATGTCCAACTCTTCATTGGGGGTTTTCTTGGTAAAGATACGGGAATGGTTTGCTATTTCCTTCTCCAGTTCCTTTTACAGGTGGTGAAACAGAGGCAAAAAGGGTTAAGTGACTTGCCCAGGGTCACAGAGGTAGTTAGTATCTGAGGCCAAATTTGAACTCAGGTTTTCCTGACTCTAGGCCTAGTTCTCTACCCACTGCACCACGTAGCTACCTCTAAATTCAAAACAACCATGATGCCACGACTAAGTCTTTTTCTCTTCAGGTTAAACACTCCCCAGTTCCCTATCCCTAGAATCCTTTGAGTAGGGCCTCAATAACTAGTTTGGAGAAGATCTTGTAAATGGAATTTGTATTTAGCTACAGGTTAGCCCAAGTGGTCTCTCAGGTCCCTTCCTATTATGAAACATCATGATTCTGTGGAGTAAAGAAACAGAGTTGATTCTGGTTTCTGGTGGTTGGGGTTGGAGAAGAGATGAATAGGGATTGAGATTAGGAGCAAAGAGAAGACTATATGTTGGTTTTTGATGTGTTCAGTGGAAGTACCAGGAGGGACACATTAATGGTGCAACTGCAACTGAGATAAGAAGTTAGGACCCTCACCATAGGCTAGACCAAATTAGAAGCATGTACTCTTGATTTCTACTTCATAGCTTTCTACTATATCGTATATTGATGTCTTCTGAGTGTCTTGCACTGGATTAGTTGTGAGAGGATTTAAAATAATAGTGTAACTGTAAGCTGGCCAATGAGTCTAGTCCCTACAAATTCATGCAGAGTGACAGTGATATACCTCTCCATGCTGAAGAGGCTACTGCATAGCATTAGTCCCACTAAGCACATTCAAATGATGTACCACTATCACTGGAATAAATAACTCTCCTAGAAGAATCATGATGACATATAATAGAAATGCATTGGAGAAAAGTTACATTCTGTAATTGGTTCCTGTCTGCTAACCATGGATGGAATGTGTTGAAGAGTAGCCCCTTTCATTAACTGTAGTTGTAGAAAGAGAAATATGGGAGCCTTCAAAAGTTGTTAGCCGGTCTTGGCGTGTTTTTCTTTTGGTTTGACTTCTCTGCAGCTGACTTCTTGACTGATGGCATCCGCTGAGAGATAATGCTGTAAGGGCAGAGGACTTAGGCCTTCTCCTCATTCAAGGTCAACATGGCCCTATGAAAAAGGGCATTGGCTCCTTGCGTGTTGGTGCTGTGACCTTGTGAGTTTCTAAAGGTCAGTAGAGCAAGCTGTTTGTGAGTCCAAGGGTCCTGCAGTTTAGTAGTTCAGGAACTGTATCCTTTCTGAGTTTTGCAGCTAGCTCAGCAAAGGAATAAGGAGTTGTAATGGTAATCAGTTTGTTGGATATTGAGGGCTAAGTATGGAAGGTGTGAGCTCTCTCTGGAAGGTGTGAGCCTTGTCTGGAAGGTGTGAATTCCCCTGGTGAAAAGGTACCGAATTCCCCAGTTGACGTGGAAGAATGCCATCGGCTGAGACACTCCCCTGTTGACTTGGGAGAAGGCCAGTGTTTATAAGCAGGAGAATTTTGGAGAAACAAACAGATTTTGGATTTGGCTCCTCAGTGGCTGACTGAAGACATGATCAGGATGGGACTTTGTTTGTTGGTGGCCTGGCTGATCTTTGAGTTCCAGGCAAGAGAAGTCCTGAAGGGTTTGAGGTGTGCTGAACCTTATGAACTTCAGTGTGTGCTGGGGATTGCCTTGAGGACTGGACAAGGACCTGGGAGCTGTTCATCCCTGAGGACTGGATGAGAACCTGTAAGCTTT
>CM053598.1:161327811-161347449 GCA_028646575.1 Pseudocheirus occidentalis | reverse complement strand
TGTTGAAACTGTGAACATTGTACTGAATAAAGATTTGTAATGGAATAAACTGAGTGTTCACTAATACTGTGTAATCTGAATCTTAAAGGCTGTTCACAGTAGCATTCTCTCAGGAATCTACTACTGATTGGCTTTCCAGGAGTGACCTTAAGTATCCAGCCCAATGATAGTGATACTTCATTTGGATGTGAACTTGGTGGGACCAATGCCATGGAGAAACTGAAATAAGTCTGAGCTAGTTCTCCCCTGAGATCAAGGTGGTATAGGAGAGATTGTGCCCCCAAGGTGTTTGGGAGAAAAATTTCTACTTTTGTTGTTGATATCTTCAAAGTAAATGTTATTTTGTAAAATCTAATTCGTGTTAATTGGTTAAATAGAACTGGGATTCTAGTTAACGGCAGCTGATAGCATGGGGAAAACATCCCTAATGGGGACTAGATAGCTAATAGCAGTAGAGAAGAGACATTCCTAACCCTTCAGGGTTACTCCTGGAATTCTGAGGGGACTTGTCACAGCTCAAGAAATACTACAATGGAAGATATAGCTTCTGCCCTCAAGAAACTCACCAGCTTAGGAAGTCAAGACAAATGAAACAACTGGAGAATTGCCTAAATCAATACACAACAAAATGCTAAGTTGAATAGAATTAGATGTCAAAATTTATTGTATAGATACTATGGTGAGAAAGTACCATGGATTATGCATGAAAGATACTTTGTATAACCTCTGGATAACTTGGATTATAACTGACATGAAACTATATTAGAAAACCTTAATTAATAACAGCCTTGGAAACTCAAATCTATGAAGTGGCAGCAAATTTTTAAACTTTTAATTTGTTTCAATGAATAAAATGTTGACCACATTGCAGGGGTCAGCATATCAAGGAATTAAGTTTCATGGAGAATGGCCTGAGTTAGAGTTTGAATATTGCATTAGATTTGTATATAGTAGAAACTTTCACAATCTTATTATTGAAATAATCATGGAATGTAATTTTGAATGCTTTTAATATTTTAAAAGTGGAAAATGAAGATATTTCAATATAACTCAGACAAATGACATTTTATGCTTTTATTGGTTTTAGAAATTAGTGTGTTTGCCTACTTAATTAAGTAATAGTAAGGGAATCTACTTTTCTGTCTTCTGTAATGCTGTTCTCCTTCTTGCTGCTGCAAAAAGCATTTTATAGATTATTATTGTTTTTGGCAGTTTGGCATAATGACAAGACAGGTGCGCTATGAATCACAAGGCTTAGTCCTAGTTCTACCACCCACTAGTTGTATTACTCCGAGCAAAGGTACGCCTCAGTCTCCTCATCAGCAAAATGGAAATGATAATAATAATACTTGACCTGTCTATCTCAGAGGACTATTGAGAGGAACAAATGTGAAAACACTCTCTGAGCTGTAAAAGGCTATAGAAATATCATGTATTATTCATCATAGGGTTGTACTGCTTCTGGTCCACAGGTCCTTCTGTGGATAATTTTGAAGAATTTTCTGCAACATTGATTTGTATTGCCTTCAGTGATTCTAACAGACATTATTATATTTCTCCTAGGGTGTAGATAACTATTTTAAATTGGTGTACACTGGTCAATTGAATGCCTCCTATCTACAAAGTCATCCTTCATCTCCCCAGGCTAATGTGCCACTGTGTAGTTAGCTTCTATTAGTGTCAGTGAAAAACCTTTTTTTGTATTACTTTTTATTTATTCATTATACATTAAATATTGTACTCCATGCCTAGAAAGTATGGAATGGAGGGAGATCCCCAGGTACATTCTGGCAACAGAAAGTAACATCACAACTTCAGTCCCTTCCAGAATATACTGGAAAAATCCTTTTCCTGTAGACAAAAGATGAGAAATAGACAAATGACAATATTGTTCTGTATTTCCTTCCATATATTTATTGGCTAAACACAGGGTCTAGCAGTCAGATATGAACTGAAGAACTGAGCTGGGGAAATAGGTACATTTAAGTTATTATACTAGAGAGTATAATTATAATAGGTTGTAAATATATAAATAGCATAGAATAATAATTATTATAGAAAGTATTTTAAAGGAATAGAATTTGGAAGGAACATTTAATACAATAAGGTCTATGGAGGCTGGGTGGCCTAGCAGATAGAGTTCTGGATTTGAAGTCTGGAAGATCTGAGATTACTCCCTGCCTCAGACTTCATCCATGTGACTCTGGGCAAGTCATTCAACCTCTTCAACCTCAGTTTTGTAATCTATTCTTTCATCTGTAAAATGAGGAAGTTGGACTTCATGGCCTCTAAGTCTCCTTCAGCTCAAAAATCTATCATCCTATGAATTATTATAACGCTGAATTTCACAACAAAATCTACCCAGTCCCATCTCCTCGGCCAGGGGAGGCTTGGATTTCACTCCACCTCAGGGACTCTTCAGTACCCTTAAGGGAATCTGGGGAATCTCTAGACCTTCTGCAGATGGTTACAATCCTGCACTGATGATATTCCCTCTATCCTAGGGGGTATCCCCCTATAGCCTAGTTCTATTTAGTTACGAAGTCAGATTAGCTTTTACACAGGAATATCCACTTCAATTTACACAAATACTTCAATTTACCACAGGTATAACCACAAATATACAAATTGTTCCCCCAGTCCGTGGGAGGCATAATCCTCCTTCCCCACCTGCATCACCTCAGTCTCTGGGGAGAGGAAGGGGATTAGGTTTATAGTTTAGCTGGATTGCTATACAGTACATTCCCAGTTTCAAGTTCAATCCCACCCCCTGAACTCCTCCCTTACCCACCTCCACACCTAATCCCAACTCTAGCCCTAAGCATCCTGGCTTCTCCAGGTTTCTGTGCCAAGCTGGTTGCTTGCACCAACCTGCCTACAATCCTGGTTCCAAGGTTGCTATGGCTTGAACTCCCAGTTTCCATGGGAATCATCTCTGGCACTTGAAATGGAGGAGAACAAACCACACAGAACAGAAACAAACACCCCTAGTCCCATAGCTCAAAGCTAGGGTAAAAGTGAGGAAAAGCAGGAGAAAGAAATTGCTTCCTCCCTCACCAATTCAGTTTATGGAACCTGTGGTATAGTGAACTCGGATCTTTACCTTGTAGCATATAAGAATTGCCAAAAAGAAAGCAGCAGAGAGAAAGCAAATAGGTCAGGTCTGTCAGTTTTAAAGACACAGGTCAAGGGAGACTGCTCCCACCCATATGGTGGGGATGCAGGGGCCTCCATATTAGGTGGTTTGAATATGTTTCAAAGACCCTCATAGGCATTTTCATGTTCGCCAAACTAGGCACACTTAGACCAGTCTGGGTTCCCATAGCAAAAATTCCTTAAATTTGTTTAGCATTTTACACTTTACAAAGCACTTTGAGACACACAATCTCACTGAATACTTTTTATAACCATCTGAGTTAGTTTAATTTAGTATTAAGCAGAAATCTACCAGGTGACTAAAAGGAATATTCTTCAGTCCTAATACATCACAATGACAGCTACATAAACTACTTAGAATAATTATGTCTGGGAGCAAAATTCTTCTATGTGAAAACTTTTTGTCAATCTAGAAACCTTATTCTTAATATGGATGTGGCGATAGAAGTCTGGACATATTCAGAAGATTAGTATTCTATCTACCTTACGGAGGCATATTAATACCCCTTAGTAATTAACACCTGGAGTTTTTGGAAATGAAGATGCTCACAGATTGGAGAAATTGAGTGTTGGTTTGGCAGTTATGTTCATCGGAAAGCACAGAATAGAAGTTGACAGCGATCTCTGTGAGAATTACCCTGTAGTCTAAAACGGGGTGGAGAATCTGTGGCCTCAAGGCCCCATGTGGCCTTCTAGGTCCTCAAGTGCACCTTTGACTGAATCCAAACTTCACAGAACAAATCCCATTAATAAAATCATTCGTTCTGTAAAACTTGGTCTGAGTCAAAAGGCCATACCTGAGGATCTAGAAAGTGACGTGCAGCCTTGAGGCTAGAGGTTCCTCACCCCTGGTCTAAAAATAATTCAGTTAAGTATACCACTGAAGGTAAAGTAATGATGTAGGCCAGTGGTTCTCAACCTTGCTGATGCCATGACCCTTTAATACAGTTCCTCATGTTGTGGTGACCCCCCCAACCATAAAATTATTTTCGTTGCTACTTCATAACTGTAATTTTGCTATTGTTTTGAATCTATCTGATATGCAGGATTTATTTTCATTGTTACAAATTGAACATAACCCACAGGTTGAGAACCGCTGATGTAGGGGAAGAAAACTAATTTTTGAGTCAAAAGACCTCGGTTTAATTTTTGGATCCAACATTTACTAGGATCTAGTAACTAGTTAGTAGTGTCTAAGAACATTTACTAGTTTACTGGGCAAATCTCTTAAACCCTCTGGCTATCAGTTTCTTTATCTGGAAAAGGGAAATTTTATCTATACTGCTTACTTCCCGGCGTTGTCATGATCAAAATTACCCTGTAGAACTTAACCTTACTGGAGTATATAAATATTAATGTAATTATGCACAATATAATTACAATAATATAATAATATAAATTATCAATGAAGTTTTTTCAACTCTCTTACTATTTAGAGATAGTTGAATAAAAGGAGGGCTAGTCTTATGAATAAGAAGGGCAGACCACTATCTATTGTGTAAGATTTTTAGGATGGAAGGAAAGATCTCTTTCTCTTTCTCAAAATGTTGACCTTATGAGCTTGCTATAGAATCAAAGATTTAGAATTAAAAAGAACATTCAAGATCATCTAGCCTAACCCTTTTGTTTTATTGATGAAAAAGTTGAAGTTTAGAGAAAGAGGCAATTATCCAGGGTCATCCATAGTGGCGTGCTGGAAAATGTTTAACAACTGTGTCTAAAAGAAAAAAAGTATGAACAACACACTTTTAAGTTTGAATTAAGTTAATTAACATATTATTGAGTCTAAATAGTCAACAAAACAATAAATCAAGCCCTGATTTATAGAGTTTGGTGATTTCCAAGGTATAAATGATCACACTGAAAATTTTACAGTTGCCTCTGTTAAGAGTCAGTTTGAGCTAGCTTCAGCATAGCCCTGGTCAAAAAGGCTGTATGTATCAGGATGAAGAACTGGAAACAGGTCCTCTGACTCCAAATTTAGTGCTTGTTCCTTTATACTTGAAATCCCACTATTAAAGGGGATCAATACTTTGAATTTTTAAGACTTTTTATTTTTCAAGAAACCCATACTAAAATGTAAATGCCCCTTGTATCAGCTAAAATATTTGATTTATCATAGATATTTTATCAAATGCTCACGGACAATGCCTAATGGCAATGGGACATAGACTAGATATCATGTAGTAAGGAGAAAGGGTGGGTAGGAAACCGGAACCAGCAGGAAGTGAGGCTGTCAATGACAAAGTACCCTCTTTACAATTTTGCCTATCAGCTCTACCCAGATTGGATTGATATCATAATTCTTTGCTACTCCTGCTATTGCTCTATTGCTTTAGATCTGCAAGCAGATAGTATGTTGATAGGGTATATGGTAGGATTTATTTATTTTTCTGTAATATCCAAATGGACCTTACTTTCTATAGCTGCTAAATTTATATGAAACATGTCAATTTGTAATCTATAAATATATGACATTGTTTAACAACATATGTCTAAATACATAAAATTAATAAACTGAATCCTTGGCTGTGGACCAGAACTTAAAGTAGACAGACTCAAATGACATCAAGTAATATGCTTATAAATGAGAGGTACCCGTGTCATACTAGATAGAATAGTGTGAACTCGGAGTCAAGAAGACAGGTTAAAATAGCACCTCTAGCATTTATTAGCTATGTGACTTTGGGTAAGTCACTTAACCTCTTATATGCCTTAGGCAACTCATTAGGACTTTTCTAGATAGGTTGTACTAAAGCGTAGTTTGTTGTGGTTCAGTCATTCTCAGTTGTGTCTGACTCTTCATGACCCCATTTGGGGTTTTCTTAGCAGAGATACTGGAGTGGTTGGCCATTTCCTTTTTCAGATCACTTTATAGATGAGGAAACTGAAGCTATGTGCCATAGCTAGTAAGCGTCTGAAGCCAGATTTGAACTCAGGAAGATGAGTTTTATTGACCCCAGCCCAACACTCTATCCACTGTGCCACCTTGCTGCCCAAAATATAGAATAATCCTACATTATTATGTAGCGCATAGAGGCTCTGGACCATTTTCCCAACCCTCTTTAAGTAAGTGAGTTGGATCCTCAGAGTAAAGTTACTTCTCCCCTCCCAGAGGCCTAGGGGTAACCTAACACTATTGATTACTTCCTGTGATATATTCCGTCAAATATCATTCACCCATTTACCATCTCCTCAGTATCATTTAATGAGTCATTACTGCCCCGATATAATTTTGACCAGCTTACATCTCTACAATATCAATTAACCAATTAACATCAATTATTAATTAATTAATGTATGTATGCATTATGTGTGTATGTATGTATTTATGTATGTATGTGTGTATGTATGTATTTAGTTTTAGTTTACAACATTCAGTTCCACAAGCTTTTGAGTTCCAAATTATCTCCCTCTTACACCGCCCTCCCTGTGACGGCATGCAATCCAATATAGGTTCTACATATACCTTCACATTATACATTAGTCAGGTTGTAAAGAAGGATTATAACCAATGGAACGAACAATGAGAAAGGATCAAAACAAAACAGAAAAGAGAGAGAGCAAGTCATTTGCTTCAGTCTCCATTCAGACTCTGTAATTCTTTCTCTGGATATCCCATCATGAGTCTTTTGGAGTTGTCTTATAGCCTTGCATTGCTGAGAGGAGCCCAGTCTATCAAAGTTAGTCAGCACAGATACAATGTGTCTGTAATTGTGTACAATATTCTCTTGGTTCTGCTTTCCTCACCCAGCATCAGTTTATATAAGTCTCTCCAGGTTATTATATCGTCTCTTTGATCCTCATTTCTTATAGCACAACATCAATTAGTTTCTGAGAAGATATATTTATTGAGACTATATAGTGAACACTGAAGTACAAAAATAATTGAAACTGTAAGCCCTAATCAACTTGACTGCCTCTGTCCCTGGTGAATGTGGACCCAGACTTAAAGTGGTGACTAACAACTATTCTTCCCCACCAAGTTCACTTTTAGATGTGGAAAAGTTGATGGACAAATCAATGTCCAGTTTGCAGGACAATGTATCCTGGCTGTAGAGTGGGTTCATTGCTGGACCAGCTCCTCACTGGGCTAACTCCTCCCCGGGCTTTGCTCTTGTGGCTTATCATAACACTCTTCTATGAATTCTAATTGTGGGACTTCTAGTGGTGTTTCCAAATTTTGAAGCTCACAGACTTATAATCTGGCTCATTGCATCTCTGATACTGCTTTATCTATGATCAGGAAAGAATGAACACAACAGGGACTAAAAAAACAAAAACAAAAACAGAGAGAGCACTGTTGCCATATTGATGGTTTGGATGGAGAGGTGAAGCAGACACCACTACTTCTTTTCATACCTAGAAGCTGACAATAGCTCTTCCTTTTCACCTGAAAATTTCCAGGGAAGGGAAGGAACTTTTGTCATGCCTTTTATATTCATACTCAGTTCATCACCCCTCAGTAAGCTGGGAAGAAACAGCATACCTGTGTGCTTTGAATTGGGGAGTGAAAGCTTCCCCCAACTTCTATTATGTATTTCCAGAAACTGGCTCACCAAGCCTCTGGGGAGAGGTCATTGCTCCTCTTCTGAGGCCTGGGCTCTAACTGGTCAGTCTGTCCCTTATAATTACAAATGATATATTTTTATTTGGGCAGCAGCATGAAGCAGACAGAAATCTAAGTATTTTCCTTCTTTTGAGTCTCATATGAGTTTGGTGAATTCCTAGTAATTAAATTAATCAATCAATCACACACACACACACACACACACGGGTACACACACAAGAGGGGGAGGAGACAGAGAGAGAGAGAGAGAGAGAGAGAGAGAGAGAGAGAGAGAGAGAGACTGTTATGCTAGATTCTGGGAGATATATGACAGAAACAAAGAAGTCAATGCCCTCCAGGAACTTACCTTATGGGGGGGGAACTGCACACCATAATACACAGGTATTATCTATTAGGTAATACAAGGTGAATTGAGGAGCGAGAAAGTAATATCTGGTTATGGGAGTTGAGGGCAGTGAGAGTCATTTCCTCTTGGGGCAGCCCATTCCACTTCTGCCTAGCTCTAATCCTTAGGAAGTTTCTCCTGGTATCAAGACAAGATTGTCCCCTTTGCAATTTCAACCAGCTGCTTTTGGTTCTGCCCTCTGGGGGCGAACAAAATAAGTCTAAACCCTCTTCTACCCCAAAGCCCTTCAAAAACTTGAAGGCAGATGTCATGTCCTCCCAGAAGCTTGTCTTCTCCCAGAAAACATTCCCAATTCTCTCAAGTGATCCTTGTGACGTGGATTCCAGGCCTTTCACCATCCTGGATACTTCCTCTGGATACTCTCCCCTTTGTCAATAGCTTTCTTAAACTGTGGAGCCCAGAAATGAGCACATTTCCACAAACAAGAACCTGTCTATTGGCTCTTGACATTCCCTCTGGCTGCCCCCATGCATGGGATACTTTCTCTCTTCTCCTGGGACTACTTTACTTCCTTTAAGTCCCAACTAAAATCACACCTTCTACAGGAAGCTTTCCCTAATACCCCTTAATTCCAGTGCTTTCCCTCTTTTATTTATTTCCTATTTATCCTGTATATAATGTTTTTTATATATTTGTTTGCATGTTGTCTCCCTTATTAGATTGTAAACTCCTTGAGGGCAGGGACTGTCTTTTATTTCCTTTTTTTTTTTAATCCCAAGCATTCAACTGGTGCTTAATACATATTTACTGATTGATTGAAATGAGGTCAGAGAAGACACAGTATAGAGAGACTGTCATTTTCTTCTTCCCGTAAGATAAGCCTCTCTTAATGTAGCTTAAGATGGCATGAGAAAGATAGATGAGTGTTTGGAGCTGGACTGGGCTGGGAGATGGCTGATCTAGACTAGGTTGGCAGGGATTAAGAATGGGGGGTGGTGGCGGTGCAGTGGATGGAGCATCAGCCCTGGAGTCACAAGGACCTGAGTTTAAATCTGGCCTCAGATACTTATTAACTGTGGGACCCTGGGCAAGTCACTTAATCATGATCGCCTTCCTTCCCTACTCCCCACCAAAAAAAAAAAAGGGAGATGGTAGAATGGTGAGATAGTATATTGAATAGATATGTCATGGATGATAAATATATTTTAGTGGATAACTACTGGTTCTGGGTAAATTAGTTATTGGTGCTGTCATATCATCAACTGGTTAGGACAAAGTCCAAAGTACATGCTAAATTAGAAGAAAGCATCGTAATCTGTGACTCATTGCCAAAGTGTTGAGCTCATACAGGCCGGGTTCTATCTTGGAAACTACTCAATTTTTTTCTTTAAATTTCATTTTATTTAATCCAATTTAGTAGACAGTTAATGTTTTCCACCAACTCGGGGTGCAGAAACTTTCACAGGCTTCACAGTTTTTTGTTTAGGTGCTGCCTTTGTAGGAGCCTTAGCAGCAGATACAGCAGCCTTCTTAGTTGCTGGATTAGCCTTTTTTGCTTCCTTGGCAGCCCCGATGGTTTGTTCTTGTTGGGCCTTTCAAACTTCAGATTTCTGGTTACTCTTGGCCATTATATCAGCAAGAGAAGCCCCAGTGATGGCCCTTTGGAATTTAACAGCCTGGAGAGTTCTTTTCTTTTGAATCTCTTCTGACTGGCCTTTCTTGTGCTTTCTTCTATACAGGACAGTCCAACTGATCTGCCGGGCGTTCCTCTTTGAAAGGAATGCAGACTCACATTTTGCATTCAAAAATTGGAAAATGTTCCCATCCATGTGGGTATAGCACCTCCCGTGACCCAGGTGGATCTTGTACCAGCTGAAGCTGCACAGCTCGATCTTCAGGGCTGCAAGCGGGAGGAAGATGGCCAAGAGTGAAACCACTCAATTATTAATATCTCCATAGTTTATCTTTGGTATTCCTTTCCCATAGACTGCCACAACCCTATATGTTATAACTCTTGCCCAAGCCAGCATAATTATTGAAGTCAACAAAATATTGTACCATGTACTTGTACTATGCTTGAGGCAACAGGTTCCAAAATCGTGTCCCTGACTTTAGTCTTGACTTCTAAGCCGTCCAACACAACTTCTAGATTAATCTTTCTAAAGCACAATTGTAATCGTATTCTCTAGCTAGAAAGCCTTGGTGCTCTCCTCATTGCTGGCTAACGAAGCCCAAACTTCTCACTCTTTTAAGGCCTGTATGATCTGGTCTACCCTTCCCTTCTAAGTTTATCTCCACCTATTCCTCTTTAGGCACTGTTTGCTCCAACCAAACTGGATGGATCATTGTTTCCTGGGTATGCCCTCATTTAACCTTCCTCTTAAACCTCTCATGATATTCCCTCTGCCTAGAATGGAGAAGTCCAAGGTATTTTATGAAGGTCACAATAGGTAAACTGGTTAAAACTTGCAGCTAGTTTCAGCTCTGTGATTCTTTCTGTATTTCAGTTAAATTGTCAAAAACACTTATTTCTTCCATTTTACCTATTTTGTCCTTTTCCTAGTTTCTAATATTTATGTTAAGATCCGGCATGGAAGGCAGAGTAGTACAGCGTGGAGTACTGAATCTGAAATCAGAAGGCGGTATTTGAATCCTTGCCTTTTCACTTAATTTGCAACTTTTGGCAAGTCACTTAATAAAGGCTTTGTTTCTGAGCCTTGGTTTCCTCACCTGAAAAAAGAGGGAATTGTACTTGATGATTGCTCAGATTCCTTCAGCCCTAAAATCTAAAATCCAGACATTCACAATAGGCTGACCAGAGTTGCTTCTGCACTGTGGGAGGGTTCCTCTTGTGCTGCTAATACTGATGAAGTTCCAGTCACTGCAGTGAACAAAATACATACAATAGCCCACAGGCCAAACTTGGCCTACCTCCTATTTTTGCATAACACGCAAGCTAAAAATGTTATTTTATATTTAAAAATGTAAAAACCATTGTACAGAACACGAACCGTACAAAAACAGGCAGAAGGCCATATTTGGCCCACAGACCAGTTTGCTAACTCCTGTCTTAGACTTAGATCCCACTAAAAAAGTACAAGATGAGACCAGACCGAGGACATTGTATCTACTCCTATCTATCTGTCTTCTCATATGCTTTCCATGTTTTGGCTCTTATTGAGATTTGGCTCTGCCTACCTCCCTCCACCTTCCTGCACCTACCAACATTTTCCTTTATTACACTGCATTATTGGCTTTCCTTTCTATTTTATTTTTAATTTTAAAAAAATTCAAAGAAATTCATCTTTCCCTCTTATCTGTCACTATCCATTAAGATTCTTCTAAAACTTCTCAAGCTACTCTACAAAATTCCTTTTCTCACACTTTGCCTCATATTTTACCTAGAAGAGACTATTCACTCAAACTTTCTCCTCTTATTCACATGCCTTTCACAGTATCCTAACTAGTTTTTCCTTTACTCCAGTCTCTGATGAAAAGGTTGCCCTTCTCTTTATTAATATCTACCTCTTGTTCTCATCCCTTTGTGTCTTTTCTAGCAGATCATCTCCACTATCATCTTTTTACTTTCCTGCAATCCTCCAAAACTCCTATGCCAACCCCCCCCCACAACCAACCCACATCAGATTCAACCATTTCTGCTGTCTGTTGTATATTTCTCCTTCCTTTCTCAGTCAAACCTTTCGAAAAAACTATCTGTAATATTTCCATTCCTTCTCATCTCACTCTAAGCCCTCTACAATCTGCAACCTCATCATCCTTATAATCTTTTATCTTTCTGTTCCTCTTAATTGCCAAATCCAATGGCCTCTTCTCAGTTTTCATTTCCTTTTAGCTCTCTCCAGCATATGACGCTGTTGACCACCTAGATACCACTCCTGAATACTCTCTTTTCTTTGAATTTTCATAACACAGCTCTCTCCCAGTTTTCTTCTTGCCTATGTGACAGTTCCTTCTTAGTTTCCTTTTCTGGTTCATCATTCATTCATAGTCCATTCTATTCACATTAATTGAGTCTTCCAAGGTGCTGTTCTGGGCTGTCTTCTCTTTTCTCTCTATATCTTCTCTCTTGGTCTCATCAGTTCTCATAGGTTCAACTACCATATCTATGCAGATGACTTCCAGACCTATATGTTCAGCTCTAGTCTCTCTCTTGACTTCCAGTCCCACATTACTTACTGACTACTGAATATCTCAAATGGCTTGTTTTGAACAGGTCTCAAACTCAATATGCTTAGAACAGATCTCATCATCTTTCCTCTCAAATCTACCCTTTCCATTACTGTCGAGCACACCACCATCCATCCTCCTAGTTGCTCAAGTTCTCTTGGTGTTGCTTTCGCTCTCATTCACCTCATATATCAATTAGTTGTCATTTTCAGTTGCTTCATGTTTTTCCAGGATGCACCCTGAACTTTCTCTACCATGTTCCAGATACTCTTTCAAGGTGGGGTGGGGAACTTTTGACTTGAGGCCACACATGGCCTTCTGGGTCTTTGGCTGTGGCCAAGTTTTACAGAACAAATAATTTTATTAAAAAAATTATTTTATTGAGGACCTAGATTGGACTCAGTTATCTCCCTGCCAATGGGAGAGTTCCTTCGTTTAGTATTGTCTGGTATATATTTTCATATGTATACCTTCTCTGATTTATTTGTTCTGTGAAGTTTGGATTCAGTCAAAGGGCTGTACTTGAGGACCTAGAGTGCCACATGTGGCCTCGAGGCCACAGATTCCCCACCTCTGTAAGAAACTTCATTCTGGAAGTTCACTTCAG
The DNA here is from genome assembly GCA_028646575.1 of Pseudocheirus occidentalis. NCBI lineage: Eukaryota > Metazoa > Chordata > Mammalia > Diprotodontia > Pseudocheiridae > Pseudocheirus > Pseudocheirus occidentalis. The sequence continues at coordinate 161,334,582 of CM053598.1, read as the reverse complement.
CTCTGAAATTCATACACTGGAAATACCCTCTTCCCACACAGCTTCTCCCTTGTAGTAGACAGCTCTTCCTAGAACCTTCATGTAAGAAAGACTCTCAGACCAGTCACATCTTCGTTCCTCTCCAAGATGTGTTGTTCCATATTTCTCTACTGTTCTCCTGAACCTGCTATCTTGATCTCTTTTACATCTTCCCTCATCCTTTTTAACTTCCCTTTGCATTGTCTTTCCTTAATAGAAAGTAAGCTCCTTGAGGGCAAGAACTGTCTTTCTATTTGTATTTGTATTCCTGGGTTTCAGCATAGTGTCTAGCACATATTAAGGGTTTAATAAATGCTTGTTGATTGAAAAACTGACATATTTTGTTGTTTCTGTAGCCAGCACATCTTCCAGATATGTTCCATTCCTTTCATTCACACAACCACTGCTCAGTTAAGGGACTCATCACATTTCAACTGGACTATTGCAATAAATACTCTTCTAGTTTCTACTTTTTCGTTCCGATTCATTCTTCATATAGCCACAAAGTAATTTTCCCAAAGTGGGTCTGACCATGACATCTTACTTAATAAACAACTGCCTATTATTTCTAGGATTTATTATTATTATTTTTATTATTGACATTTAAAGTTCTTCCCATCTTAGCCTACTCTTTGAGGAATCTCTTACAACAAAGTAAAACAATTAAGCAAAACTAATGTAATCTTTGTCTCAAGGCCCATTGGTATGGGACTCTGCTTATTGGTGGTGATGGCCCTTTGAGGGGCAGAGTGGAATTGGTGAGGGGTAAGAGCTTCAATTCTCTGCCAGTCCCCTCTCTGGCATTTATCGGGTCTAGTACCTCTGTGTGAATCCCACTTTGAGACTTGATAAGTGACAGTCTTCTTCCAGTGTAGCACATCAAGTCAGCTTCTAGTTTTGAGAAAGAATATGGAAGAGGCCAACCTCACTTCAGGTCGCTGAAGGAAAAGACTCTGGTAAGACATGAGAAGAGCAGGCAGACTCCACCATGTCCCTATACCCAGATTGCTGCTCTAGATACTTCGGTTTCCCCTTGGGTGAGATCTAGGACACTCTCATTTGATTGGGCTCAGTTATCTCCCTGCCAATGGGAGAGTTCCTTCAGTTTGTATTGTCTGATATATATTTTCATATATATACCTTCTCCGATTTATTTTGTTATGATTTGGGTAAATGGATTTCTTTGCTATTCTCTATGTGTATTCATTGTGGAACCAATATTAGATGTGAGAGGTCAAATCTTGGAAATAGAACTTGGGGTCTTCCCTTGCAGCCCCAAAATGACAAGGTGATCAAAAGTTAGATGGAACCAAATTGTATTTCCTAGATGAACAATGTTTAGGGGAGCAGAGAGTTGCACTTCTAGTGTGATACGCTCCTCTCTCTGAAGAGAGCAGTTTCTGGTCTCAACCTCCTGCTTCCCCTCCTGTCAGGAATGATAGTCTCCCTTGGAGAAGGGTGTGGGGAAAAGAAGCTAGAAATGTCTCTTCTGCCTTCCTTTGAGCTACCCAAAAGTACAATGCTCTTACCACAGATGGGCTCCATTGCATATCTGGGGCCCCCACCTCTATCATCTGTTCCATAAAAACAATAGTGTTCTCATCAGAAAAGTACATGTAACATTTCACATCTGCAGCATCTTCCCCCTCTCCTTTAAAAAAAGAAATTGTAATAGATTCTTGGTTTCATATACAATCTTCTCTGATCTTTATATATGGAAATACTCATATTTGTTGGTGAATGTCATGTTCAGAATAATGTGGTTCAGAATAATATGACCATCTCTTTTAAAAAAAGGAAGTTGTAATAGATTCCCAATTTAATACATAATCTTCTCTGATCTTTGTATATGGAAATACTAATATTTGTTGGTGAATGTCATATTCAGAGTAATACAAGTTAAAAAAAATTTTGTTCTGCTTTGTCATTCTCTTTGTATTGCAATTAAAATAGCCTTTTTCCACCATAGGCTCCTGATAATTACTCGGCTATGCAATTATTTATTGACTTATTTATCAATTATTTAAAGTAATTAATAGCCTAATTTAATAATGTAATTAAATATTTAATGCATCTAGAATCTTTAGTTCACGGCCTCTAGATCCACATATCAGCTGGGTGGATTGGCCCTGTTGTGAACACGATTGGCATTTCTCACTCCAGCCTTCTGCGATAAGGTTCGGGGACAGCATTAATTTTAGACTTACACCCCACAGGAGGAAAGTCATCAGTATTCGAATCAAGGGGAAACGATTCCTCTTAAGGACAAGGGCAAGAGCCTGCAATCCCAGGCGCAGCAGAAGCAGCAGAACTCCTCGGCCACAGGGAGGGTGCCCCACAAGAAGCACCGCCTCCTCCGTCTCCAGGGCGGGGACGCCAAGCGTTGTTACCTGACGTAATCAGCGCGCGCCGAGGCCGTGGTCACCTCCACGCTGCACGAACGCGAGACGGATGTACGGAAGGCCATGGGGGCCTGGCCCAGGCTGCTGCTGCTGCTGCTCCCCCGGGCCTGTCCCCGGGGCTTTGTCCCTCGCTCTGCGTGGCCGATGAGCGCGCCTTGGCGGCCGCGGGTCAGTAGAGGCACGAGGGCAGTAGTGGGACGAGGGCGCGCTGGGGGGACTAGACATTACCCAGAAGTCACATAGTCCAGGCTTGTTGTCTTTCAGTCGTTTTTCGTTCATGTCTGACTCTGTGACCCCATTTGGAAATTAACTTGGCGAAGCACCGGAGTGGTTTGTCATTTCCTTCTCCGGCTCATTTTACAGATGGGGAAACTGAGGCAGAGGGTTACGTGACTTGCCCATGGTCATACAACTAATACGTGTCAGATTGAATTCAGGAAGATGAGTCTTCTTGACTCCAGACCCTGAGTTCTATCCACTTCGACACCTAGTGCCCCTTCCACCCATTTTGCTTTTAGTCCAAGTAACCCACTTGTATTTTACCAATGAGGAAACTGATACCATAGGTAAAAGTGACTTGAGGCTGCTAGATGACACAGTGGATGCACTGAAGTCCTGTAGTATTGGGAAGTCTTTCTTCTCCACCATCCCTGCCTGTTCCTCATGCTGAGGGGCAGATGACGAACGTGGGATACGGGAGGTGGAGTTGTCCTTGTTAGTTCCTTTTCTAGGCATCTCTCTGCCACTCAACGAGGACATGCGGTAATAGGAGACCCGGTAGGTGGTCACAGACCATGCAGTTAGAATGGGATCTATGTATTAAATGAAACTTAATTGGTATGGGGAGGAATTTCAAGAATAGGGAATAAACTGGAAGAGTTAAGACCCTTTAGAAACTTCTTCCCTCTGCTTTTCACAGAATTAGAGCTTGAAAAGACCTCAGAAGTCACCCAGTCCTTCCTCCTTATTTTACAGATGAAGAAACCAATTCATTGATGTCAGGGAACTTGGTTTAAGTTTGTACTATATTTGCTGGGGGGAAGTTGAAACTAGGTCCTCTCAACTCCAGAATAAGCATTCTTTTCTTTGTAGCATAGTTTCTTTCTTCTTCCATTTGGTCACACCATCCAGGGTATCCTAAAAATCTTAGTGCAGTTTTAATCTATTAATGTTTAAAGTAAAGTTTTAGTAGTAAAGCTTTAATAGTAAAAGTTTAATTCTTTAATAGCTTAAAACTGCACCAAGACTTTTGAGACACCTTCATATTGAGACGTTTCATATTTTCTATCTCATACCATCCATCTTGAGAAATTTCAAGTTCCATGAATGAGTTATCCTTGTCAGCAGTTTTTAACAGTTTTTTTCCTTAGGAGTTAATTATAACTGACCACAGGCTGAGGTCTTCGACATGAGCAAGATTGAATAAAAAAAGTCTTTTTAATGATTGGCTGTCAGTCATTTTAACCTGCTTTTATTTTTGCACACCAAGCACTTTAAACAGTTGCTGCAGACAAGCATGTTGATGATTTTAATTCTAAATATATAATACATGTGTGTGTGTTTTTTTTTAAGTCATCTGGTGTTGACAGTGATGCCTTAAAAGACAGAAGAGCACAGATCATGGCTCGAGGACTTCCAAAACAGAAACCTATAGAAGGCGTTAAACAAGTCATAGTGGTGGCTTCTGGAAAGGGAGGTGTTGGAAAATCTACTACAGCAGGTATGTTAACATTGTATGTGAAATCTTTTTCTGATTTAAAAACATGTTAATTTTAGTATTTTGCTGGTATTTACTGTCAACATTGTTATAATTAATTAATATTTATTGAGTCAACATTGAACAGGTGTTAATTTTGAAAACAAGATGTAAATGTTTCAACACAAATAAATGTTTTAAGACTACCATGAATACGGCATCATGTTAGGAGCTGGGAACACAAAGATGAAAAATTACATACATAATCCTTGATTAATGTGAGCTTAGAGGGTACTTGAGAAATATAGTACAAATGAATTTTATAGCATCAGAAGAGAGATCCAGAAAAAGCACTCTATCAGATTTGGAAAGAGTGCTTTCAGCTGGGTAAGGATCAGGGCAGGATGGCACTTGGGACTAACCTTAAAGGAAGAGAGAGATTTTGATGAGGAAGGAGTGATACTAGGTGTTGAGAACGGCCTGCACAAATGCACGTAGGTGAGAAATGACATGTTGAGGTGGGAGAACAGTTGCTAGTCTTTTTTGTCAAGAATGTAGCATCTTGGTGAAGCAGGTAGCTGCTGTAGGTAATAGAACATTGGACTTGGAATCAGAAAGATCTCAGTTTGAATCATGCCTCAGAGACACTTATTAGTTGCTGTATTTTCAGTGCTCAGCACAGTGCTAGGCAAATAGTAATACTTAATGAATGTCATTTGACTAATCAACTGACCTCAGGGATAGTAGTACACAACCTCCTTCTGCCTCAATTTCTTCATTTGTAAAATTGGGCTAATGACCTCACAGTTACCTCCAAAGTTGTAAAAAATGAAATTTAATAATATAGGTAAAACACTCTACAAACCTTATATTATTATAAGGTTTATAACTGATATATCATATTTAATATATATTATAAGAATTATAGTTAGCATTAGTATATCACTTTAAGGTTTACATAATACTTCATAAATATTGCCTTATTTAATCTTTACAACATCCCTGGGAGTAGCTATTATTATCCTCATTTTACAGATGAGGAAGCTGCATCAGACAATGGTTAAGTGACTTTAATAGGGTCACATAGCTGAGTAAGTGTCTGAGGCAAGATTTGTACTCAGGACTTACTGACTCCAGGTCAAAGTGCTGTGCCACCTAGCTGCCTTTATTATAATTATTATTGTTTTTTATTATTATTATTATTATTACTCTTTGGAGGGGGGAAGGCAGGGCACTTGGAGTTAAGTGACTTGCCTAAGGTCACATAGCTATTTTTGTGTTAAGTGTCTGAGGCCAGATTTGAACTCAGGTCCTCCTGACTCCAGGGCTGGCGCTCTAGTCACTGTGCCACCTAGCCTCCCCTATTATAGTTATTATTAATGTAGTACGTGGGAAGGAGGTGATGTGAAATAAGACTGTAGAGGTAAGTTGGAGCCAGATTGTGGAAGACTTTAAATGCCTTGTCAAGGATTTGATTTTCTCCTGTAAATTGAAGGTTTTTCAGCAAGGAAGTGACATAGACATGTGCATAAGGAAGATGATCTTGGCGTTTGTGTGAAGGGTAATTAGAGAGGAGAAATTCTTGAGAACAGGAGACCTTCCTGAGGCTGTCAGAATAGTAAAGACCAGAGTTAAAAAGGCTCTGTCCTAGAGTAGGGGTTATTTGAAAAGAGAGGAGATTGTAGATTTGAGAGATAAGATGGAGAGATAATGGACAGAACTTGGCAGCTGACCAGATGTGGGAGGTGAGGGTGAAGGACGAGTCAGAGATTGCTTCCTTTCTTCTATAGGAAGCCTTTGCCAACCCATCTTAATTCTAGTGTCTTCCCTCTGATTTCTTTCCTGTTGTCCTGTATGTACATTGTACATATTTGTTTGCTTGCTGTTGCTCTCATTAGATCGTGAGCTTCTTGAGGGCAGAGGCTGGCTTTTTGTTTCTTTTTTCTGTCCCTAGTGCTTTGCACATAGTAGATGTTTAGTAAATGTTTATTGATTGACTGACTTTGCAAGACTTTGTGATTACTACTGCAGTATGCCAATATTAGAATATTAAGAATAGAAAAATTGGGAAGAAAGGCAGGTTTTGGAGGAATGATGAATTCATGTTGAGATACCAGTGGAACATCCTCATGGGTATGTTTAGCTGGCAGTTGAAGATGTGATAAACTCAGGAGAGAGTTTGGAGTTGGATATATAGATTATGGAGTCGTCTGCAGCGTGATGGTTGAATCCATGGGAGTAACTGAGATGTTTTGTAAAAGAAAAAAAAGAGAAGGGGCTAGATCAAGGTTCATATCCTTAGAGAACTCTCACACTTAGAGGGTGTGAACTGTGGAGGGACACTGAGAAGGAGTGGTCAGACGGAAAAGCAGAAGGGAACAGTATCACAGTCACTAAGGGATAGAGAGATGCTCAGGAAGAACAGGTAGTCATTAGTGAAAACACTTAATAAATACACATTTATTAATATTAAATAATGTCTCAGTACAATTTAGGAAGTCGTTAGGCAGTACATTGTTTTTTTTTTGTTTGTTTGTTTTTTAATTTTAATTTATTTTCTTGGTTACATCATTCATTTCCACAAGGTTTTGAGTTACAGATTTTCTCCCTTTTTTGCCCCTACCCCCCAGCCCAGAACATTGATCCCACTGTAAG
>CM053598.1:161261891-161327311 GCA_028646575.1 Pseudocheirus occidentalis | reverse complement strand
GAGTTTTTTAGCGTTTTTGTGTAGGAGCTGTGGTGCTTTGCTGCTTCTATGCCGCCATCTTGGCTCCGCCCCTAGGCAGTACATTGTTAATTCCCTAGCCCATTGTTAATTCCCCAGTGCCTAGTATACAATTGTCAAATCAAGTCAGCAGCCATTTATTAAGGGTCTACTATGTGTCAGGTGCTGTGCTAATCTCTGGGATACAATGAAAAGGCAGGAGACATTTCAGAAACATTTTTGAATTGGATGATTCAATTCATAATTCAGACACTAAATAATAATTGAATTATTAAGTAAATAACAGGGCAGCTAGATGGCATAGTGGATAGAGCGCTGGGCCTGGACCCAGAAAGACTCATCTTCTGGGGTTCAAATGTAGCCTCAAACACTTCCTGGTTGTGGGACCCTGGACCAGTCACTTAACCCTGTTTGCATCAGTTTCTTCATCTGTAAAATGAGCTGGAGAAGGAAATGGCAAACCACTCCAGTATCTATGCCAAGAAAACTCTAAATGAGGTCATGAATGGCTGGACATGACTGAAAAATAACTCACCAACAAATGAATGGTAAATACCATCAGAGTTCATGGCTGGGAAGGTGGGTTGGAGTAATTTGGGAGCTGGGTAAGGTTTTGCTCTTTGGAGAAAAGTGAGACGGGGAAAATGATAGTTTGAGTAAAAAGTCTATGGTTATAAAAGTATAAGATGAGTTTGAGAGATGAAGAATAAACTGATTTGTCTGGGATGAAGGTTTTAGGAATGTGAGAAGTTATAAATAAGTCTGGAAAGATGGGGCCATATTAATAGATGGCATGTAACTATTTATTATCATTTTTTCCTGCCTTTGGATATAGTAAGAGTGTCTCCTAGTGGGTGCTTAATGCTTATTTGTTGCATTGGATTGATTACTTTTAAGCCAGCAATTCAGAACCAGCTAGTCTGCTTTTCAGCCCTGAAAATGTCTCCATTCTTTTACTCTGCCATCTTGGTTCTGCCCCAGATGTCTCCATTCTTTACTTGAGAACTTTCTGCCTTTGGAAACCCCTATAAGAGGAGAAGTAGGGGCAGGATTTGGAGGCACAGAACATAACCAGGGGGAACCAAGCCTGATAATGTTTACTGAGCAAAGGGTTTGTGTCTCCCCAGAGTTGAACTTTTGAGAAAATGAAAGGGGTGTGTGGCTTTTGTCTTTCCTTTCTTCAGGGATCTGTGATTTTATGAGTAGGGCTATGTCCTCAGTCGTGGAGCTCTCCACTTCTACCCCTCCTTAGTGCTGACCTTTTCTAAGTTTATCTGGATTGCTCTTTATACAGCACAGATATAATCCAGATTTTACCTTGTACCTAAACCCTTTGAACCTGGAAGGAACTGAGAAACATTTTTGTATTTTCACAGATATAATATTTGAGAGCTCAGGCTCAGCTCTATGCCTTGATGCCATTGGAGTAGGGCTGTAGTATAGATTCTTTTTCTATCAAGTTAGTTAGTGGCAAACTTAGTATTAGAACTTTTTAGTTTTTGTTTAAGTATTTCGTTTGTCCTCTATACCAGGAGATTGGTTCTTAACCTTTTTTGGTGTTGTCAACTCTTGGCAGTCTGGTAAAGCTTGTGGACCCTTTCTTAGAATGATATATAGGATACCAAGGAAACCAGTTATATTGAGATAGTTATCAACATATGTCAAAAAAAAAAGTTTATAGACCTTAAGTTTTCATCAGTGAATTCAGTAAATGTTTCCTTTTTATATATTGTGTATTTACTTCTCTGTCTATATGTTGTGTCTTCTCAGTAAGGATATGAACTCTTTAAATGGAGAGGCAGTTTTCGCTTTTGTCTTTAGCACCAGCGCAGTGTTTGGTAAAGTTTGGGCATTCAAGAAATACTTGTTGAATTGAATTTCCAACTTCAGGTGTTTTTTTCTTTCTCCTACTTGTCCTCACATTAAACTCTTTTTTTTTTCCTCCAAAATACTTCCAAGACTTGTGCTCAGTATTTGGACTACAAAGGAGTAAAGAGACTGTAGCTTTCTATGGCAAATCAAAGCTTATTGCTTTTAAAAAGAACAGTAGAATAAAGAGGAAAGGGAAGCGATAAATGATCTGAAGGGAGGGTGAACGGAGATTTGTGATTATCAGTTTCAGTCCCTTTATGGAAAAAGCTAGAGGGTTAAGGCAGAACATCCATTCTGTGAGTGATAAGATGGTATCTTAAGAGTTTAGCACTCCTTCTAAGAAACTTAAAGGTGTTTATTATTAGTAGTTAATTAGGTATTTTTTGAAGTTTAGGATTAGGTAGCTTTCGACATCTGTCTAATGCTTGCGTTTCCTTCCCTAATTCTGGTACCATGAACTTTGAATCATATCAGCCCTGCCCTTATTCCTAGATGGGATGTGTTTATCTGCTTCCCCAGGGCTTCACTCACCATCTCTGTACCTTTCCAGCCTAAGGGCTCCCTTTATGAAATCATCCTCATTATAATATAGTAAGATCCTTGAGAACAGAGATTGTCCTTATTTAGTTATTTATTTTTTGTATTTATATCTTCAGCACTTAGCATATTGCTTGGCACATAGCAAGTGCTTAATAAATGCTTCTTCATCAGACGAGTCAGTTAATTCATCAGTCAGTCAGTCAGTTAATATTCTTTTCCCCAGGCTTCATGATTTTAATTTGCATTTGATGGGAAGGCCTTTCTTGAGATGTGAAAGTTTTACCTTATGACAAACTATTGTAGTGCTAGCTTGTGTTTACACTGCTCTTCATTTTGCTACATAACTTATGGGCTTGGGAACAGCTTTGTGTGGGAGTGTGGAGCTTTTTGTCTGGCTTTTTGAACTATAGTAATAATAGTTCCGTTCAGTTATTTATACACAGTTCTTTTAAAATTATACTCTGGAATTTTGAATCCGAGTTGGAATGGACTTTAAATGCTTCCAGTTTCACACTCATTGTAGAGAGGCCTCTGCAACAACCTTGATATCTGTGGCTGTCCAGCCTTCATTTTTGGATGTGTCCATTGAACTACATAGAAGTCTGATTCTGCTTTCATGTGACAGCCATTCAGATATTTAAAGATCGTTATCATGTTCTCACTTAGGTATTTTCTTTTCTAGGCAAAGATTCTCCCGTTCCTTCAACTGTACCCCAAATGACATGGTCTCTACATGTATGTGTTCCTGGATTTACTCTTTGTCACTGTCTCTTAAATGCTATGCCAGGAACTAAACATAATACTTCAGATGTGATCGGATTAGCCAGACTACATTGAGGCTGTCTTTTTTTTCATGATACTGTAGATATATTCCTATTAACATAGCCTAAGATTGCATAGAAAGTAGCTAAATTAAAGATTGGGTCACATTGATCTTGAGGTCACTTCTCTTTCTTTTCCATATGATGCTCCTAAGTCAGATTTTCACCCATCTTGTTTTTTTCTTGTGTGTTTATCCTTGTGAGAAGCAGTATAACATAGTGGATGGGTATCCAGCCAGGAAAACTTGGATTCAAAGCCTGTTTTTGACACATACTGGCTGTGTGATCTCAGTCCTCCAGGCGCTGCAGCTATGGTCTATCAGACTGTAAGCTACAGAGACTGCTGATCTACATTAGTAAAGGGAGTTTTCTCACTTAGGGAAGTTCCTTGTATGTATTTAGGGGCCTACTCCCCATCCTTACCTATCCGAGTTCAGTTTTATCTTGGTAGTTTTAACCTCTCAGGTGAATTTTTTGAAGCCTTATTCTTTATTTTTAATCACCTTTTTTGTGTCATTTTCAAGGTTGATAGGTGTGCCACTTACATCTTCTACTGGTAATAAATAGGGAATAATAACTGGGAAAGAACAACCCTTTAGTGTACCACTGCCATTCTTCTCCAGACCAACACTGATAGATTATTAACCAATACCCTTTGTTTTTAGTTGTTCAACTGATGTGAATCAACCTAATTGTAATAACACCCAGTACATGGCTCTTCCATACAAGAAGTTTTTGCAGATGCCTTGGTGAAATCAAAATATGATACGGTATATCTGGCGGCTACCTGACCTACCCCTGAAACAGTCATTGAGGTTTATAGGGCATAACATATTCTTAGCAAATCTCATCAGAGCTCCCACTACTTCCATTTTTAAGTGCTCCTTAGCTGTCTGTTTAGTAATTTGTCCTACAGTTTTCCTGGGCATCTTTTAAAATTCATAGTTGCCTGTACCTTCTGAAACCTTTCTCTTTATTTTGAAAATGGACACATTTGTCTCCAGTGTTCCTCTACTCCATGGTTTCTATCCTCCATGGTTGCAGTTTCTTATATTTTTTCTGATGTCTACTGTGTATGAATTTGGAGACTTGAATTCATTTGAAGTAGCCAGGTGTTACCTTGCTACCTCTTTGCTTATCTCGGCCTTCAATTCACTATTAACTAAGGTGGTTTTCTCTCTCTCTCTCTCTGTCTCTCTCTGTCTCTGTCTCTCTGTCTCTCTCTGTCTCTCTCTCTCTCTCTCTCTCTCTCTCTATATATATATATGTATGTATCAGAGGAGGGATTCTTAACATTTATTGTGTAATGGACGTCTTTGACAGTTTGGTAAAGCTTAGGGACTCAGAATGTTTTTAAATATTTAAAATAAAATACATAGGATTTCAAAGAAAACTAATTATGTTGAAATAGTTATCAAAATAATAAAATAAAAACAAAACCAGGTTCATAGACCTCAGGTTAAGAACTCCTATCCTAGGTAGAGAAAAATGTAAATGATTCGATTTTCTCTCTTTTTGTCTCTTAACATTAAAATATTTGAGCCTTTCAATTGGCTTGGTTCTTCCTCAATAAATGCTTATTAAATGCTTACTATGTTTAAGGATCTTTGCTAGGAATAGGACTTTTTTTTAATTTTTGGGAGAAGGCAGGGCAGTTGGGGTTAAGTGACTTGCTCAAGGTCACACTGCTATTTAAGTGTCAAGTGTCTGAGGCTGGGTTTGAATTCAGGTTCTCCTGACTTCAGGGCCAGTGGTCACTCTATTCACTGTACCACCTAGCCACCCCCTGCAGTAGGGCTTTAAGGATGAAAAATGCCTTTGTCCTTTTTCTGAAGAAGCTTATGGTTAAGTCTTACTGAGAAGATAATGATAATAATAAATAATAATAATAATAATAACTAATGTGTATACATGTATATATACACACATATACATATACACATTTGTGTGTCTACTTCTTTAAGGTTTACAAATATCTTTACATTTGTCATCTCATTTAATTTTCACAACAACCCTGAGGGATAGTTCCTCTTGTTATAATCATTCTGTGGATGATGAAACTGAGGCACAGAGATGTTATGACTTGCCCAGTGTCTCACAGCATATGAATGACTGAGGCAGAATTTGAACTCAAGTCTTCCTGACTCCAAGTTTAGTATATACACAGATAAGTACACATACAGATAATACCTTGTAAGGGGTAATGCAACAAAAGAGAAACGGGGATAGTCCTCGAGGGAAATTTGAGGAGGGAGAGGAGACTTTCAGGGAGATTCAGGAAAGTATACACACAGGTAAGGGCACCAGATCTGGGGTTTGAAAGAAGATAAGATGCTCCATGGCACAGTGCTTGGAGTCAGGAAGACTCAACTTCCTGAGTTCAAATGTGGTGTCAGATGCTTACTGTGTGACCCTGGGCAAGTCACTTAACCCTGTTTGCATCACTGTCCTCATCTCTAAAATGAGCTGGAGAAGGAAATGGCCAAGCATTTCGGTATCTTTGCTAAGAAAACATCAGATGGGGTCAAGAATAGTCAGCCAGGACTGAAAAATGACTCAGCAACAAGGTTTTGATAGGGAGACATGAGGAGGAGTATTTTAGCCATGTCTCAGGGCATGTAGGAATGCAGAGAATGTTAATAGCTTTTAAGATAACTCAGTAACTACAATTTCTAGTTATTAAAGCCTTAGAAGTTGGTAATACTTCTGCTAATAATGCATTTTTCCAGGTTTGTCTATTTCCTATTCACTCTTCCTTGGAATTCACCTTCATACCTTGATTGGAATACAATGGTTTTTTTAGATGTAGAAGAATTCTGAGGTTGGATGGAAAAGGTGTGGGTCTGTTTCTTCATTACTTTCCCCTTTGTTATAAGAGGTTCCCACAATTCACAAACATGTTGTATTCCCAAAGTTAATTTGTAACTTGGCGCTTGGAATGCAAACACATTTTTCCTGTTGGGCATAGCAGTTAGATACCTGTGCTACCTCCCAAATGCGTTTTAGCCCATACATGACAGAAATGGCCTGTTGCCTCTCATGACATTGTGTCTATGGAAAGCAATTAGAATGTTTTTCCTATATTAGGCACAGAAGCTAAAAGGAAAAGTGGCATTGCTGGAGTCATACAGAGTCCCATTCCTTGCTGCTAAATCAGCTATTATCTATCCCGTGTGAAGTGATAAGAGAAGCCATAGACTTCCATGTCGGGAGAGACATGTCCCTGTCTTTGAGGAGGGTCAGTGAGGGGATGGATAATGAGATAGGACAGTCAGATGATTAATTTTTAGTCTGGGGATCAGGAGGGAGGAATCTAGGCCAACTATTCATAGAAAAAGGTCGTCATAAATGAGGCATTTGTAATTTTCAGAGTACCTATAGTTCGTCTTAAAAAATCAGTAGGATCATGGCCATTGATAATCAAATGTGATGTAGGCACTTTTCTCACAATGATGAGCAGTGCGCTCCTGGAAAGCATTCACATTAAGGGCTCTATTTTTAAAAAAATCTGATAACTTTTTCGAGAGAAATGTTCAATTCAAATTTCAGGAGAAATTTCTTTTGCTAGGTTGAATACCTTATTTAAAATTTCAATTTGGGTAAAGTCATATGATGGCTATATTTGAAAATCATCATTTACCGTTATTTTCCATGCTATTTTCCCATCCCAGTGATTTAAAAAAGCAGAGGGAGATGTATTTAAATTACTGCTACTTTGGTTATCACATTATAAGCATTTGAATATAAAAATATCTTTAAAAGTATAAGAAAATATTAATGAATTTTTTTTTTCCTTTCAGTGAATCTTGCACTTGCTTTGGGAGCAAATGATTCGGTATGTAGGAAAATAAATGGGAATGCCATTAAATTTTTGGAAAATTGAAAGAAGTCAGAGTTAATGTGTATATACTAGTGTTTTCTATGTATGGTGTAAGTAACTGAAAAATGTTCTTATTTTTAAGAAACAATAATATAGTACTAGCTAGCATTTATATATTGCTTTAAGGTTTGTAAATCTTTGCATGTGGTTGTTTTTTTTTTTTTTTTTTGCTTTTTGGAGGGCAGTTGGGGTTAAGTGACTTGCCCAAGGTTACACGGCTAGTTTTTTGTGTTAAGTGTCTGAGGCCAGATTTGAACTCAGTTACTCCTGACTCCAGGGCCAGTGCTCTAATCACTGTGCCACCTAGCCGCCCCTGCATGTGTTATTAATGTTTCATTTTCACAACAACCCTGTGGGAGTTGCTATTATATCTTGATTTTACAGAGGAGAAAATGGGGACCAAGAGAAGTTAAGTGACTTGAGCAGGGTCACACAACTAGTAAGTGCTGAGGCTAAATTTGAACTCAGGTCTTCTTGACTCCAGGCCAGTGCTTTATCCATTCTGCCACCTAGCTTCTTCTAGCATAAGGAGTAACATGTTGTATAAAGAGCAACATTCTTTATTGGTTGGTTCCCATTGCCAACCCTTACCTTGTACAATTTTAATTTCCTATATCTTTTGGGTCACTGCTGGCATGACTCATCTTTGGGGGTTAGAGATGGAAACAGTAATACTTTTTATAGGCTTCCCCACAAGAGGTCATCTGAGTCATCTCTGGTAGGGATGGGGAATCCATTACTTCCCAAGGTAGCTCCTTCCAGTTTTGGATAGTTTTCGTTGTTAGTATTTCCCCCTCTTATATTAAACCTTTTCAGTTTCTTTTTAGTTTTTGCCCATTGATTCTTGTTCTCCCCTTTAGGGACAAGCATATCAAGTCTGCTCTTCTTCCATTGTTATAATCCTATAATATTTGATGACCACTTTGACGTCCCTTTTATATAAGGGTTCTTAACCTTTTTTTTGTGTCATGGAGCCCTTCGGCAGATTGGTGAAACTGGATCCCTGCTTAAAATGTTTTAAAAATAATTATTTATTTCAATTATTTAATTTCATTCAATTTATTTCAGTTACTTAAAAATTGAAGGAAATGCTAAATTTTGGTTAGAGATTAGTGGAAATACGGATCTAATTATTTTTCCACCTAAGTTCATGGATCCCCTGAAATCTAAGAACTTCTGCCCTAATACTTCTCTTTTCTAGATTAGAATACTCCCAGTTCCTTCTGTTGATTTTCTCATCTATCAGGATCTTGGGGCTTCTCAGTGTCCTGGTTGTCCTGCTCTGGAATCTCTCCAGCTTATCACTGTCTTTCCAAGATATGGTACCTAGGACTGTGAATTCAGTATTTCAGCTGTGGTCTAACTAGGGCATGAATACAGTGGGGAACTAACTCCCTAATCCTCAAAACTGTGCCTTTCCCAACATAGCTTAGGCTCTTTCTTTTTAGCTTCCACATTTTATGGTTGACTCATTGAGCTTGCCCTCAGTCCCCTAGAATCTCCCTGTGTTTTTTGGTCGAACTGCTTTGTAGCTGACTCCTACCTCGAACTTGTATTTATGAAATTGTTTTTTTTAACCCAAGTGTGAAATTTTATATTTATCCTTGTTATATTTAATCTCAGTAGATTTAGTCCAGCATTCTATCCTGTTGAGAACTCTTTGGATTCTGATTCTTCATCCTTCCTTTTAACTCTTTCCTAGTTTCTTATCCCTCAGACCTGGTAGAGGAAGTGTTTGTGTTAAGCAGAGTGGAAACATAGGGAGAGATGGGAAAAACAAAAACGGTATTAGGCCAAGGAAGAGTTACTGTGACAGCGAATTATGAAGCTGACTTTCTTGGGTGGTTGCTAAATTGTCCACAATTATAAATTATACTTGCATGATGCTTTATAGAACATTATGGTATAGTAAGATGCTTGCCAGACTTGGAGTCAGGACACATGTTTGTATTCTGTCTCAGATACATAATATAGCTGGGTGACCTTGGACAAGTAATTTTATCTGAGTTTCTGTCTCATTATCTATTAAATGGAGGAAAGTATATGTATGTTACCTAGGTTAGGGTTATAGGGAAGATACTTTATAAACCAATACTTTTGTATAAAACTGAGTGTTTTCAGTATACTTCAGTATAAAACTGAAGTGCTTTCACATACACAATCTCATTAGATCTTTACATCCATTCTTCCAAAAACAGGACAAGTTTTAACCCTCTCTTCCCCATGGTAACAGATAGAGAAACCGAGGACTCTAGAAATTAAACAACTGGCCTAAATTATGGAGCCAGGAATTGAATTCAGGTCTTCTGATTCAGGTGTTCCCCTTGCCTTCCCACCCCCAATCCCATCCCTAAGAGGAAAGGTTTTATTTTAAGAGGGGTGCCAAGTAGGAAAGAGTTTTTGCAATCCAAAGATCACTTTAGGTCCATCTTAGGGAAATGTGATTTACTTCCAGTCATCAGTTGTCTGATGATTATGGAAATCAGCATCTTAAATCAAGAGCCTTGAGTCTGGAACATCTTCCCAGCTAGAGATGAAGTTATAAGCAGGAAATAATTCTTTTTGTGAAAATGTTGTTTGTTCATTTCATTTCACTAACCTTAATATGCCAGATGTCATCTACCAAGTGGGGATCACTTCCTCATTGTCTTGAGAGCATTGTTGACCAGAGGACAGATTCTTTTTTGTTTTGTAGAGTATTTGAAAGGTGTCTATCCAGTTTGTGAAGGACATTTTCACACTTGTTGTGATGTTGTCACTGAGAACCCAAGAACCAGGTGGATATCCTTTTTGTTTTTTTTTTCTACTTTCACTTTGGCTATGATTGTCATATCTGTGGAGCTGAATTATGTTAGTAATGTGCTCTTTTAATTCAGTGTTGAACTTGAGTGGGATTTTTGCAAAAGAACCTAGGTTTATCTTTAGGTGTCTGACTTCTACTTTGGTGAAAATCAGCATTGGTAATACTGATTTTAGGGAATTCCTTTAGAGTTAATTCTGCTGGCCCAATCATATTTTCATTGAATGGAGTATTTGATTAAGTAGAATACATGAATATACATTACGTTTTTCAGAGAGTCAAAGAGGCAGGTATTCTGAAGGGTCATGACAATATTTTGTTCCATAAGTTGCTTGTGAAGATCTTTTTAAAGTCTGTGATAACTTCAGCATAGCCCAGTAAGTTTGAACACGAGGCCCCAAATCTGAAGCATTTCCTTTCTTTATACACAGATGGAAAGGAACCAGGCAAACATGGTGGACATGAGAAAGGACTGGACTGGCTGCTGAAGGCTCCCAAGTCAGAGGCTAACTAGATGCATGATTGTGAAATGTTAATTAAATCAGGCTCTGTTTACTTTCCTTATTTTAAAATCCTCCTCCAGTGGTGAAGGCAGAATTCATATGGTACATTGGTTAACATACTCAGACATTGACAAGGTTTAGTTGTTAAAAACAGAGGGGAGCAGTTATTGTTTGGTCAGTTTTATCATGCTTTCCCACCAAAAATGTTTTGAATATCAGCATCATTTCATTAAGTGTATTGTTTCCGGGGGCGACTAGATGGCACAGTGAATAGAGCACTGGCCCTAGAGTCAGGAGGACCTGAGTTCAAATGTGACCTCTGACACTCAACACTTACTAGCTGTGTGACCTTGGGCAAGTCACTTAACCCCAATTGCGTAGCCTTCCCCCCTCCAAAAAGAAAAAAAAATGCAGAAAGTGTATTGTTTCCAAAGCAGAATACTTTGAAGTACAATATTCATTTGGACTTCTAGGTTCTTGTGTATTTGTTAAAAATCACTCATTACATTATTATTTAGTACAGTGTAGAGAGCACTGGGCCTGGAGTCAGGAAGTTCTGAGCTCAGATTCAGCTTCACACACTTACTGTGCGATCCTGAGCAAGTTATTTAACCTATTTGCCTCAGTTTTCTTGTCTGTGAAATGGGATAATAATAGCCCCCATCTTCCAGGGTTGTGAGGGTCGGTTGAGATAATAATTGTAAAGTGCTTACCGTAGTGCCTAGTACCTAATACATAGTTCAAAGTGCTATTATTAGTTTTATTATTATTATTATTGTTTGTCTGAGTCTGTGATTTCAGTACTATAAGAAAATCCCGGTGATCAGCCACCTTTCTGCAAATTAAAAGTTAGATAGTTGAGGTTTAAGGCACTTTGGTCCGAGTCACAACAAGTGTGGGACGACCTGAACCTGGCCCTGAGGCCGGTTCTTTATTGGCTGCACCACACTGTCTAAGTCATGTGTCATTTTAGAAAACTTGCTGAGCTTGGGATGTCTTTGCACCAGCAATGCTGGGTAGAAAGTCTTCATGGGTGTGTCTTCATATCTTCTTCTCTTGTGTGATTCCTGTCCTTGTTTGTTTGTCAATCTTCCATAGAAGAAACACGCAGCATGTTGGACGCCTTCATTTGGTTCTTTTTCTTTCTCGAGAAGGCTGGCGTAGCAGTCGGACTGTATCTCTGTTGTCTTTTACTCTAGACCAGCCCTGTCTTCTTTACTGGTCTAACAAAAGATCAGAGATCATAGGCTCTCTATGCACTGCGCTACCTAGCTGCCTTGTTTACTATGTTGTTCTGATTAACTGATTTAATACATTTTAGAAAGCTTTAGAATTATGAAGCTTCTAATTGATATAATGTCGTGATAGCTGTAATTTTTGTAAAAAGTTGGGTATCAGACTTTTGGATCATATATTTCAGAGCTGGAAAGGACCTTAGCAGTTGTCAAATCCATCCTTGGTTTGAAGATGAAGCTCAGAGAGATTCTATGTCTTGCCCTGGGTCACACAGGATTCAAGCCTAGGTCTTTCTGGACCTGGCTTCAAATCAAGTTACTACTTCACCACATTTAATTCACATGTCTTTAATGATATTTTTCATTCTGATCTCAGACAGTTATGAGCTTTGTGATCCTGGGCATGTCACTGAACCTTTGTCTTCCTCAGTTTGCTTATTTGTAAAATGGGGATAATAATAGCTCTTACTACGGTTTTTGTGAGGCTAACATGAGATAATATTTATGAAGTTCTTTTGCAAACCTTAGAGTGCTATTTAAATGCTGGCTGTTATCTTGATCATCATTATTATTTCATGCATATAAGTCATTGTTGGCAATATGCTACAGCCTGCCCACTCCCACTGTATATGCCTTCTCATTGCCCTTTTGGTTACCTACAATTTTGGTTCTTCCAGAATCATTATGTTCCATGACTCATAGCCCTTTAGCATCATTGGGAAGATATTGGTGTTAAAAGACAGGCCCTTGCTATAGCAAGCAGCTTGAGACTTTGGAAATAATGTCTATCACAAGTTGAAGGGTTTTGCCCTCAGTGATCTGTGAAGTTACCAAAAGACCGAACAACTCTGAACCTTGTGCTTCTACTTGTTTCTGATGGTGGTGGAATGTGGAAGATGGCCCTGGTTCTTAGACTGTTTCCTCAAAAACCATAAGGGATGCTTTGTCCTTCTCAGAGATCTCTGAAAAATTTCCCTAAAGAAGGTCCTCTGAATTCCATGACCCTTATTCAGGATCAGGTTTTGACTTATTTCAATAAAAAGAAGGAATGAAATAAGGAGAAATAAGATTAATTTTTTACAGTAAACTAAAATACCATATCATATGAAATAGTATTTTCTGTGATTTTATGATCATATTTGGGGTTTTCTTGGCAGAGATACTAGATTAGTTTGGCCATTTCCTTCTCCAGTTCATTTTTCAGTTGAGGAAAGTGAGGCAAACAGGGTGAAGTGACTTGCCCGGGATCACAATTAAATGTCTGAGGTAAGATTTGAACTCAGGTCTCCTCTCTTCCAGGTCTACCTCTCTATCCACTGTGCCGCCCTAGCTGTCTAGTTTACTATATTGTTCTGCTTAACTGATTTATATACATTTTAGAAAGCTTTAGAATTATATAATTTATATATATATAATTATATATATATATAAATTATATATATATATATAATTATATAATTTCCATTTGATTTAATATACTGATAGTTGCAAATTTTATAAAAAGTTAGGTATCAGGAGTATAACTCCATTATACTTTTTATTATACTCCGATATTTTATTGGAAAAATAAAATCACGAACTGTTCCATGAAACATATGTGGTTTGCCTATGAAAGAGCAGGGCCAGTTATACAAGGTGAGAAAAATCACATCTTTATTTTATGTATAATATTATATATTTATGTTGCTTTTCCCTATAGAATGTAAATTGTTTGAGGACAGGGGATGTTTCATTTTTTTTCTTTGTATCCCCAGAATCTAATGATTTTTCAGACACACGATTGGCTCATAATGATTGTTAATTGGTTAAAATGAAGTTTGACTGAATGTTGCATGTGTCTATGTATTTTTATGTGTGTACTTCACTGCTGTTTTATTATTAATAATAAAGAAGATTGTCCTAGCCATTTTTCTTCTATTACTTTTTACTTGCCTGCAATTAATGTGCTAAGTCTTCAACTCTGGGAGAGTAGAGCAGAAAGAGAAGGAACACTGTGGGACAAAAGGAGGGGAATGGCCAGGTCCACCTCTGTTCATTGTTGCCATACCTGAAGTTCTCTGGCCAGACTTTAGAGAGCCCTGCTGTCAGGAGATGATCGAGAAACAGGCCAAAACATGTACGTTCTTTGTTTTTTGGTAGGCACATTTCTGTGTCTGGGCATTGGAGTTTAGGATAGCAATAGCTTCCTCTTGCTTCTAGGTGCTTTCTTGCGTCATGGATCCCTTTGGCAGTCTGGTGAAGCCTAGGGTCCTTTCCTCAATAACATTTTAAAATGCATTAAAAATATGTAGGATTACGAAAGAAATAATTTATATTGGAATATAGGTATCAAAATATTAAAAATAAAGTTCATGGACGCTAGGTTAGGAACCACTGTTCTAGGAGTATGAATAACATTCAAGTCACATGATCTCTGGTAAGACTATTTTGTACTGTATCAGGCTCTGTTGAGAGGTACATTACATGTAGAGAATTTATTTCCTATCCTTTACTTTATAATCTAGTATAGACAAATAACTCCCTTTTTATTTTAGTCGGGAGTTGGGATTTCATTGATGTAGAGAATGTGCTTTTGGAAATTCCCTTCCAAGACCACACGTTGGTGATTCTAATACTTCTGGCATTAGAGGGTTCCTGGGGTATATTGAGAAGTTAAATGATTTTCTCATGGTTACCTAGCCTGTATGTGTCAGAGTGAGGACCAGAACGCAAGGCTTTCTGATTCCAAGGCTGGCTCTCTAACTCTGTGCCTGGCTGCTTCTCTACAAATGGATTTTGTGATGTAATGTATGAAGAACTGAAGTCCTGAAATATGTGCATAGTGAAATTTGCCTAAGGGGAATCAGCTGTTACACATAAATAGTTTCTTTTTAAAACTTCTTTCAAATACAGCTTCCCTAAGAGTTGAAAAATTCATCCTTGTAGGCAGGTGCCCTCTGGGCTTCTTCTTTTCTTTGTCTTGATTCCCTTTCATTTGATGATATCATTCACTCCCACATCTTCAGCTATTGCTTCTATGCTGATAAATTCTAAATCTGTGTCCCTGTTCCCACCTTTCTGTCCTACATTTGTAGCTATCTTCTGCACATCACTACTGGAATAACCTGCTGTTTCCTCAGGATTCAGCATATTTTGGGAGGAGGAAGTCCAGACCTATGATTCCGTCAGTGTGGGGGTCCTCCCAGGGTAGAAAATTTCCTCTACTGATTTATGTGGTCACCTCATCTAATGGTTGCCAAGGGATAGACTTAAAACTGAAGTGACTTGCCACACAACTAGTGTCAGAGGAACCGTCTTTCTGATTTCACAGCCTTCCTTGCAACTAACAGTTCTTTTAGTAAAACCAAATTCTCATCTTTTTTCTTTTCTCTATACTCTGAATCACAAGTATAGTGTCTGTTCTTTTACTCAAAGACAGAAAAGGAACCTATATTATCTATAGAGAAGCTTATATCTGGAGATAGTTTTCCTTCTTCATTTTTTGCCTGAAGATAATTTCATTGTTTTCATCATCACAAAATGAAAGCTAAGATTTTTTTTCTCTTCCAGATTTTGTTTCTACATAAATGGAAATGGGCAGTTCTGTAGCAAAATATTTTTGGATCGTTTTAAGAGTTCTAACTCTTATAATAAGGAGAAACTAAGAATTTTTATTCTCAATATGTTGGTGTTTCTTACATTGAAAGGTTCTGGTAAAGGCAAACATGGGAGATCCTATATATAGGCATACCTTACATGAGGTTGGCTCAAAACATTATGTCAGTCAACAATTGTTTATCAGGTGCCTCCTGTCAGGCACTGTGTTAGGTGCTGGAGACACAAAGACAACAATGAAACAGTACCTGTCCTCAAGGAACTTAACATTCTTTGGAGGATGATAACCTTCACACATGAAGTAAGTATGCCAGGTAATTGGAGAGGGAGGAAAGTGTTAGTAGTTGAGTAGTTGGGGGAAAGAAAGACTCATGTAGAAAATGGCTCTTGACTTTTAGAAGGAAAGTAGGCATTCTAAGAGGCAGAGGTTAGGAGGAAGTACATCCTGTGAAGAGGGGGCAGCCAGTTCAAAGGCACAGGGTTATGAATAAACATGACGTATAAAGAATGAACAGAATGAACAGGATGTATGAAGAACAGTATGAAGGGACAGTGAGTGTATGAAAGGAAGCAGCCTATAAAAGAGCTGGAAATGTATTGAAAATATCTTGTGAAGGGCTTTAAATGCCAAAAGAGGAGTTTATGTTTGATCCTGGAGGTGACATAGTTGGGAAGGGACAGAGGAAGCCCAGCGCCTTCATTGTACAGATGCAGAAATAGGGAGACACTGAAGTGTGATTAGGAGAGAGGGACAGATCAGACTTGTGTTTTAGGAAAATCACTTTGGGAGCTTTTTATTTGGGAGAGGACAGACCTTAGGCAGAAAGAGCAATTATGAGGCTATTGAAGTAATCTAGCTAAAGGATAATGTGGTGGCTGTGTGAATGGAGACAAGACTGATAAGAGAGATGTGGAGTTAAAAGTAAGATTTGGCAACTGATTGAATATGTGGCATTAGTAGGAATGAAGAATTGAGGATAATGCTGAAGTTTAAAATCTGCATGACTGAAAAGTTGAAATATCAGTAGGATGGGTTTGAGAGGTACTGATCATAATTTTTTTTTAAAGCATATTGAGTTTGAGATGCTTATGGAATATTAAATTCAAAATGTCTAATAAGAAATTGGTAGTTTGGGACTGGATCTCAAGAGAAAGACTAGAGCTGGAAGTACAGATCTGTTAAGTTGTCAGTAGGTGATAATCAAGCCCATATGAACTGATGAAGTCACCAAAAGAGTAATGAGAGAAGGTGTAGGGCAGAACTTGGGGTACAGCTAGAATTGGGGGGGCATATTATGGATAATGATCTAGCTTTGGAATCCTGAAGATAGGAGAAGAACATAGGGAGAAATCTAGTTAGGAGAGTATCCTAACATCATTAATACTTGACATTATAATGTAATTTCACTGTAAAGTAATAAAATCTTTTTGTAACATTCTTTGGCCAATAAACCCATATAACTACATTGTTCCTATGACACTAATTGCCCCATGTAATTTTTAATGTTTCACTTAAAAGTGTTTTTGCAGAGCAGGTATGATTATACTACCATTTAATAACACTTTAAATATTATTAATTGAAAGCAACACCTCACACATTATTAGAATTAGGGTGGTGGTTATGTGAATTTGAACATGACAGTTTAAATCATGTTCTTCAGAAAAACTGCACACAGAAAAAGCCTCTACCAAGATAGGTTACAAGTTCTTGTTCATCCTTTGTTCTTAAAGAGGACCAGTGACATCACGAGAGTGATGTCTTGCCCATGAATTGGATTTAAAGTGAGGCAGAGCTGTGCAAAGACATCGGCTTCACTCTCTCTTCCAGAGTTATCAAAGTCCAGTGGCAACACAAAGGTCAAGACTACTGGCGATGGCCCAGATGAAGTGAGTGACCTTGGCCTTAGCTTACAAGTTCTTCCTTCTAACACCATTGTTTTTAAAAGGATACCCAGTGTATTAAAGGTAATTTTCTTAACATCCTTATTTTGTTCACAAGTACATATTTCTTTTGAAAATGAACAGTTTGTCTTCATATATGGTATTGACACATCATTTATATTTTAAGTATGAGTGACCTATAAAAATTTGATTTGATATGGCCAAAGATAGTTGGAGCAGGAAAGAACAAGGAGCAAAGTTGTTAATTTTATTTGTTTTTATCTTCTAGGGTAATTTTTGGTAAGTTAATCAGAATACTTTTGCTTTTAAGCAACTTTCACAAGTCTTCAGTAGAGGTCACTTGAGACAGTACTTTAATATCCTAAGGCCATAATCAAAGCAGAAGGTTTTACTTCTGTAATTTGGACTTAGGGTCTGCAGCTCTGGGTACAAGGAAGGAAAGAAGAAAAGGAAAAAAGAAAACATGTACCAAGTAGCTGCCATGTGCCAGGCCCTGTGCTAATTGCTGGCGATACAAAGAAAGGCTTTTAAAAGAGAGCTGTTGCCTTAAGGAGTCCACAGTCTAGTGGAGGAAGACAGCACATAAAAGGAATCTGAAAAACTGGAGGGAAAGCAAAGGCCAGGAGGCCAAATACCCCATGTGAGAAGTATGATGAAGTCCTGCAGGGATTGGGGTGGATAGGAAATGATGATATGGCTGCCCTGGGCCCCCTCCTTAAGTGGAGGCTCTTGGAGAAGTTCTCCAGTGACCACCTTCCACCCTGTCCATTCAGGGCCATAGAAATGACCCTGAGCCACTGAACTTTTCTGAACCTTAGTGTCCTCAGCCATAAAATGGGGATAATAGTACCTGTGCTGTCCATCTCACAGAATTGTTCTGAGAACAACACCTGGATGAACTGATTCTTTTCATTACTATTGTTTTTGTTATGGAAGTAGTCATATAGTTGTAACAAAATGAGGATAGATGGTAAGTATTTTAGGTACTTTGCCAGAGAATAAAAAATAGTAGAGCTAGTTTTTTCTTTTAAAATATGGTAAGCACTCAGGGAGTTTAATTAATATTTCATAAAATTCATTAGTATAATTTAGTAATGGCTTGAATGAGTTAAATACCTTGAAAAAACATCTCAATGAATGGTCAGGGAGTAGTTTATGTTCTGGAATAATCAGCCTTTAAAGTGTAATTTCCTCTTGTTAGTTCAACATCTGTGTTTTAATTATTTTTAAAAACCAAACAGAAACAAAAACAATGTATTAAAATTATACCCATGTACTACAAAATTTTATGAAAAAGGAAATGTGTTAGACTTTAAAGCCTCCATTTGAAAAGATGAAAAACCATAAGAATGAAGTTGGGATGTGAACAGTATTGTGTGTAAAATTTAAAAGGGAACATTTTTGGATTAAAATATTTCACATTGCTGCTTTAATTCTAGTTTGCTCGTTTCTTGTAGGGAACACGTGAGAGCTGTTCTCTTCAGGCGGTGGTACTGTGTGAAAGGGCTAAGGGTCATTGCTGCTGAGCCAAACGGGGTCATGGGGGTTGTGATGAAAGGAGAAAGTACTTTTAGAGAGTTCTTGTTTATTGATTGTATAAAGAAGTAGAGTAAAACAGTCAAAGACTTGAACCTGTGGCTGTATTCTCTGTCTCTTTTTCTCAAATGCGTTGCTGAACTAACCAGATCAGCTGGTTTCACAGAATAATAAATTGATGTATTAAAAAGATGATTCTTTAGTCTTTATTCCTAAGGAATCATTTCAGACAGATTTTTCTATTTGTTTTTTGCTTTTTTTTTTTCAAAAGACCATTGATTTAAAAAAAAATTTATTTGAAAATCCCAAATCATTGCTTAAAAGACAATAGACAGCCTGAAGTGAAGGATAAAAAACATAATACCTTATTTTTAAAAAATTATATTTTGATATACCAATTACTTCCCAATAGTCCCCTCATTCTCCTTTTCCCCCCACAAACCCAACACTCTAAGTGAAACAATTTGACATAATGACTGGCATTGACTGTATTTGCAATATTCTGTTCTTAGAGTTCACCAGTGTGACTGGTTGGGTGGTGCAGTGATAAAAAGGTTGGATTTGTAATCACAGGACCCAAGTTCAGATCCTGGGTCCGTCACTAGATAGTTTTAAGATCCTTAGCAAGAGCATTTCACTTCTCAGGGGCTCAGGTCTTCACTTAAAACATAAAGGGGTTGAACTAGGTGATCAAGGGTCCTTCTAACTTTAAATCTACAATCCTATGAATGAAAAAAAGCATTTATTAATCTCTTGCCACATGTAAAGTACTGGGGATACATAGAAAGCAGAGACAGTCCCTGCTCTCAAAGAGCTCACATTTCAGTGGTGGTGGTGGTGATAGTGTTTGGAGGTGCAGGGGTGGGGTAAAGATAATACATAGAAGAAGTTTTAGCTGCTCGTGAGATGGTACAGTTCCACGGTCTTTAGGGTACAGCAGTAAAGCAGATGGTCAAGTATCCTCTTTAATGTCATCTCTGCTGGTAAAATCATATCCATTTCTGATGCTGAACTGTTCGCCACAGCTTTTGATGGTGAGACCTTTTTTTCCTGGTTCTCAGTAATGGTGGCCGCTGAGGAGTTGGGAGCTGTAGCACTCACAGATATAATTTCCAGGACCCATCTCTAACAGTTGCTTCCCAGGGTGATAACTTTGGAGACCCAACTGGAACCAGGGATGATACTTGGAGGGCGCCTACAAATGATCCCTGACATTTCTTAATAGAAAGGAGGATATGTATTCTAATGTCATATTATATACAACTTGAATTCTGTTGTCTGTTCAGTCATCTTTTACTTCATTCTAGTCACTGGATATTGACCTTTTAGCTGTGTTATCTTTACTCTTTCAGTTCCAGCAGGTTTTTTCATGTTTCTCCTAATTTTTAACAGTCACCTTTCTTTTTTCTACTGTAATATTCTATAATATTCCTAATGTTCAGCCATTCCCCAATTCATGGTGACCCACTTTATTTTCATTTTTTTTACTCCTACATAACGTACTGATAATCAGTTTAACTTAATAGGCATTTATTAAGCACAGTACTGTGTACTGAGTTAAACCTTGAGGGAAGCTAAGGATGATAAGGTTGAGTGATGTTGGGCAAATCATTTAACCCCTCTGGGCTTCATTTCCCTCATTTGTGAAGTGAAGGAGTTAGATTGTATTAAATGATTTTTTAGATCCCTTCCAGTCTGTCTTGTGAGGAAGAGATGAAGAAAGAATTTATTCTAAACAGGGAGGACAACCTCTGTAAAGGCCCAGAGGTAGGAAACAGAATGTTGAGTTTGGGGGAACAGTAAGTAGACATTTTTGTTTTGAACATTGCATATGTGTTTGTGTGAGAGAGGTATGGGGGTGGGGAAAAGAGCAGCATGGGGAATAAAGTAAAATAGGTATGGATAGCTAGACTAGAACCACAGTATATAGGCTTTAAGTGTACAACTGAGAAATTTGTATTTTTTCTTAGAGGCAGTAGGGAACCACTGAGAATTCTTGAGCAGGTGAGTGATGAGGTGAGATCTTTGTTTTAGGAAGAGTATTTTGGCAGTGGAATGGAACATGGATTGGTAAAAGAAAGCAGGGTGATGGATTAAGAGGTTATTGTAACGGTCTAGCCTACAAGTGAAGAGCACCTCACCTAGAGCGGTGACCCTGTGAATGGAGAAGAAAGATACGGATGCTCTGTATATTGTCGTACATACAGGAACTTTCTTTACCTTAGTGACCTTCATGGACCATATGACTGATATTGAGATTGCTGACTCAAAGGGTATGAATATGAGAAGTAACATTTCTCAAATAACTCCAAAGAGTTTTCCAGATAGGTTGGATCAATTCACAGCTCAACCAATGCTATCTTCCTGTGGTATACATGCCTTCCTAAGAGTCCTTCCAACATTATTTACATCATTGCTGTTTTGATACAGTGCCTTCATTTTTGAGCTGAGTTGTAAGGAAGTAAAGACTCCTACTCTTTGATTTTTTTTTTAATTTTTGAGGATTTTTATTGATATCTTTTGTTTTTCCCTTGCCAGTATTTGTGTCTCTCTTTCCCCTCTCCCAGAGAACCATCCGTCATAACAGAAAATTGTTTTTAAAAAAAGAACTAGAAGAGAAGAAAGTCAGCAATACTGATCAATATATTGAAAAAAAATCTGATGATTTATGCACTACTCCACATCCTGGTCCATTTTTTAATGTATGTATACACATTTACATACATATATGTATGTATGTATATATGTATATATATGTGTGTATATATATACACACATACATATAAAAAGAAGAGTAAGTATTTCTTCAGGAGCATGAAAAAAATTTAATTTTTATGCCAGGATGCTTTGAGTTCTTACTGGAATGGCTATTGATTTCTTTAGTGAAAAATAGAAATTGACCTGAAGATTTGCTTTGTGTAGTACTTGGTGTTGTAGATGTATAGGCCATTACTTATCTTCAGGTGAGTGTAGAACCCAGTGAGTGGGTTGTGCTTAGGTGGGCTTCAAATTACATCTGTATTCTTTGCACATAGAGAAGGTTGAGATTGTCTAAATCAAGTGGGACTTCTTAAGATCCTGAAAGAGCTTTTGCTTGAGAAATCATTTGTGCTGATGGGGTTTCTGATGCTGCAGACTGTTTCCTCTTCTTCCTAGCTGCCTTCTCACTCTGGAGTTGGCCTCTACTCCAGCAGCCCCCTTCTTCCTGCTGGGGATGGAACCTCCATTTGAGGAAGTACCCAGGCCAGTCATGCTTCCTTCTGGCCTAGTTCCTCTGCTGATTCTTAGGACTTTTACTTCCTTTGCTCCTGCTAGTCCTACCATTTTCAGCTCTTTTTTATGTGTTATCTTCCCCCATAAACTTCCTAAGGGTAGGGACTGTCTTGACACATGGTAAGTATGTAATAAATACTTCATCATCTCTCTCATTTATCTGTCATTTGTCATTACCATTTATCGGAATGTTATCTATTATTCTATCATTTCTGTCATTCTGTCATCTTCGTTTGTTTGTTCGTTCGTTCCTTCCTTCCTTGGAACCTGATTAAAATTCTGTTCATAGCCCTTTTGCCATCTGGCCGTATTTTGTTTAGGTTGCTCTAATCTACTTGGTGACATCTTCAACACAGAATTTAGAATTTATAGCTGGAAAATATCTTAGTCTAAGTCTTCATTTGGCAGAAGGGAAGTAGACCTAGGGAAAGTGAAGGGACCTGTTCCAGGTCATTCTGGTAGGGTGGGAGCCAGGATTCGAATCCTGCCTCTGACTTCAGTCCTATTCTGTGCAATGCTGAACAATAGCCCACTTAAGAGAAAAAAACATGTTTCCTAGTATTCTGTATGAACCATTTTACATTATGCCATTTTTCTTAGTAGGCTTTGTGGAAAGTTTATACCATGGCCTGGAAAGCTTTAACAAGAATGATTCTTCTAGCTTTGGGTGGGTAAAATTCTACATGTTCTTTTGGTATTGAAATTATTGTTGCATTGGTAGGCTGAGATTTTCTGGCAGAAAATAGATCCAAAGGTGATTTAACTTATTAATTCACTGACATTTGCCAGTTGGCCTCAGAGTTCTTGCATACAGCAAAAAACAAAACAAAACAAAACACTTGCAATTTCATTTAACTACTTAAAGATGAGGGTGGAACTGGCAAGTTAATATTGGTAGTACTTCCATTTTATCAGAACCTTGCCCAGTGTTGAACAGTAGAGATAGCGGAGCCAGGGCGTAGAGGGAGGAAAACAAACTGTAAGCAATTAGAATGATTAAACATTAGTACGTGAAAGTACATAATAACATGCTCCCAAGTGACCTGAGCTTTGGTGTAAATCAGATGTGTAGCTGAGGTCAGAGAAGACTGTATCTATGGAAGTTTTTTAGGATCCTGTGCATAATCAGTTCACGTGGTAATCTAGCAGTGGGTGACTTGGAAAAAAAAATAGAGAAGGTTGGTGGAAAAAGTTTTGCAAAGCTGAATGAAAGTATGGCTAGAGTCTACACTATTTTCAAAGCTAAACTGGGATTTAGAGGAGATATGGGAGCTCAGGTAATTGAGGCTCATCTTGTTTTCTTAAAAGAATGTTTTCTCTTTAGGACCTGATGAGGCTTACTGGTGCCAGATGAAAATGGAAGCTGTTGTGCACAGAATTTTCAGGAAGCAAGAGGATTTGGGAATGCAGACTTGTAACAATTGCTATTACTAGTCTGTGATATCAGGCAATACATTAATTCAAACATTGGCTCCATTAAAGGTATAAAGTTTAGGACATAGATTTCAGAATTTTATTACATTCTAGTTTTGATAGTTGATTATTGTACACATGCACACACACGTATGTATATATGTATATAGCAAAAGCTAATGTATATAAGCATACATACATATATGTATGTATATGTATGTGTGTGTACATACATACACACATACATATAAAAAGAAGAGTAAGTATTTCTTCAGGAGCATGAAAAAAATTTAATTTTTGTGCCAGGATGCTTTGAGTTCTTACTGGAATGGCTATTTACAAAGGATACACAACCAGAGACAATGTTTCATAGGAGAAACAACTTGAAAATTAATAGATGCCAGCTATAATAGGATAGAGATTGCTTGTTTTATGAACAGAGTACTTTATCGAGCAAACACCAGCTGTGCATGGCTAAGGATGGCATATGTCCAAGTGAAAGAGTTTTGGGGGTAAAATTTGTGTACTTATTTTTTCCACTATGAGAGAGGCTTTTTAGGCTGGTCTCTTTGTCTACTTTTCCTTTTCAAGTAAATTAAATTTTGAAAGGAGAATCAGACCACTTTTGGGGTGGGGATGCAGAGTATATTTGGAACAAGAAGCAAATTTCAAAAAATAAAGTGTTGCTAGACAAGTTAAAAAGTGATTGTGCACATAGGAATTTGGCCAACTTGCTTAGTAGGCAGATTTTGATCCTGCTTATTTCTACTTCTCTCTAATGGGAATTGATCAGATTCATTGGCCCACCATTTGATTATCTTGAAAAATGCAACTTCATGAGGCTTCTGAACAACAATGTATTTGCTAAGCTAGTCTGGTTGTAGCTAATAATAGTTAAGATTTGCAAAGCACTTTACATGTATGACACAGATCACCCTGACCCCTACTTCTTGAAGGCCAGATATGTTACATTTCTTCATTTCATCTCTCCCCCAAGGTTCTCCAGTATCCTTGAGGTGTATATTGAGGCTCTCTGGAAATTGCTTTAGTCCCCACTGATGTTATTCTTCTGATTTTAGAGGGCTCCTCTCTACCCCAGTTCCATTTAGCCATTAACAGTCTGGATTAGCTTTTCCAAGAAAATAATTATTCAGTGGTATCACAAATACACAAATTTATTACCCTAACATGTGGGAGGTATAATTTCCTCCCCTGTACCACCTTAGTCTCTGGGGATGGGAAGGGAATTAGGTTCATAGATTAATGCTTTTTTTCTTTTGGAGGGGGAAAGGCAAGGCAGTTAGGGTTAAGTAACTTGTCCAAGGTCACACAGCTAGTAAGTGTGTCAAGAATTTGAACTCAGGTTTTTTTTTTGTTTTGTTTTTTTTTTTACTTAAAGTGCCACCTAGCAGAAATGACCAAGGGAAAAAAAAAGGAACTTTTAAATTTGGTTTAAAGTTCTTAAGAATACTGAGAGTTAAAAAAAAAAAGGAAAATAAAGCCTGAGAATCCACTGTTATTCTAAAATAAAGACTTTGAATTAGGAGGTAAATGAATGAATCAGAAACAGATCCTGTAAATACAACTTCTGTGGCTAATTCCTTTCTCTAATGCTTTGGATAACAGCATTCCTCTCCAAGGCTGGCTACTTCTGATCCCATTTCATAAAAGGTTATAGTCCAACAACACTGGCATTTTTATGTCTGCCTTGGAAGTGATTATGATAATAAAAATAGTGTTTTCTTTTTATATATGATTAGATAGAGAAGATGGAAACCAGTTGTAGTGAAAGTGTGTTTTTTAAAACATTACAAAAGAAAGTATAACACGGAAAGCCAAAGGAAGGGAATTGCTAATTTACCAAATAGATGACTTGTTCTTAATGGTTTGATAGCTCTTAGTTATGTGTTTGGGAAGGAGCTGGTAAGAGTAGCTTGAGGTATAAAAGAATTGTATTACTGCAGTAAGGACCTGGTTGAGATTACATAATGTAAATTAGTCATGTAAATTTCAGTTTCCCCCAGTTTCTTCAGCAGCATTTAAGTAAGAGGCAGCTGGTATGACTGTAGGGTTGAGTTCTGGGAGGGAGTGATGGAATTGCTGTTCAGAACAGAATAGGGCATTCCCCTCCTTCCCTGAAAGGCAGCTGTGTTGGAGGAGGGATTATAGGAGGGGAGAAAAGTTGCTGGAAGGGAGCAGGATGGAATGGGCTGACGCAGTAAGGCTAGATCACGCCTTTCCTTCTTGGGTGAAGAAGACTCTTTTTTCCTTCTTCAGCAGGCAAAGAACTGGTAACAATTTAGAGCAGACTCCATTTCAGTAAGAGTTAACTGAGCTTTTGAATCATTGGGCAAATAAATCACTTCTCATCTTTGGGACACCATTTTCCTTCTCAGTAAAATCAGGTAGTTGGTCTAGGACAGTGGTGTCAAGCTCAAATAGCAAAGGATCTTTGGGACCCGCATGTTAATTTAGAAAACCACAAATTAACATCAACTGTGTTGTATTGTATTTTTGCATTGTTAAACATTTCCCAATTACATTTTAATCTGGTTTGGGCTGTGCTCCTGCAGGTAGGGGAAGTTTGACCCCTGAACTATATCCCTTCTATCTCTTACAAGAGACTAGTTTTTTTTGGGCAGGGGAGATGGGAATGCAAGCCTTTTTTTTTTTTTTAAAGCTCTTTCAGATTCATCTGTTTGTGTAAACCAATATTCTTCTCTCTGTCTTCAGTCAAGTTTCTTGTATACTGAATGTAAAGAAATAGTTATTTTTGAAAACTAGGCCCTAAAGTCAGGTTAAAGAAGTTATAAACTGCTCTCCAGCAGCTGCTTCATTATGCCCCGTTGTTATCTTTTCTCCCTGCCTGAGTCGAAGGGCCTTTTCATGCTAGTGGTTGGTGGTGGTGCTTGTGTCAGGCTCATAAATTCTTAGTTACTGTTCTGTCTTAAGGAAATAAAAACTTTTTTTTTAAATAAAGGTTCAGACCCAGTTATTTTTACATATGTGATTTGATGCCTTTAAAAATTATCATGATGAGAATGAAAAAAAATTTTTTTCTTTCTTTTTAGGTTTAATATGAATTAGATAAGAATATCCCTCCTTGTGATAGTAAAGGTCTGTTGAATACAGGTTAAGTTTCCAGGTCACCTGCCAGAAGCCTGGAAATGCACAAAGCTTTTCAATATGTTACTTTTCTATTAATGTATGATCTGTATTTGAGCTTAGAGCCTGCCACTTGTCATAATTGAGTGAAGCCGTAAGAGCACTTTTGTTAGAACCAAATGATAATGAGATTGAGCTAAGCAGTTCACTCTGGCTTAAATGGAAGTCACTTTGATGGCAAGGCAAGAAGAGAAGATTTGGCATGTATTTTAAGTATCAAATGAACAGTTTTCTAAACTGTTCCTAAATTTATTTGTTCAGCCTTTTTTCCTCCTTGAGAGATCATTATCATTTTATGATGTCTGTTTAAGGTGGGAATTATCTATGTCACAATAAAGAATATCTTATTTATAAGTAAAAGTTGATCTACTTTTGTAGATTAGCACATGTATTTTTCTAAATAAAAAGGAATTCAGTATTGGACTAATAATACATGTTTTAGTCCTGAAATACTCACTATTATCCACTTCTTATTTTTCCTCATTTTGTTAAATCACACTTATGGATCTACCTAAAACAAAGTAACTTTAGACTTCTTTTATGTCTTGGTTTATTGACTCTGTTTAAGCTTTGGGTTTCCAAAGTAATGAGCAGACTCACCTTCAAATCTTGAAGCCATTTATCAATAATGTGAAAAGATTTTTATATTTCTAGCTATATTATCTCTATGTATGTCTGTATGGTTCATTTGTTATTGGATCACTAAGTACTATAAGTGTTGGCTTAGAGGGGCAGTCATTTATTCAGCAAGCATTAAGTATACTTTTTTTGGAGTCAGGAAATTTGGAGGAATTAGATATAAGTAGCCCCATTTTTTTTCCTTTCCCTACTTGATTCCTCAGGGCCTGTACTTTTATAGGTCAGGTCATGTGGTAGGCATTGAGGATACGAAGACAAAATGAAATAGTCCTTGTCTTCAAATGGCTTACTTTCAAATAGTATATACTATTTGTGTAGTTTTGAGAAATTATTGATGTTATAAAGATGGGCTATAGCACATTTCCCACAACCTTTCAAGGTGAGTATTGGACTATTTCTCTGGGCTAGTCCTTACTTGAATTCAAGTCAGTAAACATTTATTAAGTGCTTAATATGTGTCAGGCACTGTGCTAATTGCTGGGGATACAAAAAGAGACAAAAGATACCCCCTGCCCTCAAGGAGCTTACACTCCAATGGGGGAGACAATATGCAAACACACATACATATATATTGGAGATAATTCAAAGAGGGAAAGCACTGGCATTAAGAGGGTTTAGGGAAGGCTCCCTGTAGAAGATGAATTTTTCTGTGCCTCTCCTAGATTTCAATTTCCTAGTTTTTAGAAACGAAGTCAGCTTTGGCTCAGTTGGGATGCAAGGATTCACAGACTTATGGTCATTGCCCAGACATCTGAATTTTTATAGTTCTTCTGAAGGCTGTGCTAATTCTTGTAGACATCTTTTTTCCAGGTAGTAGTAGCATTCAGTCAGCTGAATGAACTCTTGGAAGTAGGCCCCAGCCAATCAAGTGGGGAGAGGAAGAAGTGTAATTTCTCCATTAGCAAAATCTGAAATATTATAATGTAGGGTTAATGGAATATGAAGATTTTCCCCATCCATTAATAGGCCTATGCGGCCATATGTTTCCCCTTTTTTCCCTTGGAACAGGGACCATATTCTTAGGTCTAAAGGTACTCAGGTATCCTGAGTCACATAGAGCCCATATATTGCCTTGGGGGAGGAATTTGCTTAGGGGGAAGCTTGCTTATGGGTTCTCTTGCAGGAAGGCTTTCACACCTTTTGGTACTGAGCCAATTAGGCTTGTGATGCCTTTAATTGAAAGCTGAAAACTATTAGTTTTGAAACCATATATTAGTTGAAAACTATGTATACTGCAGATTGGTATTTTACTTTGGGGCTCACTCATGGGAAGAATGTTTGCCTGAGGTCTTTGTGAGTTGGCCAGAGAGACTCTGGGTATCATTGTTAAGGGGCCTCTCCCAGGTTTGTGAACCCAGATGTTGTTGCTCCGTGGTCTGGTGATTATATTATCTGTTACTTTGTTTAGGCAGTTGGAGCTCTGACTATTGGATTCTTTCTTGGATGCTCTCTTCTTTCTACTTATCAGTCTGCACTGTTTAATTAAAGTAAGATTGTTGACCCTTTTGAAGCTGTCTTTCCTTTAGAAAAGCAAATCAAAGAACCTGTGCTAACCATCTTTCTGTGTGCTGGTGTTATTATTGGTCTTACACCTCCACAGCAGCTTCGAGTATCGTTAATAGACACACAGAAATAAAATATATGTAATAAGCAGACTTGTGTTATTGTGATATTGCACACTTAGTTTTACCTATCTTATATACACCAAAAACAAAGATTTCCGTCAAATGCTAATTTTAAAAAAGACCAAAGGAGAGTATAATACATTCCTTTGTGTTTTGCTTTTTTTTTTTTTAATTGTACCTGCTGTCTTCCTCGTTCTGAGCATATGGGCCAGTGCTTGCTTTTATAACTATATCATCTGTATCAGTAATTTGATCCTTTGAAAGATCCTGCTTTCATTTGTATGGGTCCTTCTTCTACAGATAAAACGCAGCGCTTTTGCATTTTATGATCTTCCCTGGCCAAAAAATGAATTATCTGATAGTCAACTTAAGCAGTTCTCTCTGAACCTTAAAAGCCAAGCTAGTGCTGTGGCAGCAGACACTCAATTCATACTTGAAGCCTTTTCAGCTTGATGAGATATGTTACTTTACTGGCCTGATTTGGAGAAGTTAGAGTTACCGCCCACCTTCATAGCACAGTGAAGAAACATGACTGTAAGATTTGAGTGGAGGACATAAATCAGTATTTAACTTATACAAATAAATATTCCAGAATTCCTAGTCACTACAATATGACTTGTCATCCAATAATACTTACTAGGGGTGATGTTATGGTATGACTTACAGGACAAAAAAAGAACAGACATGGTCTTGTTTCATACAAACTAAAATAAGACTTCATCAATTCAGACAAACATATAATAAAGGCACAGTAAAAGCATATTGATGGTCTTTTTGTTAGTCGCCAAGTCTATGCTGTCTAGTTACTAGGCCAATAATTAGTGCTATTTTTAGTTGGTTTGTTCACCCTCACAAATAACCACTCACAAATAATGAGTGCTTATTTTTATCTATCTCTATACTTAAAGAGCTCTTGCCAGGCCAGGGTAGATTAATAAAGCCATTTTAGTTTTAAGTAAAGTTATCTTGCATTTATCTAAAAAATGCTGTATGGTGTAGGTGATTTCATTGCTTTTAGACTTTGAAAATCTGAGCCACTTTCATTTAGGTATTAGTATTATTCTGTTATACTAGTTAATTTAGAGGAATTCTTTCATAGTGACTGAGAGCTGTCAATAACAGACATAAAGAATCACTTTCATTGTGTTTTTAGCAGTTTATGAAAACATGTTGCATTGACACTGGCATATTTAAAAAAAAATGATGAAAGGATGCCTTGACAGCAAACCATGGTGAGTTAATAAAAAGATAATAATTTTTTAAAGGTAATTGTTAATTTGGGGTCAAGTAATTGTACTTTCATAATATCTATAAATTATTAAAAATGCTCACCCTAATGGTGTTTATAATTCTGATGTTTTTTTATTTTATTCATTTCTAGAATCACATTATCTAGATGATATAAAATTAAATGGATAAATTAAACCACTAATTTATCAGGAGTGTGTAGAGGTAGTACTAATTGACCATATGTACAAATATAATAGTTATGGCTTGGTGTAGTGCCAGTGCAATATTTACAGCACCCATTGTCACAATAAAGACTGTGACTATAAGTATCACATGACATTTGAATGCAGAATATACCAAACTTTCCAGATAGAGGATAGAACTGAAGCATTTAAGATACCAGAAAACCAAATCTCCAAACAAGTAAGCCAATTCCATCATAGTACCAAAGATATTCAGAAGCTATAATAACACTGAGAGCCGCACCATCTTTCAGCCTTACCACAAACCAATACAAGATCAATATCTACTCATGAGCCTATCTGAGGCCTTGCCTGAGCATCCTGTGTTCCCCACCATTTCCATAGCTCTGACTACCAGCTTCCAGGGGGCTCTGCTTCCCTTCAGTAAACTCCTCCCATCATAGGCTCCATGTGACTACATTCAGCCTGTCAGAGGACAGAGTTTATCTTCACAGCAGGGAAGGTTCCTGTGGGCTCTGCTCCACAATTTGCTCAGCAAATGCCCTCCATCACAGGCTCCATGTGACTCATTCAGCCAATCAGGGGGCAGAGTTTACTTTCAAAGCAGGGGAGGTCTTCAAACTCCCCCCTAGTCTGTTAAGGGGCAGGGAATATCTTTAGATTCCCATTCCCATTACACTTGGTTACCACTCCCATAACAAAATACTATCATGAAGTGGTAGATATTCATATTATGCCTTGTAAGTCAATTTCTGGGTTGTCCTGCTCAATCCAACTTGCTCTCATATTAGCAGTTCTAGATTAGCAGAGAAGTACCACCACCAC
This sequence comes from Pseudocheirus occidentalis, assembly GCA_028646575.1. Classification (NCBI taxonomy): domain Eukaryota; kingdom Metazoa; phylum Chordata; class Mammalia; order Diprotodontia; family Pseudocheiridae; genus Pseudocheirus; species Pseudocheirus occidentalis. Next base: position 161,296,236 of record CM053598.1, on the reverse strand, counting down.
TTGGTTAAACTCAGATTATCTCAGGGTCCTAGGGGCAATCCTTTTGAGAACCCCTGCTCACTCTAGCTCTCTAGTCTCCATTAATTCATTTCTTTTTACATATCTATTCCCTCACCAATAATTTTTATAGATCTTAAAAATGATCATTTTCTTAGCAGTAATGCAAAACAAATAATGTCATATATACTGATAAATTAAAGCAAGTACGTGAATAATAAAATGATCATAGTCTTCACATGAGCTGAGGTCACAGCCTTCTATCATTGTGTTCAGGGTTTGTGAAGGAGAGTGGGTATGTAACAGAAATCTTTCAGGGAACCACAAGAGGGAAGGAAAACCCATGCTTGTGGAACTTTACAACTCTGGACTGCAGGCTGTGATGTCTTTTGTCCCATTTACGAACATTTGCACCATGTGACGATGCTTCTCTGCCTACTGCTAGCCTGTTGGTCCTCACTACTCTTTAGCTGGACTTGAATGTAACATTTACACACTTTTAAACTTAGAATAATCCTTACAAGGGTGTTTAGAAAATGTTATCTCTTAATGTGAATAGCAATTCCCTTTAAGCCAGAGAACTGCAAAGCTCATCAGACTGGCTCTCTTTGGTCTATACAGACTAAGCTCATCCACTTGCTGCATTCCTATAAGAACAGAGCTCTGAGCATTGTAGCTCAGATGAACTCTTTAAGCATGCCGAACAAACCTAGACTCCCCACCAGGTTGTAAAGCAATTTCAAAGCCTGTCTTTCTTCACCATTTTTCTTCTCAAACCAGCAGTGGCCACAGAAATCAACAGCACATATGAGAAGCTTCACTTCTCAAGTCAACAAGTATTTGTTAAGTGGCTGCTTTGTGCCAGGTCCTGTGCTAAGTGCTGGGGATACAAAGAAAGGCAACTTTATCTGAGACTTGAAGTCAAGATGCAGAAATGAGGAGGCACAGGGTTCTAGGCATGGTGGAAAACCAGTGAAGATGCCCAAGGTTGGGAGATGGAATGTTTTGTGTGAGGGACAGCAAGGGATCCCATGACACTTGATTGTAGAATATGTAGGCGCAGTAAGGTATAAGAAGACCTGAAAGGTAGACAGAGCTAATTATGGGAAAGCCAAATAAGATTTTATATTTGATCTTGGAGGTAAGAGGAAGCCCCTAGAGTTTATTGAATTGGGGTATGACATGGTCAGATTTGTACTCTAGGAAGATCACTTTGATAGCAGAATAGAAGAAGGACTGGAACTAGAAGATACTTGAGGCAAGGAGACTAACTAGGAGGCTGTTGCAATAATGGCAGCACTAGGTGTCTTTGAAGGAGTATAGTTGTCATGGTATCTCAGCCAATGAAATCAGTTCTTTCTCCTACCAATCAGCGCTGGTTGGTTGGTTGTCCTTCCTTCTTGAAGAGAACCAATGACATCATGAGGGTGATAACTTGACTTGTGGATTTAATGAGGCAGAGATGCAGAAAGTCCTCAGCTTTACTTTCTCCTCTAGAGTCATTGGCAAGACAGAAGTCAAGAATACTGGTTATGGCCCAGGATTCAGTGGATGACTGTCTTTCCTAAGCCTCAGTTTGTCTGAGGCAATGCCCATTCAGTGACTAAGGGCTAGGTAAGAAGTGAAACAAAAGATGGCCTAATTTACCTTTCCAAAAATATCAGCCCAAACTTCTGTGGCCTCATTGCTTAGGTTTTGATGGTTTAAAGTGAGTATAAAAAGCAGTTGTTTTCTGTTCTGGCTAGATATTATGAGGGTTTTCTCCTTCTAGATGAATGGTATACTTATTGGTATATTAATGTATTAATTATTAACCAATTAATCAATATAATAAATAATAAAATATCTATATAACAATTAATATATAATTAATAAAATATTAATAATTAATATACTTAATGGTATATTAATCTTAAGATCATAGCAATAGGAGAGAAATTACCTGGTTCTAGCCACTTTCATCTAGACAGAACAAGAACTAACCCTTATAACACAGTGATCCTTTATCCTATTTTAAAAAAGATCTACACAGATGGAGATTATGCAGTCTCTATAACAGTATATTCCATTGTTGAATCACCTTTATATTTCAGAAGTTGCCTAATCTGTAGGCTGCTTTCTTTTAATTCTTTTGTAGAGATAGGGAGCTTCAGGTCAATACCTGTATTCTCCTCAAAATAATTTTTCACATAAGAAGATAGTTGTTAAATCAACCAACAGTCTTCTGCTTTTCAGGATAAACTATTCCAACTCCTTTGACCCTGCTTCCTAAGATATTTTTGTTCCTTTCCAATTTTCCCACATCCTTCTAAGATCCATAGACCAAAACTGTATAAGGAGTAGGTCACTGTCAGGTATTGACTTTCTTTCTGGCTCTTAAATATGAGATTCTTTAACATAATTCCAGTGCTCATATTAGTTTAATAATAGGTCATGAAATGCTCAAAGGGGGTTGGTTTAGTGACAGAGCATCTGAGTTAGAATCCTGGATTTACTATTTACTACCTATGTCACTTTTGGTAAGTCACTTAATCTTTCTTGATTTCAGATTTTTTAATTTATAAAATGGTGGTAGGAATTGGACACATAATATCCTCCAACTCTAAATCTATGATACTGTCAGACATTCAATGCCTGCCCCCCCATGATTACTGTGGAATTTCTGAGAACAATTAGGAATCACTTAGTTAAAGCTGATTGTCTGTTTCTAACTGCCACCACTCCAAAAGTACAGTTTGTCCAGTTCTTGTGTTGCCCTCAGTCTTCATCATAGTTTTTTCTTATCACAGATCTCCTTCTTGGTAACTTTAACTTAACTTGGTAGCTTTAACTCAGTAACTCACTTTCACCAAATTTCCCCTAATGAAATTAATAGCCCTTTAAAATTTATACTTCAGCCTTCAAAATAGTTATATGATTACTAACGTTTTTAGTTTTATCTTCTTGTCTTAAAGAAATTATACACAAATGAACTGAAGGACTATAATGCTCTGTAGCATTGTTTTCTGCATGGTCCTCCATCTTGTTTTATGTCATTGAAGCTGTGTTTTTTCATAACACACATTTTTTCATTTTTAAAAATACAGTTTTTTCCCCTCTATCCTATTAAACTATTGGATTGTTCCCATAGAAATGAGGCACCATCTGTTATCTTTTATAAGGGGATTTAAGTCTTTAAATTTATGCTATAGTTCATTTCTGTTCAAAACTGTTGAAGTACCATCTGAAATTTTTGTTCATACATGTATTTTAGCAGTTTTAATTAAAGTTATTTTTTACTTCTTTCAGGCATCAAAATATTTATAGTAGTAGTAATCTCTTACTTTGTTAGTTGATTTCACTTTTTTCTTTTATGTAAAAGTAGCTTTCTTGCTCTTTTCAGAACTAATTTTACCCTTTTTATTCATAAAACATTATATGTCCTCTTGCTCTGAAATCTTCAACACAGTCTTCTAACCCTTTTTGAGTCCTTGAACTGTGTTTTTTGGAACTTATATTTTTCCAGTTTTTAATAAATAAAAATTCATTATGCCCTTTTAAATCATCAAACTGTTTATATATCAATAAATCAACATATACTTATTAAGTGTCCACTATGTACCAGGCACATACAATAGGAGCACCATTGTTCATCATTCATAAGGTGATTTGAGTCTTTATGTTTATATCACCTTTTATTTTCTGTCCAGAATTATTCACTCCACCTGACAACTATTTCTTTATGCTTAAAAAAACCCCAATTCTTATCAAAATGAAGTTCTTCTTTTACTTCTTTTAGGCATCAAAATCTTAACAGCACCAAAGTCTATCCTGGTAGTTGATAAAATTTTTTCTTTATGTAATAAAATTTTTCTGTTCTTTTCATAACTAAATTGCTCTATTATCAAACCAATAGTATCTTCAAAAGATACATTAACATTAAATAATATTTTGGTTAGTGGATAGAGACTAGAACTAAGTCAGGAAGACCTGGGTTTAAATTTAATCTCTGATGTACTGACTATGAGTTACCCCATTTTGCTCTTTTAAGGCTGAAGGTTGAATATACTCTTCCTTGGACTCTGTGTGTATCTTTGTGAGAGTGTGTCCCAGAATTTGGGGTGGGTGATGTTTTTGTACCAGCTACTCTTATTATACAATCTTAGTAAATACTGCTTTATAAATATGTATAACTATATACATATAAATATAAACTATTAATGCATAAATAATTTATATAAATGTTAATTAACTCAGACTAATCAGTGGAAGCTGGTGAGTAATAGTACTAGAAAACCCTTCAACTGATAAGCCTGAACCTCTGTGTGTGTGTGTGTGTGTGTGTGTGTATGTGTGTGTGTGTGTGTGTGTGTGTGTAAACAACCCCAGAAGGGTAGTACATATGGGGCAGCAAGGTCATGTAGTGGACAGAGCTCTGAACTTGGAGCCTTGAAGAGTTATGTTTGATTCCTCTTCAGGCACTTAATGGCTTTAAAAGTCAATTAACCTCTCAGCCTCAGTTTATTTTTCCATCAAATAAAGAGGTTGAACACAGTGGCCTCTAGGGGCCCTTCTAGCTCTAAATCAATATGGTTTATAGAATGGGATCCTAGGACTGTGACTGTGTTGGCCTAGTCATATAATCTCTGTGTCCCAGGCAATTCTCAGATCAATCAATCAATCAATCAGTCAGCATTTATTAGGGTGGTTGGTTTCCTTTGTTCTCAGAGAGGACCGAAATGACATCACTATGCTAGAGTCAAGTATCAGTGTGTCCAGCTATGGCTGATCAGACCAGTACAAGCTTGGGATGTTCTCTCACAGGTTGGGCACAAAAAGTCCATGTGAGCTTTTGGGGTGGATTAGTACATCTTGCTTTAAGTAAGTACCTTCTGTATGTTGTTGTAATGCTGTAGGCTAAGGATACAAATACAAGGAAGTCATCTCTGAAATAATCTCTGCCCTTTTACAACACCTACCAATTTGTAGAGATAGAGAAAGTTTCCTTATCAGGAATTTCCTACCCCACTGAAACCTCACAAACACTTGTTATTTTTATATGGAGGCAATTTGCATAGCGAACAGAATGCTGGAATGACCTTGGAGTCAAGGATACCTTGTCTCTCTCGATGACTGGAATACTCTTCTACTTCTGAGCCCTAGAACCCCTAGTTTCATTCAAGATTAAGTTGATGTACCACTTCCTACAGTCTGCCTTTCCTGCATTCTCCCTCTCCAAGTAATTGAGCATGTGCTTATCTGTTAACATTTTTCCAGTACCCTGTCTCTTGAAGGCAGCACAGTTTTTGCAGCACTAATGCCTAGCACAGTGCTTTTCTGATAGTAGGTACTCCATAAATAAATGTTTATTGGATTGGTGCTTGTTTACTATCTGTTAAACCTTGGGTAACTCTGTAATCTCTGAGCCTCAATTTCCTCATCTGTAAAATGGCTTTTTAAATGTCTGCCAGGATTATGATGAAGCTAAAATGCAGTAATGACCTTTGTAAACTGGAAAGCATCGTCAGTAATTGTGATGAAGATGGTGATGAAGAATCTATATGTCAACAGAGCCTTTTATCTGAATAGCTTAAAATACCAGACAGGGAAATGTATAATGTTAAATGTTACAATCAGCACTTCAGAGAAGATACAGGTTTTGGTTTTTTTGAAGGTGTAATAGGGGAATGTTAGGAAAACAATATCTAAAGCTTATTCCTGGGTCAAAACCCAGTGCTCCATGGGTAATATTTTTTCTTCTCCCTTTCTTTCCCCTCCCCTAGAAGAGAAACCCCAATAAAAATGGAACCAAATACCAAATACTCTTGCTCTAAGATGTTTTATTGATGAAGGGGAAAAAAAACCCCTGCTTTGATCTAGATACCTTAATGCAGATGGATCACTTTATTCACAATATGCTTTCTGACTACCAGTTAGAAGCAGTAGCTGCAGCTTTGCTTTGGGTTGATTTAAACTAACTTTTGGCTGGATGTTTCCTCCCCAAAGCTCCTCCGGCCCAGCTTATTTGGGTGAATCGTGGGGGGGGCAGTGATTCATTCTCCCATTCTGTTTTTGGAAGGTGTTGAATATGCTGAGGGTTAGGAAGCGAAACCTTAGTTTTACATTTTGAACCCTCATCCTTCTAGTTCTTTTGCATTTATATTATTTTCTTGACAAGAGTACTGTCTACTTTTTTTGATTTAATTTCTCCTACTTGTCTCTAATGAGAAAGCAGTAACAACCTTTTTCGCAAAAAACATTTGTCTTCTCCTAAGCTTTCCCCTGCCCCAGGATACTCTTGTGGCGTCAGGGAGAGAGAACAGCAGCGACTGGATCTTTAATTCTTTTTAAAAAATTTTATTTATTTTTAGTTTTCAGCATTCACTTTTGAGTTCCAGATTTTTCCCCCTTCCCATGTGCCCCTCCCCAAGATGGCTTGCAATCTGATATTGGGTCTTTAATTCCTCAAAGGGCAACATTGAAGGGCCCATGCCGGTATTTTACTCAGAGAGGAAGGAGAGGGAGCAGAGGGAGTGAGATTCAGACCCAGCTGCTGGGAGGCCCTGTTTTGACTGGGTGGGAAGGGGCTGGGCTGGGGAAGAGATGGCTCCAGGGCTCCAGGCACACACAGTGAAATCATGTGATCACCGCATTGCCTTGGCTTTGGGAGAGCTGCTCACGGAATTGTAAATGCTTTTCCCTGCATTGCAGTTAAGTGAGGAAATTCCTTTGGAATTGGTGTTGGCTTTTTAATGCCTGCAGCAGTGCTTTACCTTGATTTGGGAAAGGTTGTGCTGTTTTGGCTTCTGGGACCTCGGAGTCACAGGTGGTTTTTGTTTCTGGCTAGTGGCTGATGTGTTAAATACTATAATAATTATTAATGATTTTGATTGTGAAAGATTGCGCAGCTATCACTGTGATTTTTACTTAAAACAAGGATCATAGAAGGCCCTCTGATTTCCTCCATTTTCAGGATTTTTTATTTTCTGGGTAAGAGGCAGTGAAGTCTTTCTTACTCCCTCATTATAGGTATTTTCATTGGTTCTGTGCAGAAAGCAAACAAACAGAAATGTCAGGAGGCTTCATTATTCCTTGTTATTAGGCATTATCATCACCTAATTAAAAAAAGGATATTTACTTTTAAGCCTATAGTCTTTTGTTTTTATAAATTCTCCTGGGCCTTAGCTTGCTGTTGGTAGGTCTAGCACAGGGCTTTTGCCCTTAGTGGTTTGCCTGTTCAATATTTGTTGAATGGAATTTTAATTTTGCTGTTATTGTTGAGTTATTTATCCCTTTCCTAGTGTTAATTGGTTTTAGTTTTACATGACACAAGTAATATGTCTGTTACTGTCCTATTCTCTGAACTAGATTTTCTACTATCTAATGTAATTGGGTTCAGTCAGGACATGAAGTTTGGTTCTAACATCTGATGTATGTTTGGGCAGTCAGAAGTGGGAAGAAGGTTTGCTGGGAATCTTAGGATCATTTATTCGAGTTTAGGACATACGGAATCTTCCAGGAAGTATCTCATTTTGGACTTTAAATCCCCCAGGGAAATAGTAAAAGATAATTTATTAAATAGTATGATCCTTTTATCTTGAAGCAATAAATACCTTTCCCTCAATAGAACATTTTGCATCTCCTTCCTAGTAGAATAAAGCAAATAATATTTCAACTGCTTAAATAATTGAAACTTGACTTTCAGATTTATATTGATAACTGATTCTTAGCCTCTAAGGTAGGGCTTCTTAACCTGCAGTATGTGAACTTGTTGATTTAAAAAAAAAATTAGATAATTTCAATATAATTAATTTCCTTTACATTCTGATGTTTATTTTAAATATTTAAAAGCTTTTTTTCTTAGAAAAAGGGGACCATGAAACAAAAGGAGATAAGAAGCCCAGCTCATAACCTATATTTTACCATGTTTATTGGGGACACTCTAGCTGGCTGGCCCCCTACCAGTTTGGCAGAGTTTTTGTCTACACTGTAATTCCAAAGCTTTCTCCCATTCATCTCTCCTTCATAATTGTTAATCCCATCCTGCTAATCCTCTGAACTCAGAAACTACTCCAAAACCCTAGGCAAGTCATTTCCTCTCTTAGGGGCTCATTTTTTCTCATCTGAGATAGCAAGGTGGTGTAATGGATAGCACACTGGACTTGGAGTTGGGGAAACCTGAGTTTAAATTCTGCATCAGACACTTAGGAGCTTGGGCAAGTCATTTAAGTTCTCAGCCTCAGTTTCCTTCCCACCACAGTGGAATTAATAGAGCATATTTGTTGGAAGAACAAAGCAGCCAGGTTATTGTAAAGGTCAAATAAAATATTTTGTGAAAAGCACCTTGCAAACCTTAAAATGCTGTATACTGTGAGTTGTTGCTGCTGCTGCTACTACTATCATTTACTACTTAACTGCTACAACTTATTACTACTAGTGCTCTCTTTGGCTGATTCCTTCCAGAACCTCCCTTTTAAGGAGGATGCCCAGACCAACCTAGGCATTTCTCTCCACAGTATGCGGCTGATTGGACAAGACTTTCTTTACCTTCTTCCTAACTCCCCAATTCTCTTTTATGTGTTGTCATCTCCCATTAGATTGCAGACTACTTGAGGGCAGGGACTATCTTTCTGCTTATCTTGTATTCCTGCTACTATAATTCATGGGCTGGGTTAGATAACCTCTAAAGTCCCTAGTTCTTGGCATTTGGGGGTTCTATGAAGTCTTTGATTTCTCTATGTACGTTAGAGTTCAGAGATGTGTGGCTATATTAGTGTGTGAACTTTTCAGGGAAATCCAGCAAATATTTAAATGTATATTATGGATCAGGCTGTGTGCTGGGTATGCAAAGAAAAGATGAAAATCCTTGCTCTCAAGGAACTTACATTTTCTACAAAGAGGAAATACTGTGTAGATATAAAAGCAAAGTAAGTTCAGGAATATGTGTGCATATGTATTGAAGTTCTCAATTTGCAGATTAGCATCTGTTCTTTCATCTCTTTCCATGAAACTTTCTCTATCATGCCAGAGAAACCTCTTCATCCTGCAAACTTCCTCCACTCCTGGGCTACTTCTGGCACTGGAAGTGCCTTCTTCTCCTGTGTCCATTCTTGCTTGTTGGTTGATTCCTTCCAGAACCTCCCTTTTAAGGAGGATGCCCAGACCAAACTAGGCATTTCTCTCCGCAGTATGCTGCTGATTGGACAAGACTTTCTCTACCTTCTTCCTAACTCCTCAAACCGCTTTTATGTGTTGTCATCTCCTATTAGATTGTGGGCTCCTTGAGAGCAGGGACTATCTTTCTTGATGCTTACTTTGTATTCCTAATTCTCGGCACAGTGACTGGCACATAGTAAGCCCTTAGTAAATGCTTGTTGATTGACTGACTTGTTTGGTTTGAATATTGTGCCCCTAAGAATGCCTGCCACCCAATCTTTGTTTCTCAAGGTTAGGGATCTTGTAAAAAAATAATCCTTTAAAAAGTGTAAAACATTGAAAATAGGCAGAAACCATAAGTAATCACAAAATACCAGAAAATAATGTGTTGTTATTGGTCCCAGGAATAGAATGATATTTCAGAAATAACACTTGAGAAGTATAGGGGAATAAATAATGGACTTGGAATCAGAGGAACTGACTTCAAGACCTAGAAACTGATTTTCAGGTCTTATATTGCTCCTTGTCTAAAGCTTGGCAGCCTTCACCTGCCATTGTTACATCTTTTAGATGTCTGTTGTTTATAAAATACTGTGCCAGTGGCTGCAGGAGATGCAAAGATAATTAAGACAGTCTCTGATCTCATAGCTCTTACAGTCTAGCAGATTGCATATAATGTACAATGTGCCTTTGGGAACCTTGAATAAAGGGATAGTACCAAGTGAATGCTAATCTTTTAAGCCTTTAGGTAGATCTTTAATAAATGTTTACTTACTAATCATTGGGTAGGACCACCCTAAGATACTGTTTTGATGGATTCTATTAGCTGCTGACGCTGAATAAAAGGAACCCTTCTTAGAGTTGTACAATCTGCTCCAGTATGAATTTTGTTGGAAGAACAAAGCAGCACCAAACTGTTGTTGGTTCATTTGAAATCTAACACAAAAAATGGGACTTGTAAGCACTCAAATTGCAGCTTTCATGCTGTAGGAATGAAACAGTGTAATCACCGTGAATAACTCTGCTACCTTTTTATAGCTTTCACAGAGTTTTATAAATGATAAAGAAACAAATCCCCAAAATCTAAATGATATCTTGGGCTCTGTTCTGTCTTATTTTATGCCATCTGCCAGTCTGGGACTACAGCAGGAAAGTCAGGAAAAGAGAGCATAATGTTGCATATCAACATATCAGGTTAAGTTTATGCTGACATTAAGAATGACAATCATAATTTACAGTTTTAAGTTTTGAGCTACACTCTGATCATTTTTTCTCACTTTTGTTTTTGGCTACTGTTTTAAATGATTACTCATTGCATCTCCCTGAAATTAAAGTTTAAAAAATGTAATTAGCTTTGCCTATTTAGAGTTGATAAAGCAGAAAATATTCACATTAATTGGCTAGTTTAGCATTTAACTTCATATGTTTATTCACACTCCTTTACCTTGCTCATTTTCTCTGCAACATGTAAACTTGTCCATGCAGAAGTTCTCATACGGAGGCATTTTGTTTATGTCCTCTGTTTGGATCAATGTTTACAAATACTTAATGTTTCATTACTTGTCTGTGTGTGACTTGATTGTTATGGGTACTTCCACTGCTGGGTTGCTGCCCACTGCTCTCTATACGTTAGTAAATGGTCTTTGTAAATTGCTGTGGCCAAAAATATTCATCTGGTGGTAAACCTGTTCCTGAACCTTTCCACATTTAGCTAGGAGGCTTTAATCTGATCCACTCTAACAGGTGTTTATTAAGCACCTATAATATAGAAGACACTGGAGATACAAAGGTAAAAAAAAACTATCCATATTCTGAAGGAGCCAACTGGTCCTTGTATGGTAGATACACAGTCTATCACTAAGCCCACAATTAGAGACTTTCCATCTGTGTGCCAAGAATTTGCTCTCCATTAGCATAGCCTTCAATCAGTCAATCACTAAGCTCTTATTTATTAAATACTTGGGGATATAAATATAAAAAGTGAGACTATCCCTTATATTAAAGAGCTTTTCTTTTAGTAGGGGGGGGTGTAATGTGAGCATAGAGAGATAAATGCAGGCTGTGTTAAAAAAATATAAATTGGGGGTGGGATGGGGGTACTAACAATGGATGGAACCAGGAAAGGTCTCTTAAAGGAGTGACAGGAGGCTGAGTTGAGGAAGAAGAGCTTCCCAGGCATGGGGGACAAAGGGCCCAAGGCAAGAGATGCAATCTCATGTATCTCAAAGTGTTTTCAAAGTATTATGAAAGGCTTTGAATGCCAAATTGTTTTTTTTAAGTGCTAGAGGCAATTAGGAGTCATTGAAACTATGTGGTATGGATACCTTTCATGTCTAAGTAAGAATAGATGACTGCTAGAATGCCTTTTAACCCAAATTCTGTGATTCTTGAGCAGAGGAGAATGGTACGGTTGGGCATGTGTGTTAGGAATAATATTCTGGCAGCTGTGTGGAATATAGGAGTTGGGAATGACTGGTAAATATCTTGTTAGGGAATTTTTGCAATAATCTTGGTAATAAATGCTGAAGACCTGAATAAGAGTGGTTGTAAGATTAGAAGGAAGAGGACAGACGGGAGAGATGCAGAAGTGATGGAATTACAAGATATGACGTCTGATTGGATGTGGAGGATGTCTGAGAATGAAGAACTGAAGGTGACTCTGAAATTGTAAACTTGGTTGACTGGGAGAATGCTTATGTCCTTGACAGAAATTGGGATAGCAGGGGGAGTGGGTTGAGAGGGAAAGATAATGAGTTTAGTTTAGAAACTTAGAACTCAAACTTGTTGAGTTTGAGATGCCTATAGGACATCCAGATGGAGATCTTACGCAGGCATTTGGAGATGTGAGACTCAGAGATTAGGGTTGAATATGGAGATAATGGCATCATCTTCATAGAGATGATCCATAGTTGAACCCATAGGAGTCAATAGAATGTAGAGCAAGAAGGATCTAGGTTCTAGGACAGATCCTTGGGGACCCACACAAAGGAGGTGTGTTGTTGATGATCTTGCAGTTGGTTTTTACAACTAGGTAGTTCTCTACCTAGGACAGAAAAAATTGTTAGGAAAACCAAGGAGGAGAGATTATCCAGGAGAGAATGATAAGCAGTATCAAATGCTGCAGAGAAGGAGGAGGACTGAGAAAACAGATTATTAGTGATCTTGGAGAGAACAGTTTATGTTGAGTAGTGGGCATAAAAGCCAGATTTCAAAGGGTTGAGAAGAGGGTAGGAGGTGAGACATGGAAAAAAGAGTAGACAGTTTATAGGAGGTTGGTAGTGAAAGGGAGGAGAACTATAACTTGGTTGGGATATGGTGGGATTAAGTGAAGTTTTTTTTTTTTTAATTAAGGAATAGAGGATCTGGGTATGTTTGTAGGCTGTAGGGGAGGAGCCAGTGGATAAGGAGAGGTTGAAATTTGGGGAAAAATAGGGGCTCATTTGGGTGGGGAGGTGGTTCATGAGAGAGTCTGGGATAAAAGGCACAAGTGAAAGGGTGGGGGGTTGGTCTTGGCAGGAAAGGGAATCTCATACTCCAAGCCTGTAACAAAGGAGAAGATGGGGGAATAGCACTGAAGTAATTTGAAGTGTGGCACTAGAAAGGAGTAGGAACCTAAAACATATGGTCTTATTTTTTTTTTCAGTGAAATATGAGGTAAGGCTTTGCAGAAGAGAGGAGGGAGGTTGTTGAGTAGGTAACTTGAAGGGAAAAGAAAAAAGAGAAGGCTTAGAATAGCCATTGTAGGGAGTGTGATTAGGAGGCAATCAGGGAGGATTCCAGTTGAGTGTGGATAACATAAATTTGTAGCAGAAACAGTATGATTGTGTGGCTTATTCCAGCAGTATTGATCAGCATGCAAACAAGAGGGGGAATTGGATGGTGGGGAGTAATCCAGGATTGGGGTCCTTTTCAGGCTATCATGGGGCATTAGAAAAGTACTTTCAAGGATCTTTTAAAAGTAATGAAACCAATTATGAAAACTAAAGCTGTTTACTTGCGATTTTTAGCATGAATGCATTTCATACATACAAAATTTGCTTAAATCTTAAAAGCCTATTTGATGCAGCTGTGGTAATTATACTGTTCAAGCAGCAGGGCCAATTATAGATACAGGTGGACTTAATATAGGTTTTAGTATTACTATTATGGGGCTCTGACCTTTTTCAATGACGTGCAAAATATAAGGAAGATATGGTGATTCTCTGTGGCCTTTGAGTGTAAATTATGTTGCCTGAAGAATATTTTTAGAATGTTATGGGTTAAAGGGACCTCAGCTATCACCTTGTCTTTGTTCCCCAGGCTTGGGGCAAAGACCTTTGGAAGCTCTGTGGCTGCTTCAGGAGGTGAATCCAATTTTGTGTCTCACCATTTTGACCTGTATATAATTAGTAGACAGACTGGTACAGGACCTGGTATATGTAGTAGGTGTTCAATAAATGCTTTTCCATTCCATTTCAACTTTCTGTATATGAAATAAATGTCATTTATTGCTATTTTTCAAATACATGTAGAAATTGTGATTATTAGAATACAAGTTCTCCCTAAAGAATTTGTGAATTCATAGCAGGTGGTTTTTTTTTTTTTTGGTTGTCACTTAATCAGGGGATACAGCTATGAGCATATGGGATCTGAGAATTTTTTTAAAAATAAGTTCTTAAAAATGTTGGCAGCTACTGCTAGTTCAGCCTTCTCTTTTTTTTCAGAAAAGGAAACTGAGGCTTTTAGAGATTAAAGTGATTTGTTTAAAGTTCTGCAGCCAGTTGGAGAAAAATCTAGGATTAGAACCTGAGTTTCCTGAAACTGTTCCATCTGCCATGTCAATAAGCTTATTCACATTCACATTTTTCAAAGGAAAGATTTAAAAAATCATTTCCTGAAATGATTTATTGTAGTTTTTAATGGTTAAACAGAAATCTCTACCAAATTATCTCATGACAAAGAATATAATTTGCGTAATTTATTTAATTCTCTTGAAATTATTTATTTATGTATCAACATATTTTCTAGGTTCTCAGTCTTTGGATTAGAAATATAACTTTTTTTAAGTTTCTTAGTATTTGTTGTTGTTATTCAGTGGTTTTAGTTGTACCCAACACTTCTTGACCTTATTTGAGGTTTTCTTGGCAAATATGAGTGGCTTGTCCCTTCCTTCTCTTGCTCAATTTACAGATGAGGAGACTGAGTCAACCAGAGTTAAGTGACTTGCCCAGGGTCTCACAACTAGTAAGTGTCTGAGCCTAGATTTGAACTCAGGAACATGAGTCTTCCTGGCTCCAGGCCAGGTACTCTATCCATTGTGCCACCTAGCTAGGCCCAGGTAAATCATTTAATCAGTATTTATTGAATTCTTACTTCATCGTTAATAATAGTAAAAATAATTATTGTGGTAGCTCAGCTGTATGAAACACCTTACTGTTTACAAAGCACTTCCTTTATAGCAATGTAATACTTTAACTATACCAAATTATGCAGATATTATTGTCCCTGTTTTACAGATGGAGAAACTGAGACTCAGAGAAGTTCAATGAATTATTAATTATAGAGCTAGCAAGTATTGAATGTTGAACTCAGGCTATCTGATTCTAAACCAGCTTTCTTTTCACTATAGTGAAAAGTGCCTTAACTTTGTGGGCAGGCATATATAATCATAAGAATAGTTCTACTCTAGGAAATAATTTCTGTTGAAATTAAAAACCTTTTAGGGATTAATATAATTGCCTTCGTTAATTAGAGGAAAATTTCTTTCCTTTTTTTTTCCTTTTACAAATGTATTGCTAAATGTTGTTTTGAAACAGTAGTTACTTTCTAACAAGTGTCTTTGCAAAATACATTCTCTGAAAAAAGTTTGATTATCAGTTAATCAGTTAGTCAGGAAGCATTTATTAAGTGCTTACTAGGTACCAGGCACTGTTAAGTTCTGGGGATAACAGAAATCTCTACCAAATTATCTCATGTCAAAGAATATAATTTGCATACTTTATTTAATTCTGTTGAATTTAATTATTTATATATTTTGACACGTTTTCTAGGTTTTCAGTATTTGGATTAGAAATAGAACTTTTTTTTTTAGTTTCTTAGTATTTAACTAATAACAAGATAACAAGGGGATAACAAGATACAAAGGAAAAAACCAGGCCCTGCCCTCAAGGAGTTTACATTCTAATGGGGGAGACTACACATACACAGATGTGTGCATACAAAATACATTCAGAGTGGATGGAAAGTAACCTTAGGAGGAAAGGTATTAACACTTGGGTAGACTGTGAAAAACCACCTGTAGAAGGTGGCATTTGAATTGATCTTGAAGGAAGCCAGGGATTCTGAGACATGAGAATGAGTATGGAGAACATTCTAGACATGGGGCACAGCACCTACAAGGCACTGCGAAGGCAGATGGAATGTTAAGTGTGAGGAATAGAAAGTAGGACAGTATGGCTGGACTCTGTGTGTGTGTGTGTGTGTGTGTGAGAGAGAGAGAGAGAGAGAGAGAGAGATAGAGATAGAGAGAGAGACAGAGACAGTGAGTAATATGTAAAAAGACTAAAATGATATAAAAGGAACAGGGTATTTACCTTTAAATGCCAGTCAGAGGAGTTGATATTTGATCCTATAAGTAACTGGAAGCCCCTGGAGTTTCTTGAGTAGGGAGGATAACATGGTCAGACTTATGCTCTAGGAAAATCACTTTGTCAATTGTATAGAGGATGGATAGGAATAGGGAGATACTTGAAGAAGGAGACTAGTTAGAATCCTGGCTGTCACAGTAGTCTAGGTGAGAGGTATTGAGAGGCTGATCCTGGGTGAGAGAGGATCCTGGCTGGATGTGTGGAGAGAAGCAGGCACAGGATAAATGTTGTAAAAGTAGAAATGGCAAGATCTGACAACATATTGGGTATGTGGGGAGAATGAAAGAAGTCAAGGATGACACCAAGGTTACAAGCTGGGTGATTTGGAGGATAGTGGTAGTAATAGGATAGTTGAGAAGAGGGGCATGTTTGGGGGAAAAAACATTCAGTTCTGTTTTGGACATGTTGAGTTTGAGATGCCTAATAGAGACATCCAGTTCTGGATTGGTAATGTTGAAATGGAATTCAGGAGAGAGAATAGGATTGGCTATATAGACCTGGGAATTATCAGCACAGAGGTGATAATTGAACACCTGAGAGCCAATGAGATGATCAAGTAAGAACATTTAGAGAGAACAGAGGACCCTGGACAGAGCCTTAGTGGAAGTCATGTGGGTTGTGATCCAGCAGAAAGGACTGAGGAGCAAAATAAGAGGAGGTAAGAGAAGAATCAAGTGAGAACAGTGTATACAAACACAAACCGGGGAGGGAATACAGGAAAGCAGGTGGTTAACAATGGCAGATGTGGTGATGCTAATTATTTTATTAGAGAGATCTTCCTGACCTTTGGCATTATTAACATTGACATTTTAGTTGGCTAGAGCTTTCTTACTTGTCCTTGTTGATTTTATTTACATTGTTTTAGTCCTTTATTCACAATTTTTAGATATTTTTGGGACTCAGTATAAGGAAGAGTGCTTTAAAAAAATCAATTAATTTGTTTTTAGTTTTCAGCAATTATTTCCACAAGATTTTGAGTTCCAAATTTTCTCCCCATCTCTCTCCTCCATGCCACCTTGAGTTGGCGTGCATTCTGATTACCCCTTCCCCGAGTCTGCCCTCCCTTCTATCACCACTCCTCCACCTCTTATCTCCCTCCCCTTTAATTTCTTATAGGGTAAGATAGATTTCTCTACCCCATTGTCTGCATATCTTATTTCTCAGTTGCGTGTAAAAACCATATTTTTAAGCATTTGTTTTTAAAACTGAGTTCCAAATTCCTTTCTTCCCTTTCCCATCCATACTCATTGAGAAGGCAAGCAATTCAATATAGTTATGCAAAACATTTCCATAATGGTCATGTTGTGAAAGACTAACTATATTTCCCTCCATCTTATCTTACCCCCCCCACCTTATTCTTTTTTCTCCTTTGACCCTGTCTGTTTTCAAGAGTGTTTGCTTCTGACTATTCTCTCCCCTTTCTGTTATCTGCCCCCTTACTTTCCTGTAGTATAAGATACTCAATTGAGTGTGCATGTTATTCCCTCCTTAAGTCAAATCTAAGGTTCACTCATTCTCTCACCTCCCCCCTCTTCCCTTCCATTGTGAAACCTTTTTCTTGCCTCTTTTATGTGAAATAATTTAACCCATTCTATTTCTCTCCTCCTCCCAATATATTCCTCTGATCATATCATCATAGATATCGTCCCTTCATATTCAACTCACCCTGTGCCATCAATCTATCTGTCTGTCTGTCTGTCTCTCTCATCTATCTGTCTGTCTATCTATCTATCTATCTATCTATCTATCTATCTATCTATCTATCTATCTTATCTCCTACAACTACCCTAATACTGAGAAAGTTCTCATGAGTTACAAATATCACCTTTCCATGTAGGAATGTAAACAGTTCAACTTTACTAGGTCCCTTTATGATTTCTCTTTCCTGTTTACCTTTTCATGCTTCTCTTGATTCTAAGACAATTTTCTACTCAGCTCTGGTCCTTTCTTCAAGAATGCTTGAAAGTGCTCTATTTCACTGAATGTTAATTTTTTCCCCTGAAGTATTATACTCAGTTTTGCTGGGTAGGTGATTCTTGGTTTTAATCCTAGCTCCTCTGACCTGGAATATCATATTCTAAGCCCTTTGATCCTTTAATATAGAAGCTGCTAGATCTTGTGTTATCCTGATTGTATTTCCACAATAGTTGAATTGTTTCTTTCTGGCTGCTTGCAATATTTTCCTTTTTTTTCCTGAATTATAAATTGCTGTGGCACAATAAGTCATTACCTTCTAGCCAACCTTCAGATGTGAATCTTTCAGCAGTTAGTTAGGCTGTTTTTTGGACAATAGCTCTGGTCTGTCATCAGGTCTATATTTAAAGCCTTGGTAGAATCTGCTGGAGCCTGTGTTTCATTAGCAGAGCCTTTGAGTACCCAGGAGCTCTTCTTTGCTATGGTGTATAATCAGAGTATGAGTTTATTGTGTGATTATATAAGATGGCTGGTTCCAAAGGTTTTACTAACTGCTTTTCAAGGGAAAGATTTTTGAAATAATACTCTATGTCGTTCTTTTTTCTTGCCAGGGTGTAGACCAGGAGTTCTTAACCTGAGGTTCATGGAAAGATTTCATAGGGTCTTTGAACATGGATAGAAAAAAAATTATATCTTTATTTCAGTATGATTGGTTTCCTTGGTACTCTTATGCGTTGTATCTTATTTGTCTAAAAACATGATTCTAAGGACCCTTAAGTTTTCCTAGGTTTTCAAAAGGTTCCATAACACAAAAGAAGGTTATGAAACTGATGTAGACTCAACAACAACAATCCAAAATTTGGGACCCTACTTTTTCACTCTTCAGAATAGAAACTGGACATATTGTTGTCTTTAAACCTCGATGAAGAACTTGCCATGAGGACTTCTTTGGAAATCTGTTCTCATGTAATCTTTCAGTTAAATGATGTATGTGTGCCACCTCTTCCATTTCTTTTATCTTTTCTTTCCTTGATTTTTGCTTAACATTTAGGAGTTGGAGGAAGACTGAATTCTTGCCACTTTTCTATTCTTAAGTTGACTTTGGAGTAGTTGACAGTCCATGGAATGACACATTTTTTAGGGTCCTAACTAGGTACCTTTTTGGAAATCATTACCAAAAAAGAAAATTAGGGCAGCACCATGGCCAACTCAGTTTTATGATCCAGCCAGCCTAATATTTTGTTTCTAACAATGGCACCAAAGAACCATTTTTAGACTTGTATCTGTCTCCTCTGAGAGACTTTAAAAAAATATGACTATGTGCATACTATATAAAAGTTATGCAAAATTAAATCTCCTGTTTCATGGAGTTTAAAGTAAAAATAAAATAGACCAAAGCTAAATGCCTTTGTTGGCATTTAAAGTTCTTTATAATCTGGTCCCATCTGTCTTACCTTTCCGGTCTTCTTGCACTTCACTCTTCTCCATGTGCTCTCCATTCCAGCAGTACTGACCTACTTGCAGTTCCTTGAACATGATATTTCATTGCCTATTTTCTGTACCTGGTATGTTCTACCTCTTTACCTCTTCCTCTTAGTTTTCCTGACATCCCTTGAGTCAAGTCAAATCTCATCTCCTCTAGGAGGCCTTTCTTAGTTTTCCCACTACTAATAGCTTCTCCTCTCAGAATGTCCATCTACTCTTTCTGTGTATATTCTAGCCACCTAGTTGTTTCCACTAGTCTGCCGCACTAAAATGTAAACTCTTTGAGAGCAGAGATACTTTCTTCTTGTTTTCTTGTTTCTTCTAGGCCATATGGGTGGGAAACATGGTCTCAAGGCCACATGTGGCCTTCTAGGTCCTTTTGACTGAGTCCAAGTTTTATAGAAGAAATCCATTTATTAAGGGGATTTATTCTGGGAAGTTTGGATTCAGTCAAAAGGCCACACTTGAGGACCTAGAAGGCCACATGTGGCCTCGAGGCTGTAGGTTCTTCACCCCATAGGGTTTAGCTGAGTGCCTAGCATGTAGAAAGGGGAGGGATGACCGGGAATAATGAGAAAGATGAGTAGGCTGAAGGGCAGGTAGGATTCTCTGAAAAGAGAGCAGAAGAGTTTAATAAATTCTTGTTAACTTGATTTTATTGTGTGATATATCAGATCTTTTATTGAGAACTATATTCCACCTTCAGAATTTATACCTTTGAAATTTTCCCTTCTGCAAGATCTGCTTTTCTTCCTGGGCTTCCACTTTGTAGAGAGTTCCAAGCCAACCTTCATTCCCTTTCCTTTATTTGTGACTTCCAGACTTAAAAACTGTGCTCCACCTTCATGCCCTTCCTTCACCCTTTCAGTTCCCTTTTGTGTATTGTCTTTTCCCTTAGAATGTAAGCTTCATGAGAATTGCTACTGTTTTCCTTTTTGCTCATAACTCCAGAGCTTAGCCTGGCACATGGTAAGTGCCTAATAAATGCTTGCCTGCTTGCCTGCTTTGCTTCCTTCCTTTCTAGGACCTCTTGCCCATTCACCTATATCCCATTCCTTTGATTCAATTTACCAAGCATTTATTGTTTACTGTGTGTATGACAATATGCTGGGTACTGGGAATACAAAGTTAAAAAAAATGGAACAGTGTCTGCCTTCAAGGGACTATTGAAATTTACTTTTTGCTTTTGACCACTTCCTGTTTCATTTTTATAGTTCATTTACTCTGTATTTTTGGCTTGCTTCTCTTCTCTGGATTTCATGATTAATTGTTTCTATGATGCTTTCATTAGTGCTCTGGAGTCCTTTTTCTCCCTTACCCTTAGTTTCTAACTCTGGGAAACTCCTCCTCTTTCAAATGTTTGCTCCTCAGCTGCTAAGCATTGCTAGAAAAAGTCATGAAAACATGCAGTCTGAGATTGAGTACAAATTTATGTTATTTAATCTCGGTTAGGTCCTTATTACTACTTGACAAGTCTCTTTATTCATCTCATATCAACTTCTTGTTAAATTCCTCATATCAACTTTTCCACACCCACCTTGATCTAAAGAGATGTTCTCATCTTCTATTTTATTGGAAAAATTACCATCCATTGTGAGCCTTCTCTCCATATGTCAAAACTTATTTATACCTTTACAATTTTTTCCTTCCCATTTTCTCCTCTGGGAGCTTGCTCTGACAATCACTTTTCTTCCCTTTTATTTTTGCAGTCTCTTCTTCATCTGAGTCCTTTCCTTTTATCAACAGAGATGTCAGGTGTCCTCTGTCCTAAATAAGCTTTCTGCGCATTCCACCACATCCCCTTTTCTCACAGTCCCATGAATTATTCTTCTTTCGCTCGATATACTTTTCTATAGTCTACATTCATTGCCTGTATTTTCTCATAACTCGCTCATTCTACCTTTGCACACTGTCGTATTTCCCGCCCCATCATTTAACTAAAGCTACTTTTTCAGAGTGACTCAGTGACTCCCTATTCACCAAATTGAAGGACTCATCCCTATTCTCACTCTTCACGTTTGTATAGCATTTGACAGTTTAATATCCTTAGCATTTTAAAAAAATCATCCTTGACTCTTATGGTGTGGAATTGTTCTTGTTCTCCATACCTCTCTGGCTATGCCGTCTTTGACTCTTCTTCCTTCTGCTTTCTAAATGTGGGTATTCTCAAAGGTTATATCACTGTTTCTTTTCTGAATTCTTTCTCTCTGAGATAATATGTACTGTCAGAGCCTCATCTATCATCCCAAACTGATGACTCTCAAATTCCTATCTCCTAGCTTGACATTTCTTCTAGATTCCAAACTAGCATTTCCAGCTAACTGACTGTTGGATGTTTTGTGTTCACTTGAAAGACCTTAACCTCAGTATTTCCAAAACTGAACTTCTTTAGCTTTCCCTAGAACCTCTTTTTCCTTTTGACTAACCTGTTTCTGTTAATAGTGCCTTCATCATCCTCTGTATCACTTAGGTTCAGTCTCTGAGACATTTTTGATTTCTCTTTCCTTCTACATCTAGTTAGTTTCCAAGTATGGTTTATTTTTTAACCTCTCTAATATTTCTCCAACCCATTCTTCCTCTCCACTTTCAACACTGGCCCTTGTGCAGCCTTTACTTTGACCATTGATAAAACCCCTTAATGTGTTTCCTTGTCTCCCAAGTTCTTAATCCTTTATACCACTGCCACATTAATCTTTATGCACACATGTGCTCACATTACTCTTTTGCTCAACAACTTTCCTTGGCTCTCCATTGTTCACTAAACAGAATCCAGACATTTAATCTAGAATTTTCTTCCATAGTCTGATTCCAGTTAAATATTCTATTCTTTTTCCTTCTTTTCTATCTTTTATTCCTGCCAAATGGAACTTCCCATTTCCAGGTCCTATCTTAAGCTTTCCCTCCTCTGTGCCTTTATTTATGCTGCTTCCTCCTCTGGGAATGCCTCCTCCTCCACTCTGTTCATTGAGAGTCAATACAGTTGTCACTCCCTTTGTGAAGCCATCTTTACAATCACTTTTCTTCACTTTTCCGAAGTTTCCTAGTATTTTGCACCTCTTTTGTGTTCTCATCACTCTGACTTCTAGCTGTTCCTCAGCCTTGACAATTCAAGTCCAGCCTCTGTGTATTTGTACGAAGCATGTCATTCATGCATTTTAGACAGACATCATCTTTGTTCTTTAGCCTCCTAGAATCCTTATCATCTTTTACAGTTCATAGGAGAGGCCACATCTGTGAAGTCTTTCCTAAACCTCCGTACTATTCATGTTTTCACTATCATCAGATTACCTCCTATTTACTTATCTTTTGAGGTGTTGTATCCGATGGTAGAAAGTGATCTCCTTGAGAGTAGGAAATACTCCATTTTTGTCTTTATGTTCAGACTTTAGCACAATGGCTTTCATCAGTAGGCACTTGATAAGTGTTTGTTGATTTAGATATTATATATTGTATTTTCACACATATTTGTTTTCTTCTTCACTAGATTAAAATATTTTTGAGGACAATTTACTTTTGTATTCATGTTTGATGATTTACTTGTAGTAAATTCTCAGTAGATTTTGACCTAATAGTCACATTGAAAAGTATATTTATGTTTTATATGATACTTTTACTCTCAATACATCAGCTTTTTTCACATTTGCTGTCAAAGTATTCTTTGGTTCCCCACCCCTGCTAGGGCATTGTACATAAGTAGACATCAATAAATATTCAGTAAATTAGATTTTAGAAAAGAGAAAATAGCCTCAGGAAAGGTAGTGACTTTCTGTAGGTCACATATTGAGTAAGGAGCAATGCTAAGAATAGAAATGAGATCTTTTGGTTAGTTGTTTCCCTATACAGTATGCTGTAAGACATAAATTTAGTATACAAATCAAGTGGTTATTTCATTTTTATCTTATATTTATGTCACTGAATATAAACTTGCATCAACTTTTCTAGAACCCAAATCTAGCTGGAATCGTTTAAAAAGTCGCATTTCAGAAAGAAGTAGGTCAGGTTAAAAATGAAAGATGGTTAGTACAGCATTTTTGTATCATTGTATTGCTCTTCTTAGTTAAAAAGATAACAGTGTTATCTTTTGTGATGTTTTTATTTTTGAATTTTAGTTCGTTAGAATCATTTTCTAATTAGTTCATGCTAATTCTCCTTATAGCTTTGTTTTTATTATAAATTATAGACATTTAACACTGTGTATTTGTAGTTTAGTCCTCAAAAAGTCAGGTTCATAAGGAAGAGACCATCTTCTATTTTGGAGTATATATGGAAAAAAGATAAACCATAATGGGAAAACAGTGACTAATGTGTTGGCAGTTCCTTAGAGGGAACAACAACAACAAAAGTTCTTTGTAAAAGCATTTATAGTAGTTCTACAATATTCTATTTTTCTTGAAAGGATGGGATCTGAGCATTCATTTAAATTTTATACCTTTCCCTTTGTGTTGTCAGATTTAAAATGTACTTATCTTATTTTACATTATGATTTTTTTCTTTTCAGTCAAAGGCCATTGGTTTGCTGGATGTGGATGTATATGGCCCTTCAATTCCAAAGATGATGAATCTTCGAGGAAATCCAGAATTATCAGAGAGTAAGTAAAGATAGGACAGAACTAGAGAACATTCAGATAGCAAGTACTTAATGTGCTGTGTGTGGGAGAAAGCTCATTTCTTATATAGTGGTTTTGTCCTGTATGTTTTAAGTAATTTCTCTAAAGTTTTTTTATTGTAAAAATAGGATTTATTTATTTGTGTTCCTATTAAATCTTTAATGCTTTAGTCATTACATCTTCTTGAAAAGGTCCCAAATGTAAAGAATAATAAAGAAAAATTTTGTGATTTAGAAGTAAGAAATTTGAAAAATGGGTGGTTTTTTCTGAATTAAATATAACATGGATAATTTTTTATTAGAAATCGAATTATTTACACATAAAAACTGATGGAAAATTAAATTGGATCTTGTATTTGTGTATACTTTTGCTTTGAATTGAGCTTTTTATTTTTATGGGGTTAGGGAGTAAATTGATTTTAAGAGACAACTTTCCAATCTTCACTATCTCCATAGGCAGTAGTATTATTACCATTGTCCCAGATGGAGAATGAATTGAACATTGTTTATCATTGATGTATTTTAATATAGTTGTTGGGGATGATTATTAATATTTAGTCTGAAAGAATTGTTTATAAGACTTTGGGATTCTCCTTAGCACCATGAAGGGAAATTGAAGATCTTGTGTTATTAAAACTGACCCTAGTGACCTTATAATGTAAGCAGGCATTTTTTTTTTTCTATTTGCTTGCTTCAAGAAGGGAAAGATGGTATAACTTAACCAGTCAACTTATTGCAGTTTCTTTGTTCTTTGTCCTCTTAGTAGAATGCATACTTGGTTTGTGAATGTGTGACATGAGCCAAGATGTCAAACTTCCACAAAGGAGGAATAATGAATTTGCATACTTTAAATGATAGACTCATTATGTCTGCTTCTTGATTAAAGTAATGTGAAAATCTGGTGCACACAGCACATGAGTGATGGCAGAATGGAATCCTTGGTGTCACTTTCTTCATAAATCGTTCTGTTCAGTCTATGCCAACATAAATACTTGAAGTGAACTTTAATTTCTTTCTCCTTGTTTTACTGAAGCTGTAATCTTACATCTGATGTTTGCAAATTGGCTGCCATTAAAGAGACTTTCTTGTGAAGGGAAAGGAAAAGGTCCTGGAAATCTTAGTCTGAATAAAGTACTTTTAGTGCTCAGACATTAAAAATACTGACCTTGCTTGGACCCACCAAGAAAGAAAACAAGATGATTAATGCATGCTGAATGAAGAATGCATGTTAAAAAAAGAAAAAAAAAACATATTTTTTCCCCAAAATTGGAAACCTGGAAATTTTACACTAATTGACATCACTGACATCACATTACTTTTGTCTCTTCTGACTGACCCAGGCGTCCTCTGTTTGTTACCAAAACACACAGAGACATAGTAAATTATATTTTAACAGTGCAGAGACACTGTGGGGCATGACAGTTTTGGGGAGACGTAGACAATGAACTAGGCACCAGTTCTGTATTTTATATCATCCTTTAGCTGAGCTTGATATCTTAAAAGGTAGAACAGTAGACTTTATAATCTGTCTTTCCCTTGATCAATCAATTATGATTCTGAATATTATGCTAATGTCAATTTGCCGACATTTACTTCTGATTCATTTTGATTTATTATTTATTAAGCTCTTCAGGTTTGGCGGATTCAGATTTTTACTTCAATATCTTTTTTCCCCTTCTTTTCATGTTAACTTTGTCTGTCTTTGAAATACCACATCTTTCTTATTTAAGTGGCACATTAACCTTGCTCAGCTATAGATTAGTTGTTAGATTTGATTTTCAGAAAGTGTGTATTCCTGTGATGGAAAAAAAATGTCAAGTTCTAAAGATTCTTGACTGCCTCAGTTTTGAGGAGTTCTGTTCATGCTTGGTGACATTGTTCACTTGTCCATCTTGTTATGCAGAAGGGTAGAAAGTGGAGGAACAAGACAGTCCCTAGGAAGTATATTATGCAAAATCCCATCAACAGGTTGACATTTTAATGGCTGCAGATGATCTACTACATTGTGAAGAGTCCTTTTGAACCTAATGGAATTTAAGTAAAGTCTGTTTAACTTGTGTAATGGTAAAACTCACCCCTTTTTAGTGCAAATGATGTTGGTTAAATATTTTTCTCTTCAGTTAGCAAATACTGTATATTCAGAGTTCAGATTGTAGCCTAATAAACTTCTGAATTATAAAAACTAAAGAGCAAAAAGTTCTGAAACTGAAATGGAGATGAAAATATTGTGAAATTGAACACAGAATTGTCTGAATTATAGTGATAATAGCATTACATTTAGTTAATCTAATTTTTTTTTGAGGGGGGGTGGAATGCTGTGTCACATAGATTTTACTAGGCTTTCTAAAAGTGTTTATTGAAATATATATTATCCTTCACAGCACTGAAGTGATCATATACCTGTATAGTCTTTACAAATTTGATTACTATTTAGTACTGATGCTTAAGTATGTGTCTTGATGTACTTAGTTAATAAAGTAGAAAATTTCAAAAGATGAAAGAGGCTATTAAAAGTTAAGTATTAGGTACTTTTATTGAGAATAGAGCCAACATACAGTCCTTCTCCATGGTTGTTCTGATCAACTATTTTTTAAAATAAATTTTTATTAATGTCCTTTGCTCTTACATCATTTAAATTTTCTAGTATGTCATCTACATTTCCTAACATCCCTCAAAACTTCCCCCAAGAGAGAATGAAGGATAAAAAAGAATAAACAAAACAGTTTCAGCACATGGAAAATAGAAAGAATCTGACACTATATTCAGTGTTCTATACTCATACTAGTCTCTTTCTAAAGAAGTGGGAGGATGTCTTTTCACATCTCTTCTTTGCAGCCAAACTTTCACCACCATCATTTACAGTCAGATTATTAATGCCTTACTATCCAAACCTTCTCTAAAACTTTGAAACTAATTTTTAACATTGTTTCTTTGAAAACAACTTTTAAAAGACCAGAATCCTGGGCAGTGCAGTGATCAGTCACAAGTCTAGAAGACCGAAGAGGTGATCTATCTTTCTATCCGTGTGTTTGTGTATATGTATGTGCGTATATGTATTCATGTATTCTTGTGTAAGTAAGCACACATGTATAAGTATATGCAAACATAAAATACATGTGTGTATGTGTGTGTATATGCACAATCCTTATCTTCTCGTAGAGAGATGATGAACTTGACATACAGTAAAAGACATGCATTTTCAAGCATAGTCAGTGTGGGAATTTATTTTGCTAGACTAGGCATACTCATGGTGAAGGCTTTTTTGTTGTTTTGGTTCAATAGGATGAAAAGGTGGTGAGAGGGCCAGATTGTAAATGCACGTAAAAAAAATAAATTTAGAAACTTTTTTTTGAGAACTACCCACATACTACTGCTTCCTCTAAATAGGGAGTCTTAATCTTTTTTGAGTCATGGACCCATTGGCAGCCTGGTGAAGTCTGTGAATCTGTTCTCAGAATAATTTTTTTAAATGCTTAAAATAAAACAGAATTACAAAGGAAATAAATTTTACTAAAATACCAATTTTATAATATTAAATATTAATATCAACATAAAAAGCCCCACATTGATCCCAGGGTCAGGACTCTTATTCTGATGTCTTGTTTTTGAAGAACTAGGACTGAACTAGAATAGGAGGAGGACTGGAATTTAAGAATACCTCTAACGACCAGTTTATCTGTATTGGTTACTTTGTATTTATTTGTTTGCTTGTTGTTTCCCCCATTAGACTGTAAGCTCTGTGAGAGCAGGCACTATCTTTTGCCTCTTTTTGTATCTCTGGTGCTTAGCATAGTACCTGGCAAATAATAGATGCTTAATAAATGCTTATTAATTGACTGACCATGTCAGCTAACATAGCAGTGCATTTACATGTACTAGATAACTAGAAGATAGTAGGATAAACATTTTATTTCAAGTAAAATTATAATATCTGCTTATAATTATTTTTAAGTGCATTTGTGCAGATAGAAATTATAATAAAGTTTAAAAAATTAAAAAATTCTGGTGTCATTTAATACAATAATGATTTTAAGTGGAGACTACATTTTATGCTTCCCTTCCTTCTTTCCTGAACTTATTTTTGCTCCAGGTAAAAAAATTCCTCAGTTTGACTCAAATGTGAAAGCATTACCTTTTAGAACAATTGCTGAGGACTGGGGTCTGCTGAAGCTGACTTCGGAGCATTCAGATGGCAGTGATTTCCATCTGGTCTTGCAGCTTTGCTCTGCTGGTATCCCTTCATCTGCTTTCCTAAAAAAGAAGTTTGTGACTCTTACCAGAGTTGCTGCCCTGAAGAATTCATTTGTTGTGCAGTAGATGGATCACTGAATATTTCTAATTATTAGTGTGCCTTTTATGGAAGTGATATAATCAGTCTTCGATTATTCACATTTCTGTTATTCTTCCCTGTCCATCATGCTCTGTTTTTCTCACCACTCACTAAGCAATCTCTGCCTTAGAATGGTTTACAATCTCCATTGCATTTGTGATTCAGAGACAAGATGTAATAAATCTGTAAAGCTATATTCTCTTAATAGAATCAACATGTGACATTATGGGCCTTTGACACTGAGTAGCTTCATGGATTGTTCTACAATCCCAATTTTTTCTACTATTAATGACCCCCAAAGTTGATTTCCTCTTTTATTGTATTTTTTCGGTGCTATCACTTCTCTGTTTCCTAAATTTACTACCATATAGCTTAAGATATCTGAGAGGAGACAGTAATTTTTTTTAATTAAAAAAAATTGTTGATTCTTTGCCCAGATCCCTTAAAAATGGTCCCTTTTCCTTTAAGTTTCTTTTTTGTGTACATTATTACTATATATAATAATATGTAAGGGAATATGATACTAAATTAAAAGGGAAGTTTACAAGCTTTAAAAGGAATGACTTTAAAAGGAATCCTTCCAGTTACAAGAACCTGTGTCTTATTCTTTTATGTTTCTTCTTCCTTATTCAACCCCTTTTGCCAGGTCTTATCTTTAATGATAGATTGCTTTAGTTCTCCTAGCTGGTGGCTCTGGTTGGACCAGGTGGGTTTGTGTGTCTGCTTTCTGGGATCTGTTCCCAACTCATAAGTCCAAGTGTAGGAACCTAGGTCCTTTAGGTGGATACCTTTCTTAAAGCTAATACTCAAAAGGCTTCAGAGTTTGTGCTTCATTCTGTCTTCCTGTGTATCTGGAGATTTCCTTCTACTTGCTTTCCTGCCTTTCAGAAGAGGAAAATGCTTCTCCTTTGGCCTTTCAGGTTTTTGAGTCTAAGGTTTTTGTTTCATTCATTCTCATTCTAGTGATCTTGGTGCTCTGGTTATGAAAGTTCTCTTTCTGGTTAATTGAACTCAAGCAAAGTTCATTGAACTGGATTATAGTCCTGGTCCTGTCCTTGGAGACTTAATTGCTTCCTCTGTTTGTTGACACAGACCAGCACAGGGCCCTGGAGTACAAAGAAGCTATCTTTAGGATAAATTGGAAATAATCAACATAAGAATGGTGGTAGAATTAAGAGGGATTGTGAAAGGCAGTTTTAGTGAGAGTTTAGCTGGGACTTGAGGGAAGCCAGGGAGAACATTCCATGCCGGAGAAAATGCCCAGAGTTGAGAGAGTGTCTTGTTTGAGGAAGAGCAAGGAGGGCAGTGCCACTAGATGAAATAGTACATGGGCGAGTATAAAGTATAAGAAGACTGGAAACATGTGGAGGGATCAGGTTATTAAGGGCTTTAGATGCCAGAGGATTTTATATTTGACCCTGGAGGTCATAGGGAGCCACTGGAGTTTGTTGAGTAGGAGAGGTGACATGATTGTATCTGTCCTTTAGGAATATCACTTTGGCAGCTGAGTGGACATGGGGAGTGGGAAGATACTTGAAGAAAGTAGA
This sequence comes from Pseudocheirus occidentalis, assembly GCA_028646575.1. Lineage (NCBI taxonomy): Eukaryota > Metazoa > Chordata > Mammalia > Diprotodontia > Pseudocheiridae > Pseudocheirus > Pseudocheirus occidentalis. The sequence goes on along the minus strand of CM053598.1, from coordinate 161,266,596 downwards.
CACATCATCAAGCTATTGGAGTAATCCAGGCAGGAGGTAAGGAGGGCTTGCACTAGCATAATAGCAGTGTCAGAGAAGAGAAACGGGCATATTTGAGAGATGATGAAGTCCACAGGCCTTGGCAACAGATTGGATATGGGGCAGGGTGAGAAAGTGGTAGACGCTACAGATAACTTTTCCACTTTCAAGCCACAGATAGGCTTGAAAGTTTAGGTCATTTCCCAGGATCACATAGCTTGTAACTATCAGAGGCAGAATTGGAATTCATGTTTTCCTGGCTCTAGATTCCATACTTGGTGTGTTGCCCCACGCTTCCTCTGTCCGTACCATTTTGTCATGAGGCAGCACCATTACTGAAATATCTCATATACATAAAGTCTTGTTTTAATTTTGAATTCCTCTTACTTTTAATCTATCTTGTCAGTAAAGACCTTTGATATTTTTCAAACCCTTCTTGTTGAAGGATATCCTTCCTTCTTTTACTGTACCTACCATAATTTCTCTGTAATATTTCTAAGACAGTCTAAACAAATTCCTCCATAAACCTCTACGCCTATTTTAACATTACTTGTTGCTGTTTGTCCTTCATTTTTGAAAATCAATGACATCACAATGTTGGCATCAGGGTATGGTGTGTTTGGTTGTAACCGATGAGTCTAATATGATTTCAGAAAGCTCTACCACATGTCAGGCACATGTAGTTCATTTGAACATTTGGGTTGGAGATGTTTCTGGATTTGCACAGCTCACATCTCCTTCATGCTACTGAGATTCTGCTTTGTTCATGGAGTGCAGTCTTCTTTGATTTGGGGACTCTGCACTTGGTGGTCTTGTGCCAGCATCTCCCGTGTCTCACAATCAGTACTAAAGTTCTTCTGAGAGAGCTTGAGAGTGTGCTTGTCCCACTTCTTTTGAACTCTTGATTTGTACGAGTTTTTATTAAAATAATCTCTTAGGTTAACTATAAATTTCACATTCAGGCTATGTGGCCAACCCATTGGAGCTGCACTCTCTGCAGCAGAATTTGAATGCTTGGCAGTTCAGCTTGAGAGGGGACCTCAGTGTCCAGTACCTTATCTTGTCAAGTAATCTTCAGAATCTTCCTAAGACAGTTCAAGTCATAGTGGTTCAGTTTTCTGGCGTGGCTAGGCTAGTTGTCTGAGCCATGAACCAGCTCATTCCAATTCTCTGTGACCGAGACTACCTGGAAAGCTCTCACTTTATTATTATTTCTATGCAGATAATTCTCAGATCCCTATTCAGCCCAATTCTCTCTCCCCAATCTTCAGTCCCACATCACCAATTGTGTATTGGATGCTTTCTGTTAGATGTCTTGTAGACATCTTAAACTCAGCATGTCCAAAACTGAATTCATTATCTTTCCCCCTAAACCCACCTCTCTTTTGAATTTCCTTATTTCTTTTGAGAATACCACTGTTCTTCTAGTCACCCTAGTTTGCTACCTTGGTGACAACCTTGACTCCTCACTTTGACTCAGCCCACATATTTATTGCTCTGTTAAATTATATTGTTTCTTCCTCCATCTTCCCTTCTCTTTCATATAATTGCTAATTGCTTTTATCAACTCTTGCCTGGACTATTACAATATCCTCCTAACTGATCTCTTATCTTCAGGTGTTTACCCTTTCCAATCCATTCTTCACTCAGTTGCCAGAGTAATTTTCATAATACACAGTTCTGACCATGCTATTCTTCTACTCAGTAAATAGCAGAGAGGCTCTCAATTACATCTAAGATCATGTATAAACTCTGACACTTGAAGCCCTTCACAACTTGTCTCCAACCTACCTTTCCTCCTTTGTTAAATATTATTCCCCTCCATGCACACTTCAGTTTAGGCAAACTGCCCTTACTGCTCCTTGTACACAATACTACATCTCCCATTTCTTTCTTTGTACTTTGTTTTTGAATTCTAATAAAGTCGTTAGTTCAGAATCTAGAACTCAAAAGGACCTCAGAAATGATATGATGTAATTCCTTCATTTTATATATTTAGAAACTGAGGTCTAAAGAGGTTCAGTTACTTTCCCATAGTCATATAATAAATAGCAGGGCTAGGATTTATTTATTTATTCATCTGTATTCAAATTAATTTTCAGTTCCAAATTCTCTCCCTCTCCCTCAAGCATTGAGAAGGCAAGAAATAAAACAAATTTCCATATTGACCAAGTTCCAAGGAAAAAAAAAGCAAGAAAAGGAAAGAAATCGAAGAAATATCTTTCAGTTTTCAATCTGAGCCCATCAGCCCTCTCTGGAGACAGATAATATATTTCATTATGAATCTTTTGGAATTGTGGTTAATTCTTGCACTGATCAGAGTTACTGTGTCTTTCACAGTTTATTATCTTTACAATATTATTACTGTATACATTGTTCTTTGGTTCTTTTGGTTCTGCTTATTTCATTTTGTATCAGTTCATATGAGTCTTCCTAAGTTTTTCTGAAACCATCTTCTAGGATTTCTTACAGCATCATAGTATTCCATTGCATTTGTATTCCATGTCTTGTTCGGCCATCACCTAATTGATGGGCTTCTCCTCAGTTTCCAGTTTTATGCTACCACACAAGAGAAATGCTGTAAGTATTTTTGTACGTATGGACCCTTTTCCTCTTTCTTTGATCTCTTTGGGGTAGAGACCTAGTAGTGTTATCACTGGGTTAAAAGGTATATACAGTTTTAAAAGCTTTTTGGGTATAGTTTATGACTACCAACAGAGTATTGGTGTGCCTATTTTCCCATATTCCCTCCCCTTTTTGTAATTTTAGCCAACCTGATGGGTACAAGGTGGTGCCTCAGAGTTGTTTTAATTTGTACTTCTTTAATTATTTGTATTTTAGAGCATTTTTTTTTCATATGGCTATTGATAGCTTTGGTTTTTTTCCTCTGAAAATTATTTCTGTCCTTTTACCATTTACAAATTGGAGAATGGCTCTTAGTCTTGTAAATCTGACTCAGTTCCTTGTAAAGTTTTGAAATGAGACTTTTATCAGGAACTTTCTGGAAATATTTTTTTCCCTAATTTCTTACTTTTCTTCTTATTTTAGCTTAATTCATTTTGTGTGAAAACTTAAATTTTTTGCAATAAGAATGATCCATTCCACTCTCTGTGAACCTTTATCTCTTGTGTATTTATGAACTCTTCACCTATCCATAGGCCCAACAAATCATTTCTTCCATGCTCTACTGATTTGCTTATATTACCTTTTATGTCTAAATCATGTACCTATTTTGAACTTATTTTTGTATATGGTAGAAGATGTTGGTTTTAGCCAGACTACTTACCAGAATTTGGAACAGTTTTTGTTAAATAGTGAGTTCTTGCCCCAATAACACCGGGCTTTTGGGCTTTTTTTTTTTTAAATTTTTGGCTTTATCAAGCATTAGATTGTTTTGCTCATTTGCTTCTGTATTTTATATAACTTATCTGTTTCATTGATCAATCTGTCTGTTTCTTATCTAATACCAAATTGTTTTTATGATTACCGCTTGTGGTATAGTTTGAGTTCTGGTACTGCTTAGGCCCCTTTCTTTTTTTCTTTCTTTCTTTTTTTAAAATTTGATTTCCTTGATATTCTTGACTTTTTGTCCCTTTAATTTTATTATGTTTTTGTTCCTATCTCTATAATTCTTTTTAACTTGATTGATATGGAACTAAAGAAGCAAATTAATTTAGATTGTATTGGTATTTTTTATTATATTAACTCATTTTACCTCTGAGCAATGAATATTTCTCCAGTTATTTAGAGGGACAACTAGGTGGTGCAATGAATAAAATGTGGGGCCAGGAATCAGGAAGACTCAATTTTCTGAGTTCAAATCTTGGCTTCAAATACTTACTAGCTGTGTGACTCAGGGGAAGTCACTTAACCCTGTTTACCTTAGTTTCCTCATCTGTAGAATGAGCTGGAGAAGGAAATGGCAAGCCACTCCAATATCTTTGCCAAGAAAACCCCAAAATGGGGTCACAGAGTTGGACATTACTTAAAATAACTGAACAACAATTTTTTTTTGCTTTTTTTTTTTTGGAGGGCAATTGGGGTTAAGTGATTTGCCCAAAGTCACTTGGCTAGTAAGTGTTGTCAAGTGTCTGAGGCCAGATTTGAACTCAGGTCCTCCTGACTCCAGGGCCGCTGTTCCACTTACTGCGCCACTTCGCCGCCCCTGAACAACAATTATTTAGATCATTCTTTATTTTTCTAGTATGATATTGAATACTAATGGTTATGAAGGATATTCATCCTTTACCCCTCATCTTACTGGAAAGATTTCTAGTATATCTCCTTTACAGATAATGCTTGCTTTTGGTTTTAGAGAGATACTACTTACGACTTTATGAAAAACTCCATTTATTCTGATACTTTTTAGTGTTTTTTTTTTTTTTTTTTTGCTTTTTGGAGGGCAGTTGGGGTTAAGTGACTTGCCCAAGGTCACACGGCTAGTTTTTTGTGTTAAGTGTCTGAGGCCGGATTTGAACTCAGGTACTCCTGACTCCAGGGCCGGGGCTCTTCTCACTGCGCCACCTAGCCGCCCCATACTTTTTAGTGTTTTTAATCAGAATGGGTGTTGTATTTTTGTCAAAAGCTTTTTCTGCATATATTGAGATAACCAAATGATTATCATCATTTTTAATTGATATGATCAATTTTGCATATAGTTTTTTAAACTTCTTAACTGCATTCCTGA
>CM053598.1:161240179-161261391 GCA_028646575.1 Pseudocheirus occidentalis | reverse complement strand
TGGCAGCTTGTAATATTTGCTCCTTGATCTGGGAACTCTGGAACCTGGCTATAATATTTCTAGGAGTTTTCTTTTGGGGATCATTTTCAAGAGGTGATTGGTAAATTCTTTCAAGTTCTATTTTGCCCACTGGTTCTAAAATATCAGGGCAATTTTCCTTGAGAATTTCTTGAAGGATGACTTTTAGGTTCTTTTTTTGATCATGGCTTTCAGGTAGTCCAATAATTTTAAAATTGTCTCTCCTGCATTTATTTTCCAGGTCAGTGGTTTTTTTGAAGGAGATATTTCACATTGCCTTCTGTTTTTCATTTGTTTGGATCTGTTTAATAGTATCTTGATTTCTCATAAAGTCATTTGCTTCCATTTGTTCCACTCTAATTATGAAGGAATTATTCTCTTCAGAAAGCTTTTGAGATTCCTTTCCCATCTGGCAAATTTGGCTTTTTAAGGCATTCTTCTCATTGGCTTTTTGGGCCTCTTTTGCCATTTGAGTTCATCTATTTTTTAAGGTCTTATTTTCTTCAGTCAGGTTGTTGACTTTCTTTTCATGATTTTCTTCCATTGTTCTCATTTTTCTTCCCAATTTTTCCTCTTTTTCTTTTATTTGGTTTTCAGAATTCTTTTTAAGTTCCTCTGTGGCTTGTAACCAATTTACATTTTTCTTGGAAGCTTTTGGTGTGGGAGTTCTGACTGTATTGTCTTCCTCCCATTCCATGCTTTTATCCTTTTTTGTCCCCAAAAAAGGAATCTAAAGTTTGGTTGCTGTTCTTGCTTTGCTTCCATTGCCTGCTCATGTTGCCAGTCAATTACTTGACTTTTGGACTCAGTAGAACTCTGCTTTCAGAGGGGAGAGTTTTGTCCCAAATTGCTGGGGTTTTTGCAGCTGCCAGAGCTATTAGAAGGCTGCTGTCTCTACAGCCCCTTCCAGCTTTGGCTCACTGGTCACACACCTCAGGACCACCACCCAGGACCACGATCCCAATACGGTTAAGGCAAGAGCACTTAACCTCTGAATGATCACTTGGCCCCCCTGCAGTCTGCAGGCCTGGAGCTCTGAAGCAGCCACATGGAAGCAGCTGCAGGGTCGCTGCTTCAGCTGTTTTCTTGCCCTGGGGGCAGATGGCCAGGACCTACTTCTTTCCCCCAAATTTAGCCAAGTTCCACTAACCTTTCACTTTGTTCTTGGCTCTTATGTGTTGATAATTCTGGAAACTGCCGCAGCTGCTGGTGATCGACTCCTCTGAGTGCTCCAGCTGTGGCTTGTCCTGGCTGTCCTGTGGCTAAGAGCTTGGTTTCAGCCTGACTGGGCTTGGCTCCCAGCATGCTGCGATGTGCCCTTCCTGTTTGCCTGCAGGGCTGCCTTTGGCAGGAGCTTTTGTTCTCTGTCATTTTATGAGTTCTGGAGCTCTAAAATTTGTTTAGAGTCATATATCATAGGTATTTGAGGTGGTTATGGGGGGAGCTCAAGGAGTTCTCCTGCTTTTATGCCGCCATCCTGACTTTGCCCTGGAATCCCCACCCTTTTTTTCTTTTTAGCTTAAAAATATTTTTATTCTGAACTTAACAAGCACTAAATTAAAGAAGAATTGTAATAAACATAGTAGAACAAAAAAAAGATCACATATGAAACTGAAAACGTTATGTACAGTTTGCTTTTCTTTTAAAATAATAATAAATTCAGCTGTAACTTTCAAAGTTGTTCTGCTCGTTGGTGATACTAAGACTTGCTTTCTTCCCACTATGCCAGTTACTTTAGAAAGTGGGACAGGAAACTCCATGACAGCAGGAAGAATGTGTTTTTTTTTTTTTAGTCAGTTAGGATTAAGTGACTTGCCCAGGGTCACACAGCTAGTAAGTCTCTGAGTCTGCCTTTGAACTCAGGTCCTTCTGACTCCAAGGCCAGTTATTTATCCACAGTGCCACCTATGTGCCTCAGGAAGAATGTCTTACATAAACTTTTTATCTCCCTCTTGTGTTCCAGAACAGTATTGCCTGCATATTAGACAATAAATATTTGCTGAGTTGAATTTCGTGATCCATGCTTTTAATTGAAGTAGTTTAATTGGAGCATCTTTATGCATCCCAAGCTGATTACTTGTAACCTAGTCCTGTGCACCATCTCACAGAGGGATGGAGGCAGAGAGCACAGTGCAGGGATAGCAGTGTTTGGAGTTTGAGGCTCAGTCTTGCAATTCTTGTGACCTTAGGGAAATAATTCCATCTCTCCGGGTCTCTGTAAAATGAGGGCTCTGGACTCGTATTGATAAGCTGGGTAGCATCCCCATGAGGGCAAAGGGCTTTGAGGCTATCTCATAGGAGAAGCTGATGAAGGAATTAGTCATGTTTTACTTGGAGAAGAAAAGATTCGAGATCAGTTCATGATCTCTGTATTCAAGCATGATAGAATGACTGACATGTGGAAGAGGAATTATACTTGTTCTATTTTATAATAATAACAATGATAATAAGAATAATGAATAATTAGCACTTATATAGTGCCTTTATGTGCCAGGTACGGTACTAAACAATTTATAAACATAATCTCATTCTATTCTCACAGAAGCCTAGGGTGGTAGATGACATTATCATTTCTATTTTATAGCTGTGGAAACTGAGGCAGACAGCAGGTCACATGGCTAATAAATTTCTGTGGCTGTATTTGAACTCAGGTCTTTCCCACTCCAGCCCAGTGCTCTTTCACCCAGCAGACAGAGACCCAAGAATATTGGGTTAAAGTTGCAAAGCCTGATGTCAGGAAAATTGCTCCACAATTAGAGCTGTCCAAAAGTGAGGTGATTGCTTATCAGATATATTATCATGGGGATTCCTTTTAAAGTATAAAGTGCCCTAAGATTATATTGAGGTTCTGTCCACCTTTCCAGTTCTGTGATGCTGTGACTGAGTGTCTCTTTGGTGTCTACATGTGTGATGTTTACATGTGAAATGCGTGCTGTATTTCTGCCAAATTCTGGAATCTTCAGCTCTTAGATATCAGACTGATTTCCTTGGTGTTAAATATGTAAGTCTAGAATTCCACATATTAGGTTGCATATTCCAAATGATACATGAATAATCAATACCTAAGAAGTCAGTCTCCAGAGTTACTTTGGATCAAATTTGTAACAAGGAATAAAGTGAGGGTATTTTAAATGTCTTGCTCATTTTCTTCCCTTAAATATGATCATTTCCTGGGGGGGGGGGAGTAATTTTGATATCATTAGGTTCAAATGAGTTAAAGTAGCATCACACTTTAGCACTAAAAATTCCTAGTCATTTGTCTCCCTTGTGAATGAAATTGATGGGGACCAAGTGATACTGGCCAGTTTTTAATCACAGCATTTATCATGGGATTAGAACTTCAATACAAGGACTGATTTTCAACCCATTTCAGTTTGGGACAAAGGCAAGTCCATTTGTAAGTCTATGTCTTATCTCAAATGAACTAAGTCCCCAGTTTGAGAGCAAGTATTGTGCACTTGACTCATGAAGCTAAGAAAGAATAAGAATGTTCTCCTTGTCAAATCTGGGCAGACTAATGACTAAACATTGAAGATACCAGCCTTTTAGTATTCTGGAGCAGCTGCATCAAGTTTTTTTTTTTTTTTTTTGGTTAATATTTATGTAGGCATCACAGGCACTATGAGAGTGTCTGGTACTTTTTGTTACAAATTGCTTGGCAGGAGATATATTTTTGAGTGAAGATATATCTTGTTTTCTCATTATTTGAGCCTTGATTAGATCTTTGCTTTAGGAAAGATGTCCTTCTTAAAAATTTTTTTTATTAACCTATTTATTTAAGTTTTTACTTTTTCTAGCTGAGTATATCATAAGTAAAGTCGTTGGATCATCTTGTTGTAATTGACCTCTTAATACATATATATGTATATATGTATGTATGTATGTATGAGTGTCTATATAATTTTATTTAAATTAGCTTTTGAATTTCCTGATCAAAGAATCTATACTTTTAAAACCTATAATGAGAAGATACTTCTCTTAATTCAGCCTTCCTGGTCACTCTGGATAGTTCTCATCTACTCAAGGACAGACCTTTGTCACCTTGTTTAGTAGGGGACTGCTACATCTTGGGACAGGCTCCTAGACACCTCTTAATTCTCTTGATTTCTTCAGGAACATATGCTTTTGATGATCCACTTTCTCTCTCTAATTTTCAGTTTCTATCTGTAGGTAGTAGATTTCTCTACCACCTATTAACAACCTCAGATTTCCTCCATGCAGTATTTCAAGCTTCATTTTATCAAACTCTTGTTGTATATATCGCCTCTCTTGTAGATCTAAACTTTTAGAAAAAGCTGTCTACCCTTGTAATCTTTGCTTTCTCCCGCCCCCTCACTTCTCTGCCTCTTGGCCTTCGGCAATCTGGTTTCATTCCTCTGTTCTAGGTTATCAGGGATCCCTTTTTTAGAAAATGCAATGACCTTTTTAGAAGTTCCCTCCTTCTTGACCTTTCTGCATTGTTTGGCACTGTTTTTGATCCTTTCTTAAATATTTCCTTCTCCTTAGGCTGTTAGGACGATGCTCTGTGATTCCCTTCCCATCTGACTTCTTCATCTCAGTTTCCTTTGCAGGATCACCTTTGTGTCCCCTCCCCTAGCCATCCTGTCCTTCAGGACTCAAGAATAGACCTCTTCTGTCTTTGTACTTTCTCTTGGTGATCTCATCAGATCGTATGGGTTCAGATCTCATGTGTTTTCTCATCAGGCAGCATGATGCGGTGGGCAGAGTTCTAGATTCGATGTTAGTAGAAGGATTCATTTTCAGTTCTTGCTTCTGATACTTAGTAGCTCTGTGATTCTGGACAAGTCACTTAACTGTGCTGGGCCTATTTCCTCATCTGTAAAATAAGGAGGTTGGATTTCATGGCCTTTAGGTTCCCTTCTAGTTCTAAATCTTCAATTCTGTGAGTTACCATTTCAGTATAGATCACTCCCAAATAATCTTGCATTTCTAAGTGTATTTGACATCTCCATTTAGACATGTATCACAGACTTCTCAGTCTGAACATGCGTAAAACTAAATTCATTAAAATTCCTCCTAAACCTTTCCCTCTTCCTAACTTCCTGTTTATATAGGGGCACCATCATTTTCTGAGGTACTCTAGGTAACAGCCCAAGTGTTGTCCTTGATTCTTCTCCTTCCTTTCCTTTCCCCCCCCCCTTGCTTATGTCCAATAAGTTGCCGATGAGTCTGGTAAATTCTACCTCTCCGACATCTCTCATGTGTGTCCCCTTCAATCAATCAATCGATCAGCTAGTATTTATTAAATTCCAGCTACGAACAGGCATTGTGCCAAGAATACAAATACAAAGTAACAATTCCACTTAAAAGGAACTTAAGGTGGGAAACACAAATGCAGAAATAAACATACACAGAAAAAAATACAGAGAGCAAACACAAAATAGATCAATACAAAATAATCTGGGAGGGAGTACGCTAGAAGGGAGAGGAAAATCAGAAAAGGTTTCCTGCCTAGAGTAGTTCTTGGGTTGAATCTTGAAGGAAAGGAGGGACTCTTTGACAGAGGGGTGAGGATGGAATGCATTCCAGGCCCAGGGGTTGGTCAGTGCAAAGACTTCCAGGAAGAAGGAGTGTCTGAGGAAGGGAGATAATATAAGTGTGTGTCAGTCTCACATTGTGTGGGAAGGAAAGAAATATCCCCTGAGGTCTTTATCTCTCAACTTTGACTACTGTAACCATCTCCTAATTGTTGTCCCTGTATCTAGCCTTTTTCCTTTCCAATCCATCCTCTACATACCTTCCAAAATGATATTCTTAAAATATAGGTTGACCATCTCACTCCCTTCTCATAAAATTCCTTTGCCTCCTTCTCATATTAAAAATGTAATGTGAACTCCTTCATGTTGTGTTTAAAGTCCTTTACAGTCTGGCTCCAGCCTGTCTTTCTGAACTGACTATGCATTTCTCTCCCTCACACATTAATTTTTGTCAACAGGAACATCGAGAAGATGTGGGAATCTCCCTCTTCTGTTTGGAATGTTTTCAGTGACAGTGGCAGACATTTTTGGCAAGCATCCATCTCTCTGTTTTTTTATTTTTTATTTTCCTCATTCCCTCATTCACTAGTCATCTTCCCATACTGTGTTTTTTTGACTGAATATCTTATCATCTTGCAGAACATTTTAAATAAGACGCATACCCCTCAGTCTATACACCCAATCCATATATGAAAAACAAAGCAGATGAAGAATAGCAGTGTCACAGATGTTGATAGGCAGTTGGAAGGACAGCTCTCTGTTAGTCCAGTTGTATTTGTATTTTGTATAGATACTGTAGAAAAACAGTATTTGGTCCAGAATTGACTAGGAAAAATATGGTGTCTTGGATTTGTGAAATTGCACAAAATTGTTCTCTAAAACAAAAATGTGTCTTGTAAGGTCACCCTCCCCTCCAAAAAAAATTCATGATGCTATATTTTGCTTCAGATCATACAATATGACAGTTTCCAAAGAATTGTGTATGACCCCCAGGGCAGTGAAGAGAATTGTATGTTGGGCATAAATGAGTTGCAGGATATCATCTATGATGCCCTTTTTATTAGATATATGAGGGGTATATGGGGTGTTCAGGGAGAATTAGCACCACCGGTGTGAGGGTGGTAAACCCAGTTCATGTGCAAGTCAAGTCATCACCTGTCATTGGTCCTCTTTGAAAATGAAGGAGGAACAACAACTGTACTGTGTGTTGTGTTAAGGACTGGAAGGAAATACAGAATAAATAAAGCTTGGGCTTTGTCTTCAGGGAGTTTACAACAATAAGTTGACATTTATATAGGACCTTTTAAGGTTTTCAAAGTTCTTTTCATGCAGTATCTCATTTGAGCCTTATAACCAGGTATTAACACCTACATTTTACAAATAAAAAATCTGAAGCTGGAAGGTTTAAGCCATTTGCCCTAAATCAGTCAGTTGATCAATAAACATTAAATTGCTACTATGTGCCAGTCATTGGAGACAGAATGATAAAAAGAAACCATTCTTGCCTGTGAGGAGCTTCAATTCAGTTGGTGAAAATCACATGCGCACAGATAAGTAAATTCAAAATATTTACAGAGCAATTCAAGTTAATTTTAGGAGTTGGAGGCGGGTGCAATAACAGCTGGAAGGAATTGATGTTTGAGTTGAACTTTGAAGGAGTTCATGCATATAAGATGATTAAAAATCTTTTTTTTTTTAATGTATTTCTTTATGTTTTGAGGCCCAAAAGCCAGGAGATAGGTCTGCTGCTTCCTTGTACCTAGAGGGAATTCCTTACTCCCCTTCTCTATTCTATAGGAATTCACATTAAGAAATTCTAGTTCAAAAAGTTTTGGCTATTCCTTAAAACAGGGTTTCTTAACCACTTTTGCGTTATGGATGCCTTTGACAATTTGGTTAAGCCTGTGTATCTCTTCTCAGAATAATGCTTTTAAATGCATAAAATAAAATAATAAGATTATAAAGGAAACATTTTATTGAAATATATTTATCAAAATATTAAAACATAAATGCATGGGTACTAGGTTAAGAACCATTGCCCCAAAGGGTCTAATAGCCTAAATACTTCACCCATAGCAATTTTTAGTAGTAGTCTTTAAATACTTTTTGTTGTGGGCTGGTAGATGTGTATCTATGGCATACCACTGAGGGTTCATCACTGAGGGTTCATCACAGTGAAGGAACTTTGGGGACAGGGTATTGTTATAACTGAGAATCTCTTCAAAGGGAAAGTTGAAAGGGAGTGTGTTTTGACTCAGTATCTGAGAAATGCAGAAAGCATGGATAGGGACCAAAACTAAGAATCAAGCTATGGAATGCCAGTCATGGGGAGAATGAGGAAACTAAAACTAGATCAGGGGTATGATTAGTAAATAAATGTCAGATATAGGATTTGAATCCAAGTTTTGCGTTCTTAGATGTTGTACTAAGTTTCCTATTCAGCCTTAAGCATAGATGATTTCTTATATATATATGGTATTTTGTGTTATTTACGTTCTCTTCTAGTATGGCGAATGAACTAAAGACAGAAAGGGGCATATTTTTTCAATTCAAATTTATAAAGTATTTTACTCATTACAGAAATCATTTCAATGAAGGGAGAATATATTGATAAATGAAATTGTTAGTGAAAGCTATGATGTTTGTAAGTTATTACCTGGAGATTTGAAAGTGCTTCTAAGAATTTTAGTAAACTAGAAATTTCTGAGTTAAGTCAGGGAAGAGATTTGTCCTTTTTTTTTTTTTTTTTTTTTTTGGACAGAGATTAACTACTTAATGACGTCAGGAATTTAATAGGTAATAAGATCTCCATCAGTATAATCTCACCTTCTCTAATGATATGGCAAAGAATTCATTAGAGCTATCGCTTTTGTATTCTTTAGAGATTGACTGGAAGGAGCTAATTTCCTTTCTCTGTTTCAAATTTGTAAGATTCTAGGAGCGGAAAAACGAGCCCTTTTTCTTCAGGATGCCTCCCAGTGAAGTCAAAACATGAATATCTTTTTTTTTTTTCTATATTGATTCCATTTAGCTGCCATCTCTCATACACATTGATATGTGTAGCCTCCTGGATTTTTTGTGATATACCTATATGCTGCATTGGTTTGAATCCAGGCCATCACCTGATTGCAGTTTATAATTGGTATTGTCTTACAGTATTATATACAGTAGCTCTGTGTTTTTGCCTTTGAAAAAGATCTCATTTTAGGAGTTTGACCTATATTGGACCAGAAGTTAGTAAAGTCCAGTATCTACTCAGAAGGGTTGGAATTAATTAAAATTAACAAACAATTCTTAAGTGCCATATATGATAACAAGTCAAGAAAGAGTGTTCTACATTGTTACAGTTTTTCTCAAATTCTTTTGAATATCACATTCAATTGTGTTCACGTAATATATACTAAATACCTATTCTTTGCAAGCTATCTTCCTAGAATACTGGGAATCTGAATCTATATCTATATCTACTTATCTATGCAATATAAACCATTCATACTTAAATATATCATAGTATAACATACTGGAATAGAATTGATTAACATTTACAAAGAGCCTTAAGGTTTACAAGGATGTATCACATACACATCATGTGTATGTATGTATGCATGCATGCATGCATACACACTCATGTACACACATACACATACATACATACTATATATACATATATGCATACATAGATATATACATAATCTCATTTGATTCCCATCACTACCCTATAATGTAGGTGCTGTTATTATATTTTTCAGATGAGAAAACTGATGCTGAGATGTTAAATAACTTGCTTGAGATCACATTGCTAGTAAGTATCTGAGGCTGGATTTAAATTCAGGCCTTCCCAGCCCTAGGTCCAGCATTGTCTCCACTACTCCAGCTTTCTTATATTTGTCCCCTTTTGGATTTCTTTCAGTGATGTGTGGTGCATAGATTTGGAACTTTAGGATAAAATTAGAATTGAGCTAGACCTTTGGTAGAAGGAACAAGGAGTGAGATAGGGATGTTACTTTAAACCGTTATAACAAGATTAAAATAAGGTAGGTTAAAGTGATAGGATACCATACAGGCCTAATCAGGTGGTCTTTGTTGGGTTTTGCGGTGGGCATTAAGGATGTGGCAAAGAGGGACCAGTGAACATTATTTTATCTTTCAAAAAGCCCAAAGGCTGTTTAAAAAACCTCAGCACCACCACTTAGTGACTTCAAGACAAAAGGTAGAGACAGGCCCTTCTCTGAACAGAGAATTGTTAATAGCAGGGTACCCTAGGGATTAGTTCTGGGATTGGTCTTATTTAATGTTTTCAGAAATAATCTGGAAGAGAAATTTCACAGTGAAATTTACAAGTTGGTAGATGACACTAAGCTGTTTCACAGAGTAAAATGACAAGCTGATGAGGAAGGCCTCTGAAAGCCAGATGAATGAATAGAAAAATGACAGATGAGATTAAACACAGAAAAATGTAAGGTAATGCATTTGGGTGGGTGGGTGGGAATAATCCAAACTGCTTTTAAGAGAATCTGTTTCTAGCCAAGAAAAGGATTTTGAAATGACTTGTCTAGTATTCCCTGAAGACTTCAGCTCAGTACTTTGCTACAGTTAAAAAGGCCTACAAAGTACTAGGCTGCCCTCTGGATTGGAAAGGGTCAAACAAAAGTAGTTAACAGATAATGGAAACCCAATATAAGTGAGGAGGTGGTAAGAAGACAGCATTAGGTGCACTCCTTGCTTTCAGATCACTGGGCCAGGATGAACTGTCCTAGGGTAATAAACTGAACCAGCAGACTGAGCAACCAGCAATTGCCTGAGTTGTTGTTAATCTTAGAGATTGGGAGTGGGCATGCAGGACTGGAGGGCAATTATCCTGATTTTCCAAAAGGGTGAAAGAGTAGAGTCTTAAACCAGGGAGGTGAGCTTGGCTCAAATTCCCGGAAAAATTATACAACACTTTAAAAAACTTGGTTAGGTTTTACATTGACCCTTTGTTTGGTTTCCAGCAGGTAAGGCTGTCCATCAGCTGTTAGTGCCCTCCTTCCTAAACTCCCTTGTATTTATTCTGTGTATACTTATGTACGTAAGCAGTGCAAAAAGAGGCATTCTTAAGAGTGACAACACCATAGATGGATGGAGATTACAGGAGGAGAGCAGATGACAAGGAAGATCATAGGTGTGCATGTACTTTTTATCTCGTGGTTCCACAGATATCCCAGTTGGTGGCTTGTACTTGCAGGACTTTGATTGAAGTGGGAGAAGGAAGAGGAAGGGAATAAGCATTTATATAATGCCTGCTATGTGCCAGACCCTGCGCTAATCACATTAAAAACAACAACAACAAATATTTTATCTTTATTTTATATTTACAACAACCCTGGGAGGTAGTTACTATTATTAGTTTTATTTTACTGTTGAGAATACTGAGGCAGACAAAGGTTAACACTTGCCCAGGGTCACACAGCTAGTAAGTATCTGAGGCCTGATTTGAACTCAGGTTTTTCTGATTCTGGACCTGGTACACTTTCCACTATGCCACCAGCTGCCTTCAAAGGCCTACCCAGAATTCAAGTTTATATATAGTTTTTAGACAAATAGTTGATATGGAACTAATAAGATGACTATCACCAGTGGGGTGAGACAGAAGCTGGGCCATTGGGGTGAAGGTACTCTATGAATTGCTTGATAAAAAATGTGGAATGAAGAGCTAGGAGCCAGGAAACTTAACTCTACCTGTGTCATCCAAGGCTAGCAAGCAGCTTGGGATGGGAAACACCATTACTATACATGCATCTTACGAGCAGAAGTTGAACCAGTCAAACTGGGGTTCACTGGCTCACAGTGTCTATGTTGCCTTCCCTGAAAGAATATAAGATCCGTGAGAGCAGAGATGGTTTCATTTTTGCCTTTGATTTCTCACTGCTTCACCTGGAGCCTGTCATTTAGTAGGTGCTTAATAAATATTAATTGAGTGAAAATGATGTCCTGTAAAAAGTTAAACAGAACCACTGAAATGAATGATTGTACCTGACAGTATGTGATTTTCTGTATTTACACAAAATTCCTTCTTTAGCTCTAAATTTGTGGGACCAGTGAGAAGATCAGTAAGTCATTGTTTTTCTAATTTATCGGAGTGAAGGTGTAGAATGATATGAGTCTCTTTCGCACTCAGGCTTCTTGCCTCCTTCCCTACTACTTTTACTCCTCTTTTTCTCTATTCCTTCCTCTCTTCCTCCTTCTTTTCCCCTATTTCTCCCTTTCTCTTTGTACCTTCCTTTTGTTATCTGCCCCTCCCCTACCCCCATTGTAATATGCACAGATGGGTTCTCCTCTTCTCTTCGGCTTATTCTGTATCAGATCAGTTGGAAGGAAACACCATCTGAAATCCACAGGGCATGGTGTTAATGTGGTCTGAAGAGAGTAAGCATAGGTGTTGCTGCTTCAGCCTCTCAAGTAGACACATCACTAAAGTCACAGTAGATGGACCCTCTTCTCTTAATTCACGAGGGCACTAGGTTATACCGTCTAAAGCTGGGAGGACCTCAGAGGTCATCTACTCCCTTCCCTTTTATATGGAAACTAGCCCAAAGAAGTTAAATAATTTTCACAAGGTCACAAAGATATTAAGTGGCAGTACCACAATCAGAACTCAGGTCCCATGAGTCCAAGTTCAGCACTCCATGATATACGCATTGCCTCTGATAACTGAAAGAAGTGTTTTAAAGCCCTTCTTTTAAAAGTATGTCCTTTAAAATGTCACTAAAACACGCTTTTTTTCATGAAGTTTTCCTTGATTAATTTTACTCTGATCAAGTAGCTTTTTCAGTTCTAAATCCCCCTTTACACATTCTCTCTGCACTTACTCATAATCTGCTGTGAGACTCTAAGACCCTAAAATGTTAGGGACTCTTTCTTTAGTATTTTCAGGAGTCCTTATGACTTTGCTTTTGCAGTGGTTGCTCTTTCAGTGCTGATGTCTGCTTTACTGCAGCCTTGGATAAGTCACTCGTCCCTTATCCAAAATAAGAATATTGGAGACTACCCCTCTCACGTTTTAGAGGCATTATTTTAGGAGAAAACAGACCAAATATACTGAGCTGGAAATGTGCAAGGGATTGTATGAAAACCTAATCCTGATTTTTTAAAGAATATTTTTGGAAAAAGCACTACAACTTTTTTGTGTATAAATTAGTTTGTTGCCCCTACATAATCAGTTCAGTTCAACTCAAGGATCAGTACTGAGAAGTTAGGGGGTGCATTTGTTGCTGTTTTTCCTTTCTCAAAGAGGACCCTGACTTCAGAGAAGTGATGCCATGACATGCAAGTGAATTGAATTTACGTGAGGGAGGACTGTGCAAAGTTAACAGCCTCACTTTCTCCTCTGGACTTAGCTGGATCCAGTGGTGAGATAAAGATAAATCATCATGACTGGAGATGGCCCTCAATGCAGTGGGAGGTCTTGGCTTTTTAAAGCTAAGGTCTTTAACAGGTCTTAGTTATGCTAGGTTGTGCCCATTCAGTGATTAAGGTTAGAAAAGTTCAGCAAATTGAATATAGAATCACAAAATCTGAATTTGAATCACATCTTAACCACCTTAAACAAATCACTTAACCTCTCTAAGCCTCATTGCCTTCTTCTGTAAAATGAAGGGGTTGATCTAGGTGACTCGTAAGGTTCTTTCTAGCTTTTAAACTCCTATTGAGGTTGGCACAGTGGATAGGATGCCAGGCCTGGAGTCAGGAAGACTCTGATTGCTGAGTTCAAATCTGGCCTCCGATACAAGCAGTGTGACCCTGGGCAAGCCACTCAACCCTGTTTGCCTCAGTTTCCTCATCTATAAAATGAATCGGAGAAGGAAATGGCAAACCACTTCAGTATCTCTGCCAAGAAAACTCCAAATAAAGAGTTTGCCACAACTAAAAACTAACTCAACAACACGTGGCAAGCACCATTCTGGGTACTGGGAAAGCCAAAATCAGTCCTTGTCCTCCTGGAGCTTATATTTTGATATGTATTATTATTAAATTCCTAAACATTTCCCCATAAATACTTTTTGAATCCAAAATGATGACTTAATCAAGACATTCTGCCTCATGAGCCACATACCAAATGGATAAACATGATAGTCTTAAGATTAAGTGTTGCCAGGGCTCAGAGTACAAGATTCATAGTTCTTGTTGCAGCCTTACTAAAGAAGCTTTGATTCTTGACACTGCTGATGCTATGGTATAGGGTTGAAGTAATTAATCAGTTTTATAATGGAATTGGGAATTAACTAGTCTTTTCTGAAATCTAAGATAAGATATGTGACAGTATGTCTGCTAAAAAAGGAACCTCACCTGGAATCTGTAATTTTTGGCCATATTTGGGCAGTATATGCAGTCTCTAACTTAAGAATGTTAGGAAAGTGGTTTTTTTTTTTTTAATGGAAATCAGAATGGAAACCACACCTGACTAAGAAACCTTTGTTAACACATACTGTATTAACAATGTACATTTTCCTTCCACCATTTTCTTTTTTCAGGATTAGTGCTTTACCTGTCCTTTACCATTTACCACTTCATGACTTTGGGACAGGGTGGCTAGGTGGCTCATTGAATACAGCACCAGCCCTGGAGTCAGAAGAACCTGAGTTCAAATCCAGCCTCAGACACTTAATGCAAAAACTAGCCATGTGACCTTGGACAAGTCACTTAACCCCAATTGCCCTGCCTTCCCCCTCCAAAAAAAAAAAGGCAAAATAAAAAAAAGAATTTGGGGCCTCTTTTCACCTTCCAACTATACTTTTCCATCTGTGGTGTGAGACAGAGGCTTCATTAGGAGAGGGGCTAAAATCAGATGAGGAATGTGGTTGTTGTCTCCTGAAGGTGAGGGATTAGAATTGGCTCTAAGAGTTCTGGGGTAAGTAATAGAAAAAAATAGGAAGATGGTTTGAAGTAGTCATTCCTGGGGAAGGTAGATGTAGCAGCAAACTATGGCTTTATGTAAGTGTAAATGTGAGATTAACCTCTTCATAAGACAGCTGGTGGCACAGCAGATATAGGATCCGGCATAGAGTCAGAAAAACCTGAGTTCAAATGGGACCATAGCTGTATGACTCTGGACGAGTCATTTAACCTCTGTATGTCTCAGTTCCCTCAACTGCAAAATGGAGATAATAGTAGCACGAACCTCCCAGGATGGTTATGGAGATTGAACAAGATATTTGTTAAGAAAAAACAAAGGCATTTAGCACGTGCCTGGCACAGAGTAGGCACTATGGAAATGCTTACTCAGCTTCCCCACTCTGCTCCCTTTTTTGGCTTTCTCATCCTCCAGGAAGTAGGCCACCCATTTCTGCTACTTGTTCATTCTCATCAGTTTTTCTCCTTCTTTAATTCACACTGTGAAATTGCATAACTTCTTGCCAACCCCTTGTCCTTGAAGCAAAGGACCCGTCTCAACTGTCTCTTAATATTTGGTTATGTTCCCTTCCCCTCTCCCTTTCCCCAGACAATGGGGAAACTGCTCCTATTTGTTCTTTCTTCCTTTTCAATTATAGCTCATAGAAAAAAAAATCAAATTTAGTGTTAATGGTAGGTCTTTGGGTATATAAGAGGCTGAAATTAGATTCACCCACATTTCTGGGGGTGAGAAGAGTGGTATAGAGATAATGGAGTGCTTGACTTACAATCAGGAGAGACTGAGATTTAAATCCCGACTCTGATACTTAGTAGAGACAATCCATGGATATTTTAGATTGATGCTCTGTTTTCTGTGTTCTTATATTCTAGGTAGTGTTTTTATCTTATTTTGTGTATTATGGTATTCAGATCCCCTTATCATGTTCTTCTGGATTGCCTTTTATGCTTAGTTTGATTCTACCCATCTTGTCTTTACTATCAAAGTATTTTATTTGTATAGAGATTATTTGCTCTTTTAATATCATTGCTTTTTTTCCTCTTTTTACAGATTGTCCTTCAATGCATTATATTGATATTCCCATTTATTTGTTCTTTCTTTTACTTCTTTGAAGAGACTTACCATTATGCATTCCAAGTTTATCTATTTTGCTAATTATTTCTGCTGTGCAGGTCATTAATCCTATTTGTTTCCTTTTAACTTTGAAGATTTTGGTTTTTCTTTTGAACTGTTCTGGCAGGGAATTTAGAAGAGCTCAGGCAAGCCTCTGCCCTTACTCCTACTGTGATTCCATGTTCCCTCAGAAACCACAGTACCCTGGACTTCATTAGGTCTTAGTTTTATTGGTCATATATGCCAATGATAATAATAGCTGGCATTTATATAGGACTTTATAATTTTTAAAGAACTTTACACATGCTGTTTCATTTGAATATTAAACTCATAACTGTCATCTAAGTACTAGAGATATTGTTTTACAGATGAGGAAACTGAAGTTCAGAGCAGTTGAGCAGTTTTCTAATAGTCACATAGCCAGCAAGTGTAAGAGGCAGAATTTGATCTCTGGTCTTTCTGAAAGCCAGTTCTATCTACCCTGGCATCCACCATTTGTGTTATGGCTGGTTTCACATGTACTGCTAGTCCCTTGTAGGCTGTACACTAGAACATCTGCCTTCAGAAAATTTAGGGAGATTGATTTGGTTTTTGTCAGCAGTGCTCAAGGAGCTATCCTTTTCTTGAAAATGATCTCTAATTAATACATCTTGCCTCCTGCATTGGCCTCCTCCTTGTCCCCTCTCTCTCTTCCTCCAACTCTTGGCTTTCTAATATCCTTCTCAACACTAGTGAAGGTACTATCTGTCACATGATTCCTAGAAAAGGTGTTTTCTTCCCTAAGATGCTGAAATAAAGCTCAAATTCAATGAAAAAAAAGAACATTTCCAAATGATGTATGAAAGTAAGTAATTCTAGCAAGGTGTTCTATTTCCAGAAAACTAGTGATTCCATGATACAGCTAGCATATGTGATGTTACATGAAATTTGTTTCTAAAGAAGATATTGTGAAGCTGTAGATTTGAAAGGGAGGCAGTTGATTGATAGGACCTTTAAGTGCTCCCAGGCTAGGCAGTCACTGCTTATTTCAAAGGCAAGAGGATTATTTGAAGGAAAGCAAAGTAAGAGCTAGCCCTGATCTAATGTTGAGATATATACTCATGCATGCAGAAGGCTTTCATTTCTATCATACATAGTTTGCTTGGAAGACTTGTAATACTGTGGAGAAAACAGTGAAATTGGAATCACAGAACCTCGGTTGGATACCTGGATTTGTTCCTTATTACTTTGGCAAGTTGTTTAACCTTTCTGGGCGTCAGTATCTTCATCCATAAAATATGGGATTTGGAGTAGTCTTTAAGTTTCCATTTAGCTCCAAATCCATGATCCTATGAAATTTGGTACACTATTTTTAGAAAAGTAGATTCCAGGATGGAGGAATAAGGACAGAGACTTGCTTGAACTCCCCTAAATTCCTACCAGACAACTTTAAAACAATGCCTCAAAACAAATTCTGTAGTGGCAGAACCAACAAAAGTACAGAATGAAACAATTTTCTAGCCCAAGGCAATTTAGAATGTTGAGAGGAAAAGTCTGTCACAACTAGGTGAAAGTGGAACTCAGTCCATATGAGAGCAGATTGACCCCCAGAAAACATTAGGGGTGATTGAATTGGCATTGGCTGCTTCCAAAGCTCTCAGTCCATAGGCAGTAAGGGAATTGGATAGAAGGAGATTACCAGGGACTCTTTACTAACACTGAGTGCAGGACTCTCTGTTTCACTTCCCATAGAAGGTTCCAGGTAGCAGTCCCAGGGAGAGGAGAAACATTAATATATTAGAGCTGGTGGCCACAAGGGAGTAGGGGCCCTGGTCACAGTTCCATGGAGGAAAAGAGTGCTTGTGATCACTTACCAGTTGGAGCACAGGGCAGGAGAACAATGACTATACCCTTGTACCACTTTTGAAAAACTGAAAACTTACAGACCCCCAGAACTAGTTCTGAAAACAGTAGCATAAAAAAACCCTGAATCTTGGAATATTGCTCCCTCCACCCCAGGAGCAGAACTCAGCTTTAATATAAAGTTGTCAAGAAATAGGCTAGAAAAATGAGCAATCAATAAAAAAGAACCTGATTATAGAAAGTTTCTATGGTGACCAGGAGGATCAAAAGAAAAATTCAGAAGAAGACAACAATGATACCAAGAAAAAAACCCCCCCAAAAAACCCCAAAACCCCAAAACCCAACCTTACATGCAAAAGCCTCAAAGAAAAATGTGAATTGGTCTTCAGGCCCAAAAAGAACTCCTGGACAAGCTCAAAAAAGATTTTAAAAATCAAATAAGAGAGGTAGAGGAAAAATTGGGAATAGAAATGAGAGTGATGCAAGAGAATTATGAGAAGAGTCAACAGATTGGTAAAGGAGGGACAAAAAAATACTGAAGAAAATAATATCTAAAAAACAGAATAGGCCAAGTGATAAAGAAGAACAAAAATCCACTGAACAGAAGAACTCCTTAAAAACCAGAGTTTATGGAAAGAATGGAAAATGGAAAGAATGGAAAAAGAGGCATAAAAATTCACTGAAGAAAATAATTCTTTAAAAATTAGAATTGGTCAAGTAGAAGCTAATTACTCTGAGACATCAAGAACAATAAAACAAAATCAAAAGAATGAACAGATAGAAAAACAAGTAAACTATTTCATTGGAAAAACAACTGACCTAGAAAACAGATTGAGAAGAGATTATTTAAGAATTATTGGACTACCTGAAAGACATGATCAAAAAAAAAAAAAGAGCCTAGACATCATCTTTTAAGAAATTATGAAGGAAAACTGCCCTGATATCTTAGAACCAGAGGGTAAAATAGAAATTAAAATAATTTATTGCTCACCTCCTGAAGGAGATCTCAAAAGAAAAACTCCCAGGATTATTATAGCTAAATTCCAGAGCTCTAATTTGGAACTATGGCTAGAGGGCTATAAAACCGTGCATACCCAGCAACACCACAACTGGGTTGGTATCGCAAAGACATCATAAAAAAAGGAGAAGATGTACAAAAATATTTATAGCAGTTCTTTTTGTGGTGGCAAAGAATTGGAATTTGAGCGGATGCCCATTAGTTGGGGAATGACTGAACAAGTGGTATATGAATGTAATGGAATGCTATTGTGTGCTAAGAAATGATGAGCAGCTAGATTTCAGAAAAACCTGGAAAGACTTACATGAACTAATTCTGAGTGAACAGAGTCAGGTGACCATTGTGCACAGCAACAGCAACATTGTAAAATGATCAACTTTGATAGACTTAGCTCTTCCCGACAATACATTAATCTATGATGGTTTCAAAAGACTCATGATAGAAAATACTTCCACATCCAGGAAAAGAACTATGGAATCTGAATGCAGATCAAAGCATACTATTTTCTTTTTTTTTCCTTTCTCATGGTTTTCCCCTTTTGTTCTGATTCTTCTTTTACAACATGATTAATGTGGAAATATACTTAATATGATTGTACATTATATTCTTTTTCAGATTGCTTGTCCTGGGGAGGGAAGAAGAAAAATATTGGGACTTAAAAATCTTGTAAAAGTGAAGTTGGAAACTATCTTTACATGTAATTGGAAGAATAAAATACAAATAAGTGGAAAAAAATAAATTACAGAGCTCCTAGGTCATGAAGAAAATATTGCAAGCATCCAAAATGAAACAATTCAGGTAACTTGGAGCTATGGTCAGGATCACACAAGATTTAGCAGCTTCTACATTAAAGGATCAGAGGGCTTGAAGAGGATATTTCAGAGGGCAAAGAAGCTAGAATTACAACCAAGAATCACTCACAAAGCAAAACTGAGTATAATCCTTTGGGGGAAAATGAACATTCAGTGAAATAGAGGTCTTTCAAGCATTTCTGATGGTGGTTGAATTGAAAATGTGACTTTCAAATATAAGAAGCAAGAGAAGCATAAAAAGGTAAACAAGTAAGAGAAATTATAAGAGATTCAATAAGGTTAAGCTGTTTTTATTCATACACGAGAAGACTAGACTTACTTGTAATTCCCAAGAACTTTAACATTATTAAAGGGTGGTTATAAGGAGTAAGAGTTGACTTTGATTGAATGATATCTAAAAAAATTAAGGGTAAAGAGGGATGCACTGGGAAAGGGGAGAAGTATCAGATAGAGTTGGATAATTATCTCACATTAATAAAATGTGTGAAAGAACTTGTACAGTTAGGGGAAGAGGGGGGGTGTTAGACAACACTTGAATGCATTAGAATTGGCTCAAAGAGGAAATAACATACACAGTCAGTTGAGTATAGAAATCTGTCTTATCCTACAGGAAAGCAAGAGGGGATTGTTTTTATTTTTCCTTTATTCTTTTAAAAAAATAAATTTATTTTTTAGTTTTCAACATTCATTTCTACAAGATTTTAAGTTACAGATTTTCTCCCTGTCTCTCCCCTACCCACCACCCCAAGATAGCAAGCATACTTAATATCCCTTCCCCCAATCTGTTCTCTCTTTTGTCCTCCCGCATACTCTCTCCTCCTCCCCTCTTTACTTTCTTGTAGGGCAAGATGGATTCCTATACCCCGTTGCCTATATATCTTATTTCTTGGTTGCATGTAAAAAACAATTTTTAACATTTGTTTTTAAAATTTTGATTTCCAAATTCTTTGCCTTCTTTCCTCCTCACCTACCCCCACTGATAAAACAAGCAATTCAATATAGGTTGTGCATGTGTAGTTATAGAAAACATTTTCATAGTAGTTCAAAATGTGAAAGACTAACTGTATTTCCCTCCATCTTATCCCATCCCCATTTATTCTGTTTTCTCCTTTGACCCTATCCCTTTTCAAAAGTGTTTGCTTCTAACTGCCCCCTCCCTTCTACTATCTCCCCTCTTATCCCCCTCCCCCCTCCTTTCCTGTAGGGTAAGATACCCAATTGAGTGTGTATGTTATTCCTTCCTTAAGCCAAATCCAATGAGAGTAAGGTTAACTCATTCCCTTTCACCTAAATACCCATAAAATATGACTCTAAACAAATTTTAGGGCTCCAAAACTCTCAAAAATACAGAAAACACATCTCTAGCTAAAGGCAGCTCAGCAGGTGGGGCTCATAGCAGCAGGCTGCGAGGCCATGGCAGGCCTAGCACAAAACCCCGGCCAGGCACCAGGGTGGTTGAATGGAGCCGCAGCTCGAGCCTATAGGAGAGCAGATCTGCGGCACTGGAGGTACAGTTTCCACATTTATCAGGCCAGAAGAAAAAAGGCTAAGAGAAAGGTCAGTGGAGTTTGCTAAATTTGGGGGAGAAAAGAGGTCTGGCCAAAACTGCTCCCAGGGCAAGGAAGCAGCAGGAGGCAGCTGTGGCAGCAGGAATGGCTGAAAGCAGCAATGGCTGAAAGCACCTCCACTGGGCTGCTTCAGAGGTCCCAGCCTGCAGATAGCAGGGGGGCTGAGGCAATTGATTAGGGCCAAGGGCTCTTGTGTTGAGCGGCCTGGATCTGGATCATGGTCTTGAGTGGTGGTCCTGGGGTGCCCTTTCAGTGAGCCAAAGTTGGGGGGGGGCTGCAGCACCCACCTAATAGCTCTGGCAGTTGTGAAAACCCCAGCGATTTGAGGCAGAGCTTTCCCCCACACCCCCGGAAGCAGAGTTCCACAGAGCTAAAAAATCAAACAATTAATTGACTGGCCAACATGAGGAAAAGGAAGCATAATAAGAGCAGCAATAAAAATCTAGAATCCTTTTT
>CM053598.1:161203436-161239679 GCA_028646575.1 Pseudocheirus occidentalis | reverse complement strand
TGTGACCTTGGGCAAGTCACTTAACCCCAACTGCCCTCCAAAAAAAAACCCAAAAAAACAAAAAACAAACACATTTATATATATCTATATATAATAATAATTATTATTAACTACATGCAACTGGGAATTAAGACATACAGGGACTGGGGTAGGGAGACCCTCCCTGCCCTACCAGAAAGTTAGAGGGGCGTTGGAGGAAGACATAAAAGAGAATAGATCAGGGGAGGGGATTTACAGTGGGATTACTGTTTTGGGGTTGGGTGTAGGGGAAAGAAGGAGAGAAAATTTGTAACTCAAAATCTTGTGGAAATGAATGATGTAAACAAGAAAATAAATTTAAAATATTTTTAAAAATGCTTGAAAGTCCTTTATTTCATTGAATAATGAATAATATTTTCTCCTTCAGTAGTATACTCAATTTTACTGGGTAGGTGACTTTAGGTTTTAATCCTCGCTCCTTTGACCTCTAGAATATCACAGTCTAAGCCCTTTTATCCCTTAATGTAGAAGCTGCTGTATCTTGTGTTATCTGATTGTGTTTCCACAATACTCAAACTGTTTCTTCCTGACATCTTGTAATATTTTCTCCTTGACCTGGGAACTCTGGAATTTGACTATATTATTCCTAGGAGTTTTCTTTTGGGCATCTTTCTCAAGAGGCAATCACTGAATTTTTTCATTTTCTATTTTGCCCTCTGGTTGTGGAATATCAGGGCATTTTTCCTTGAGAATTTTTTGAAAAAGGTGTCTAGGCTCTTTTTTTGATCATAGCTTTCAGGTAGTCCAATAATTTTTAAATTATCTCTCCTGGATCTATTTTCCAGATCAGTAGTTTTTCCAGTGAGATATTTCACTTTGCCTTCTATTTTTTCATTTCTTTCTAACTGCTTAATAGTATCTTGGTTTCTCATTGTCATTAGCTTCTCTTTGCTCCAGTCTAATTTTGAAGGAATTATTCTCTTCAGTGAGTTTTTGAAATTCTTTTTCCATCTGGGAAATTTGGCCTTTTAAGGCATTCTTCTCCTCATTGGCTTTTTGGACCTCTTTTCGTTTGAGTTAGTCCATTTTTAAGGTGTTATTTTCTTCAGTCAGGCTGTTGTCTCGTTTTTCATGATTTTCTTGCATCTTTCTCATTTTTCTTCCCAATTTTTCCTCTACTTTCTCTTATTTGATTTTTAAAAGCCTTCTTGAGGTCCTCCATAGGCTTAGATAAGTTCATACTTTTCTTGGAGGCTTTTGATGCAGGAGTTTTGATTTTGCTGTTTTCTTCTCGTTCTGTGTTTTGATTCTCTTTGTCCCCCCCAAAATGATTCTGTAGTCTGATTGCACTTCCTCTGTTTGTTCATCGTGTCAGCCAATTACTTGGCTTTTGAGCTCTTTGCCACGGTAGAACTCTGCTTCCAGAATGGAGAGTGCTCTGTCCCAAATTTCTGGGATTTTGTGCAGCTGTTGTCAGAGTCTTTTCCTGGCATCTGCCTCAGAACTGTGAGGAGGTCTTTCTCTCCATAGCCTCAACAAGATCTGCCACACCAGCGTTCCTTACCCCATGCCTGCCACCCAGTTCTGTGACCCAGATCCAAGCAGGGCAAACCAAGAGAATCTTGCCTCAGTGCCAACAGTGAGATTCCTGCAAATGCCCTCTAGACAGTCACTTGGTCCTTCTGTGATCTGTAGGCCTTTAGCTGGAAGAAGCAGCAGTTGCTTTTGCTGTCACGTCCACCTCTCTGGGGTCAGGGGCTGGGAGCTCTTCTCTCACTCAGGATCAGCAAGGTTCCCCATTGACCTTTTACTTTCTCATTGGAGTTTATGGGTGGAGTAGTCTGGAAACCCCACAGCTGCTGGTGATTCACTCACCTGAAGTCTTCTCTGGCCAGTCTGTACTGTGAGTCTGGGCCTATGCAGCTCATGCGGAACTGTGCTCTGCCTAATGTCCCTTGTGATTGACCCTTCCTGTTGGCCTGCCAGGCTGCTTTCAGCAGCTGATTTGTTTCTTTCTGGCACTTCGTGTCTTTTGTAGCTCTAAAATTTGTTTAGAATCATATTTTACAGGTATTGAAGGTGGTCAGAGCAGGAGTTCAATCAAGTTCCTGCTTTTACTACCTTGTCTTTCATTCTTGAAGAGGAACAATGACATCGTCTTGACTTGCAAAGAATTGGATTTTAGTGAGACAGAGCTGTGCATTAGCCTCACTCTTCTCCAGAGTCATCTGAGTCCAGTGGCCAGATACAGATCAGGACAACTGGAGATGGCCTTGGATACACTGGGAGACTTTAGCCTTTTTAAGCTAAGATTTTTTCCCAGGTCTCAGTTTGTCTGAGGCACAACCATTCAGTGATTTAAGGCTAGGTAAGAAATGAGGCAAAAGATAGCTTAGTTTGCCTACTCAAAAAAAAAAATCAGTCTGGGAGGGGTAAGACCCTCAGGGTTTCTGGCTAGAACAGAACAATTGATAAATGAGATAAATGTAGTAGGAGTGGTGGGGGTGGTGCTGATGATAGATGGGAACTTGGATTGGGGGAGGTGGTGGTCAGAAGCAAAACACTTTTGAGGAAGAAAGGAGTGAAAAGAGAGAGGGGGGAGAAGGGGGGAAAGAGAGAGAGAGAAACAGAGAGAGAGAAACATAGATACAGAGAGAGAGAGAGAGAGAGAGAGGAAGAGGAAAATGGGAAAAAAGGGAGGGAAATACACAGTTACTATAATAGTGAAGAAAGTTTTACATCAGTTTTCTCTTTAAGGCTTCATTTCTCAAATATGTGGAGAACTGAGTTAAATTTATCAGAATGCAAGTTACTCCTCAATTGATAAGTGGTTAAAGGATATGAACTGGATATTTTCACATGAAGAAATGAAAGCTATTTATAGTCATATGGAAAAAATGCTCTAATTCACTATTAATTAGAGAAATACAACTTACGGTAACCTAGAAATACCACTTCTCACCTGTCAGACTGGCCAGTATGATGAAAGAAAAATGCCAAATATTGGAGGGGATATAGGACAATTGGGACACTAAAGTGCTGTTGGAGTTTTGAACTGATTTCACCATTTTGGATATCAATTTGGAACTATGTTTAAAGGAATATAAAACTTTGCATACTTTTTACCCAGCAACACCACTGCTAGATTTGTATCTTAAAGGGATTATAAGAAGGGAAAAGTACACAAATATTGCTAGCAGTTCTTTTAGTGATGGCAAAGAATTGGAAATTGATGAGGTGCCCATGATCTGGGGAATGGTGAACAAGTTGTGGTATGTGATGGTGATAGAACACTAATGTGCTCTAAGAAATGATGAGCAGCTCTTTCTTTTCCATGTTTGGTTTTGTTTCCTTTATCCCATTGTTCATTCCATCGGTTACAATCCTTCTATACAACCAGGCTAATGTCCAATGTGGAAGTATTTGCAGAAACTATACTTGATTGCATGCTGCCATGGGGGTGGGGAGGAAGAGAGGGGAGAAAATTAGAAACTCAAGGGATTGTGGAACTGAATCTTGTAAACTAAAAGTAAACAAACAAATCAATAAAAAAATTTTTAATTCATGATGAACAGGATGCTTTCAGAAAAACTTGTAAATATGACTTATATAAATTGATGCAAAGTGAAGTAAGTAGAAACAGTGTAAACAGTGACAGCAATGTTATATGATGATGAAATGTGAATGACTTAACTATTTACAGTGATCTGACAATTCTAAAAGACTTATGAGGGAAAGTGGCATTAATCTCCAAAGAAAGAACTAATGAAGTCTGAATGCAGATTGAAGCATACTTTTAAAAAATTTTTTATTGTTTTTGGTAGACAACCTTCTGGCTAGTTTAGTTTGGTCTAGTGCTGGTTTATACTTGAAACCTCTTTGGTTTGATGGGATCTGCCCAAGCTTTTGCTTTACTGGCACGGTCTTCGTGAACTGAGGGTCACCTCCACCCATGGTGAGGCATTGGGTTTTAACAGAAGTTCAACTTCTCTAAACCCAGAAACACTTAGAAAATTGTTTGGAAAAGCTGGTGTCCAAAGGTGAACATAGAAAGTTGGTGACCAAAGTTAGCAATAGCGTATTGCCCATACCTAGCCTGTGGTTCTCACCTAAAATGAATCTGACTTTGATTTATACACACATACACACAGACACATACACATATCTATCTATATATCTATATCTACATACACATATATACTTTAATGGCATATATGGTCATCCTTCTTTGCAGTCATTGCCTTCTTATAAGTTGAAGCTAATCTTTTGGTAATATCCATTGACTGCTCCTATGATATTAAGAGGAGTTGGGAAATAAGAATGATCTCATATTTAATTGTTGATAAATAATTTGACAGTTACATATATTATATATATATATATATATATGTATACACACATGCGCGCACACACACACACACACACACACATATATATACATACACATACGAAGGCACATCTCTATACAATACAGATGTGTGAAAACTGGAAAACTAATGTGTTATTGGAGTTGTGAATTGATACAACCATTCTAGAAAACAATTTGGAACTATACCTAGCATGGTATAAAAATGTGCATACTCTTTGATCCAACAACACCACTTCTGGGACTATATCCCAGAGATATAAAGGAAGGGAAAAGGACCTATCTGTACAAAAATATTGATAGCAGTTCTTTTTGCGGTAGCTAATAATTGGAAATCAAAAGAATGCCCATTAATTGGGGAATGGTTAAACAGTCTGTGTTATATAATTGTGGAATATTATTGTGCTATAAGAAATGACAAGCAAGGTGATTTCAGAAAAACCTGAAAAGACTCGCATGAACTGATGCAAAATAAGTGAACAGAACCAGGAGAATGTTGTAGACAATAACAGCAGTATGGTTTGATAAAGCACTGGAAATGATTTAACTATTCTTAGCAATACAGTGATCCATGACAATCCTGAAAGACTAATGGTAAAGCATAGTATCTGCCTCCAGAGAAAGAGCTGATATTGTTTGAATGCAGACTGAGGCATGCTACTTTTTTCTTTCTTTCTTTTATTTTATTTGAGTCTTCTTGTACAAAATTACCAATGTGGAAACGTTTTACATGATTGTACATGTATAACATATTTGATTGCTTACTCTCTCAGAATCTGGACCTCAAAACTTAAAAAAAAAAGTTCAAAAATTACCTTAACATGTAACTGGGGAAAAAATTATATATAAAAAAGAAAAAAATACAAAAGCTCTTACTAAGTGCTTAATATTTATTAATTGATTGGAGCTCCCTGAAAAAAAGGTGTTTTTGTATTGTATAGCTGCAACAGAGGCATAACTCATTTTTCATCCAGGGATAAATTTGGACATGGAAACGTTACATCTAGGACAGTCTCCAAAGTGCCTTTGGATAAGTGAGTTTCACACTCTGAAACTGAATCATCAGTTAACTTCAATAAAAGCTGTTTTCAGATTCAAGTGTGAGAACAACCTACTGTGTCTTTCTGGATAATTCTCACACATATAGCCCTCTAGCGTCATACTTTCCTTTTCCCTTTCTTATGCCCATATTAATTTCTAAGCCATTTTCTCAGCATGCTTTTCTCCATAGTTCTTCAAAGAATCTGTCTTATTTCTTGGCTTTTTCTTTTAAAGTATGCACACAAATATTTCCAATCCCAACAGCTCTTCCCAAATGAGTCCTTTTACTCTTCAGCACCAACTTGCCTGGAGCAAAATTGGAGAAAACAAGTTTGATCAAAAGGGATATACATATAAAGTTGATAGCTACACGTAGACTTTTTATGTTACTTCTTCCTTTTTTGGGTCCCATGGCAGTTTTTTTTTCCCTGTTGATTTATAAAGTAATCGTAAAATCAGTCATTATCTTGATTGTATAAGGTGGCAGTAACAATGGGCAAGAGGTCTGTCCACTTTTGTTTTAAGAGGCAATGAAAATGCACCTCAAAATGCATCTGAACTGTTGCTTTTGAATGAAATTCTATTCAACACAGGGCCCCCAAGAATTCTGAGAACTTTCCTCAATGCTTTCCTCAAGTTCATTGAGACTGTTATAGGCCATCTATGTTAAGTATTACGGTCTGATTCCCAAATCCAGTACAACTTTCTCTAATACCAAATGATCCAGGAAATGTTGGTCTAATAACAAAACATTTAATTAAGATGTAAAAACCAAGTGACAGGCGAGAAATCAAGAAGTCGAGTCTTTTTATGCTAATCATAAACAAGTGCATCATTCCTTTAAATCTTCTAATGTGTTAGATGAAACTCCATTGTTCCCCCTCTTTTCTCAGCATGTTCTCAGTGGCTGGCATGGAGATCTGGTTGTTATTTCTCCTCCTCCTCTTCTTCTTCTTCTGAGTCTCACTCTTTATTAGTATAAATTGAGAAAAAATTAACTGATACTGAAAAATGTTTAGTCAGCTGGAGAGGAATGAAAAGTACCAAGTAGAGCTTTGACCATCAGCAAAGAGTAGGGGTATCAGGCTCCCCCAGGATATTAAAGGGAGTCATCACTGTCAGAGGAAGAGATGAACACTGTGTATACCAACATGCTGCTATTTGAGTTCACTCCAATTTCTGAACCATCACTTTGCCTTGGTCTAGAACTGAATCCTCATTCACTGAAGCCCAGCTCCAGGGACAGGGGTGGACACAGCTGGGGTATGTTGTGCAGAAAAGGAACTATTAACGGCTACCATTCACTGGAGAAACAGACAAAAAGGGATTTCATATGTTTTTCCATCTGTCTTTATGTTCAGATGCATTAAAAAAAAAACAGCCCAACAATCCAGAGACCTTCTGTAGAGATGACAAATATAAATATCAGGAAATCCAATTATACAGAATATACCACATTTAAACTGGGGTATATACATTCATTTTTTGGCAACATAGCTTAAGTGGCACTAATTACGCAGTGACCCTAAGGTTATTAACAAGAAGCCACAGAACTGTAGCTTTACCGTAGGTAGCTACATGGGCACTTGCCATCCCTAGGTGTTCCCATTTTCAAATACTTGAATAATACACCAGAGCTATACCAGTAAAAGCCGTATAAGAGGTCCTGTACCCAACTGATTCATGTTTATTCCCTGGGGCCTTGCTGCTCACAGCAACAGGACATGTTAGGTATAAAAGTAGTTAAAACCCAATTCACAAAAGCGATCACTTTTTTCTTCTTTCTAGGAAAAAGCAAGAAGTTAAGAATTCCCTTGAATTAGTGCTTAGACATGTGGGTTGGGAGAATGAGGAAAGTAATGGCAGAAGGACCCTGGTGTGCACATATGTGTAGGACACATTAAACAGTCATGGTTAGCTTCAGAAATACTGATAGAAAGATGATTTCCGATTTGCAAATCTCTTAAATTGCAGATAAATGGAAAAGGCCAGTAATAATACATTAAGATTAATTAACAGCATTTCAAGAATTAACTGAATGAGGGCTGGACTTTCCACTGTGTTCAGAAGACAAGGCACTTGGCTCTTCTCCGTCGTTTGGGTTGCAAAGCTGCTCTTGTGGCCATTTCAGAAACGTCCCTCACGCCCTCTTTGGTCTTTGCCGAACACTCCAAATATCTAAATGCACCAGTTCGCCTAGCCAGCTCCTTCTTCATCCTGGCCAGCTGCAGTTTTGTGGCCTCATCATTTTGAAGATCCTTCTTGTTTCCAACCATGATGATGGGTACTTTGGAACAGAAATGCTTCACTGTCGGGGTCCACTTTTCTCAGAGGCTTTCCAAACTATCAGGATGATCGATGGAAAAACACAGAAGTATAATATGGGCCTCTGGATAGAAAAGAAGTCTAAAGGGATCATAATCTACTTGACTAGGTGCGTCCCACAAAGCCAGCTCCACCTGTTTTCCATCCACTTCAATATCTGCTACATAATTTTCAGACATTGTGGGCATATAATTTTCAGGGAATTGGTCTTTGCTAAATACAAGCAGCAAACATGTCCTCCCACGTCCACCATCACTAACTGTAACCAACTTTTTCTGGATGGCGGACATAGCTCTGGGGGTTCTTGAGTCCCCATGTACCAGAAAACTGGTCCACAGACCATACATTCTGGCAGTTTTTACGCAGGAAGCCAGTGAACAATTGGGCCAGGAGCAGGAGCTCGAGTGTCAGCACTGGTATCTGTGGTGGTGAGGGTGGATCTGCTAACTTCTTGGAGTAAGCTAGAATGTATTGAAATGTCCCAGCTTACTTGATTCTAAGATCATCAGGATTCCACTAGGACCCACAACCTCTTCTCTACTTTCTCTTCTATACTCTTTACTATAACCTACAACTTAACTGCCTCACAGTAGGTCAGAAACACCCCATCACTCCCTGAATGCCAATCCCAGTCTCCCGTCTATATGATTTCCACAATTCCTGCCCCCCATCCTCCCAGCCTGGCTCCCTTTCTTTTCCCCCTCGTTTCCCAGGTTCGTAAAGTTAATACAGTCCTTGAATTCAGGCCCAAGGCCTCTTTGGAGACCAGTGTCTTGGAACCTTCCACATCACTGAGGGCCCTGAAGCTGTGCTGGGGTGCTCTCATTTAAGTGCAGACCTCATTTGATATAATAATAGCAATTATAAATTTAAAATCACTACCCAGTGAGGTGTATTTTTGGGGAAATAAAGTACTATATGCACTGTTATAGGTGCTGTTAGTAATTGTGGCAATGTATGTAGGAAATAGTTTTCTTCCTCTATTTGCTTTTTTCTGCTCTTAACATTAACTAATAATGATTATAGAAATTAGAATAAGAATGCTATGCACACACAGGGCAGGTAGATATTGTACAAGTCTGCCTTCCTTGACCAACCTGAGTGCCACTGATACATTATTCTGCTGAAATAGAACCCTTGCCTCATCTACTTTGAGAGGAAAAGAAATTCATCTATCTATTTTTGTATGAAGAACACATTGCTCAACTAGGAATCCCAGTACTGAAATAATTTCTTTTTGAATGAATCGGGGAGTGTACATTGTCAGGAGTATATCTCTGATTTGGCTTTTAAAATAGCATCTTTTCAATTGTATTTCAAAAAAAAGGTTAGTCAGTTATCTATAGTGACCGCCAGCAGCCATTTCTGTACAATTATTTTAGTAGCAGCAACCAGTACATTCAAGTAAAGAGAGCTTGGGAGTGGCTAGGAATTTTTTACATTGAACTATTCGTATTAGGCTACATTGATTTCCCTGGAGCTGCTCCAAGACTAATATGGCCTGAATATCTTTATACCTTACAAACCACTGCAGCTTCTCTTCCAGTGACTGTACTGGTGTGCCTCTCTCTCTCTCTCTCTCTCTCTCTCTCTCTCTCTCTCTCTCTCTCTCTGTCTCTCTGTCTCTCTCTCTCTCTCTTCCTCCCTCATTCTCTCCCTCTCTCTCTCTCTTCCTCCCTCATTCTCTCCCTCCCTCCCTTTCTCTCTCTCTCTCCCTCCCTCCATCATTCCCTCCTTCCCTCCCTCTCTCTCTCTCCCTCTCCCTTCCTTCCTCCATCTCTCTCTTTCTCTCTGTCTCTCCCTCTCTCCTCCCTCCCTCCCCCCTCTCTCTGTCTCTCTGTCTCTGTCTCTCTGTCTCTTTTTCTCTCTCTGTAGTATAAGTGCTTTCTTACTTTGAAGAGCAATTTTCCAATTTTTTAAACCACTGATGAAAAAAAGAGGCTTCACATTCTCTTTTAGATGCAGAATTGACAGAAAACCGTGTGGGCTGACAGAGTATTCTAATCAGGGGTATCCATTGTATCAGTTCTTCTTGAAGTAGGGCACTCATCCTCCAGCTTTGTATTTTGAGTGAGATGCAGCTGCAGTGACTGTGACATCAGGATCTCTGATTGGGTTTATACCTGGTCTGAACTAACCCCGGAGGACTGACTGTCATGGTTCAAACACTGCTTACATTTGACTACAAAAGAGAAGTCAGTGATTGTGCAGCTTGTTAGCTGAGAGGACATTTTTTTTTTCATTAAAAACAACAACAGAAACCAACCTTGTCCATGACGAAGCAATTTTCTTTTGTACAAACTGTAGAGCAAGGAATCCAGTTCCCTTCCCCCCTTTTCACCACTGGCACTGGCTAAGTTGTCAATCAGCATCAGGCCAGCCAGCCATGGTTTTAATTGCTTGTTATACTGTCATTGGCTGGACTGATGCTGGTTGACAACTCCCTTCGGCTGCTTTTAGCACACTAGCAGTTTGAGATGCTGCTGCTGAAGCTGCTCTGTTAATGGTGCTACTGGATCTTAGACTGCAGCTTTGCTTACTACCATGTAAGTAATGGTGAGAGTAGGGATGTGGCAGAGCCCCCCAGTTCCTTTTTGTGGTTACAGCTCTGTTGCTGCTTTTATCTATCTCAAACATGTAGGCAGTCCTGCTTGAAATACTCCTTTACCCTCGATTTGAAAAACTGCTAAGGGAAGAAATATTAGACCTAAATCCCAGTGAACTTGCCATTGATTTTGAGGTAAATCTGGATTAGTCAAGCCAACTCAGT
This sequence comes from Pseudocheirus occidentalis, assembly GCA_028646575.1. Taxonomy (NCBI): domain Eukaryota; kingdom Metazoa; phylum Chordata; class Mammalia; order Diprotodontia; family Pseudocheiridae; genus Pseudocheirus; species Pseudocheirus occidentalis. Next base: position 161,229,198 of record CM053598.1, on the reverse strand, counting down.
AAACATTTATTAAACACCTACTGTATACCAGGCACAATGCTACACACTGGGATACTTAACAAGAAACAGTCGCTGCTGTCATCATAATTCTCACTCTAATGGGGAAAACAACATGCAGATAGCTATGATGCACAAACAGTATGTGTATTTGTGAAGTTAAACATTCTCAGAGGGAAGGTACTAAGATTAAGAAAGACTGAAAAAGTCTTCTTGTAGAAAGCTAGAATTTAATTGAGACTTGAAGGAATCCAGGAAAACTGGGAGGTGGAGGAGAGAGAGAGTGAGAGAGAGAGAGAAAATGAGTGTGTGTGCTGGGCGTGGAAGATGATGCTCCTGAAAATGGAGATGGAATGTCATGTGTGAGGGACAGCAAGGATGTCACTAAATTGAAGAGCATTTGGAGTAGTAGGGGAGAGGAAGAGAATATAAAATGTAAGGTTGGAAAAGTAGGAAGGAACTAGGAGATAAAAGGATTTAGCAACCCAACAGAGGATTTAATATTTGATCCTGGTGACGTTTGGGAGCAACTGGAGTGGCTGGAATCAGGGTGTGAGGGGGTAATATGGTCAAACTTGGTCTTTAGGGAGATTAATTTGACAGTTGAGTGGAAGATGGAACAAAATGGGGGGAGACATGAGGCAGGGAGACCAGCCAGCAAGTCATCACAAGAGTTCATGCATGAGCAGAAAAGGGGCTGCCCTGGGTTGGTGACAGTGTCAGAGGAAAGATGTTATAAAGGTAGAAATGACCATACTTGGCACCTGATTTTTGGGGTAAGGGGGAGTGGGCAGTCAAGGATGCCACCTAAGTTGTGAGCCTGGCAGACTGGGAAGATAGTGGTACCCTCCACAGTAATGGAGAAGTTCATAAGAAGGGAGGGTTTCAAGGGGAAAGAGAATTGAATTCAGTTTTATGAGGCATTTTAAAAATGAATCATGGAGAGGCAATATTGGGGATTGAAATGGTCTGAGTTCATGACCTGTGTTAGATACATATTAGTTATATGACCCTAGGCAAGTCACTTAACCTCATAATTTCTCCAGACAACTCTCTGAGACTTCTGGGTAGAGGAAACATCCTCACTGGGAGTTCCCTATGCCAGTAAAATCAAAGTCTGGTTTAAAAAAAAAAGATATCATTTTAGAGCTTGAAGGGATTGTAGGGTATATCTAGTATTATCTCTGTTTCTCATTTCCCATCATACCTCAGCTTTCCTTCCTCTGTGTGTGTTTTAAGCCAGTCAATATTCTCTCCTAAAATGTGATGGCCAGAACCTAATACAAGCACATCTCATCAGGGAAAGGTACAGCAGGGCATCCATTTCATTCAGGCAACATTTATCTTAATGCAACCTAAGACCCAGTTAGATTTTTATAGGTTGTCAGTTCACACTGTTGATTCCTTGGACCTACAATCCACTGAAGCTCTCAGGTCCTTGTCACAGGACCCATCTGCTCTCCGTCTTCCCCATGATGCTTCTGAAGCTAAGTTTTTGAATTCATTTGCAGAATATTATAATTAAGCCTATTTTATTCTATCCTATTAGATCCAGCCCATTGTGCTATTCTATCACTATCTTTTTTGGATTCTCATTCTCCGACGTATCAACTCTCCTAATTTTGTGTCATCTGCAGAATTGATATGTATGTCACTGGTATCTTGATTCAAGTTATTGGTAAAAATGTTAAGTAAAATAAGACATAAGTCAGAGCCCTTTGGCATAATACCATAGACCCTCTTCCACATAGTACCAAGTAATAATAACTAACATTTGTGTAGCACTTTAAAGTTTGCAAAGCTCTTGACAAATTTTCTCTTTATCTTCATAACCCTGGAAGGAAGGTGCTATTATTATCCTCATAATTGGGTCAGGTCATTCAACCAGTTCTGGTTTCACATACTTTAATATCCTATCTGCAAAGCAATTGTGGAAGACTCTGTCAAGAGCCTTTCTAAAATGACTACATCCCTTCAAACTTTAATTAATTTATTTAAAAAAGCATTTATTAAATACTTGCCATTTTAAAGGGACTGTGCTAAGAACTGGGGATGCAAATGAAAGGTAAAAAATATAATCAGTGTCTTCAAGGAGCTCACATCTTACACTGATCTTTTATGAAAAGAAGAGTAATTATTAATGAAAGATGTGTTCTTTGTGAAATCATGCTGGCTTATAGGACCTGGGTTCAAATGTTACTGGGGCAAGTCACTTAACCCCTTGGGTCTCGTTTCATCATTTATAAAATGAAGGAGTTGGATTAGATCACCTTTGAAGTCCCTCCCAGCCCCAGACTTGTGATTCTGATGTGAAGAACTTTCCTTTCTAAATACTCATGAAATGAGTATGGAAACCTAAAAAATTAAATAAAAATTGTGGTGGGTCATCATAGACTAGTGGTAGTAAACTAACTTCTTCCTTCCTTCCTTCCTTCCTTCCTTCCTTCCTTCCTTCCTTCCTTCCTTCCTTCCTTCCTTCCTTCCTTCCTTCCTTCTTTCCTTTGTACCTGCAAAATGCTTTGTACATGCAGATGTTTATATAAATATGAGCTATATGTATGTAGAGATATGTACAGATATGTGTACTATGTATGTGTGTATATATGTATACCATGTGTGTAGGTATACTATATGTATTTTTGCGATCTATAAGATACTCAATCAGCAATCATTTTTTAAGGGCTTATTGCAGGCATTGTAAGGTTATTAACTCAAGCAGATGCACCTGAGTGATCTCACTTTCCCTAGAAAATACTTGATCCTCTTCAGGATCTCTTGGATTCCAGATATCAATTTGCATGAGTCCAGGTTCTGCTTCCTGTGAAATACAGTTTCTTAAATTCAAGCTCCGACCTGGATTCATGTATGGGACTTTTGTCATAAGCCTTCTATCCCTAAACAGTATCTCTCTCTAGGGTCCTCATAGAACCTTTGTCCTGGGAGGGAGAGAGAGGCCCTGGCCTGTATTAGTGGGAGTAGGAGGACAAAAGTAGATGTGCATTAGGGGTAATGGCATTCTCTTCCATGTTTGAGAGCTTAGCTTAATCAAGGTAGGTTACAACAGTGCCATTGGGACTCTCATCATAATTTCATGTAAATTAAAAAAAATTCACATCATATTGATATACTTTATTTTCCCTCTTTGTCCAGTAGCACTTAACCTGAATATTAGACTTGTAGTCAGGCTTTTTAGGAATGGATCGTATTTACTTCCTATTTGGTACAGCACTTAGCATATAGTTGTCACTCACTAGATGGTAATGACAACAATTTATGTTGATTTCCCCACCTCCCAGAGAGCAAACATGAGAGGAGAGGGGATGGTATGGATGCTTTCAGGAAGAAAGCTGGTATTTGTGACACATTAAACATACCTTTTCTTTTAAGTTTCCTGCATGTTACAGTTCTGCAGGGAACAAATGCTAATGTTTGTTTTTGCAACATCTTCCTCCATCGGACCTTTGTACACTTTGTGGACCAGTTCTTTTTAGCCCTTTACAATTAGAAGGCCCAGATTTAGCCACAAAGAAGTTATTTTGATGACAATTTCTTAAAAGGAAGTTTTATACCAGGGATCCCTTTAAGACAAAGAAGAATCTATATTACTGTGGCTAAGTAATTACATATGTGTACAAAGATAAAGTTCAAATGACTAAGCTTCTTTTAAATGGCTATCACCTAAAAATGCTTTATTCATACTTCATGGCTATTTGCTGTTGCTTTGAAGTATGCCAGATGTCTTAAAGATGACTATTTAAAACATTGCTTTGAAATGCTGTAGCCATTCTAGATCTTTGGATTTGTCTTTAAAAGCTAAATTATTTTTCAGACTTCTCAAACTCTTTCCCTATTCTTTTTCTTTAGTGTGTTCTACTTGTTTTAGGGAGTATGTCTGTCCCTGAAGTCCCAAGTAATAGAGAATACTCCTGGATGACATTGGGCATTGTAATAAGTCCTTTGGGGCTTTAGTAAGAGTTTAGTTGATATATGCACCCCTTTAAAATCAGTCTACAAAAATCCATACTTATGAAATTAGTAAATTGTGGGGTGACCTGTTATATTATGGAATGATTCCTTTAAATAAGAATTAAATAGAACTCTCCTGGTACATTCACTTTACAGAAACAGTACTTTTACATTGCTTTTTCAGGAGTGTCTAACAACTGAATATTGAAGGCAAGGACTTTTATTTTTTGTGTTGCAGCCCCAACACCTAACATACTGTCTTATACATAGAAAGTCTGCTGGACCTAGAGTCAGGAAGACAGGAGTTCAAATGTGACCTCAGATACTTGCTAGCTATATGACCTGGTAAATCACCTAACCTCTGTTTGCCTCAGTTTCTTCAGCTCAGAATGGGGATAATAATACCTGCTTTCCAGGGTTAATGTAAGGATCAATAAGAGAATATTTGTGAAAGCTCTTACAACACTGCCTGGCCCATACATAGTAGGTGTTTGTTTTCTCCCACCTTTCTTTTGTTCTTTCCTTCCTTCCCTGTCTCTCTCCTGCCTTCCTTCTTGGATTGAATTATTTAATAAGTGGATATTATGACCATGATCAGGAGTCAGTGCAGCATAGTGAAGAGCTGGCCTTGGATTCAAGAAGAGTTAGGTGTGGGTCCCTAACAGTTACTGGTTGAGAGGGTGACCCTTAATCTCTTGGTTCATGTGGCCCCTCTCTGAAACTTAAAGTTGTAGAGAAGGGATGGAATGGAGTGAGTCCCTCCTTCTACCAGTGAAATATAAGTCCAGTCCCAGTCCCTATGATGATGCTCACAAATTTCTTAGAATGCAGTGTTGTTTTTTCATTTGGTAGCTTATACCAAAAGGGCGTTAGAAGGCCATACAGTTAAATTTATAAAATCTACCAATGCTTCCAAGTTCATATTACCATGCTAGATACCTTATGAAGGCTTAGAATCTTTGTTGGCTTCCTGTTGCTTTCTTTGTTGTTTTTCAGGCATTTTTCAGACCTGTCAGGCTCTTCATGACTCCTTTTGGGGTTCTCTTGGCAAAGATACTGGAGTGATTTGCTATTTCCTTCTCCAGTTCATTTTAAAGATGAAGAAACTGAGGCAAGCAGGGTTAAGTGACTTGCCCAAGGTCTCACAGCTACTACATGTATGGGGCTGGATTTGAACTGATGATGAGTCTTTTTGATTCCAGGCCCAGCACTCTGCACTATGGCTCCACCTAGCCACCCTTATTGTCTACTACTACCACATAAAGTAGAAATTCCATAGATTGTCATTCAGAGTCCACAAAGATCTGCTTCCATCCTATCGTTCCTTAGTATTAGTAATAACAAGAAAAGCAAATTGCTTGATACCTGAGTGTTTGGTGGAGCAGAAGGTATGAATGGTGTAGCTGGTGATCTGGGAAGTTCACTTGCATGTCTAGGTGAGTAGGAGAGTGTAACTATTACATTTAAAGGAAGAAGGACTAAGAAGATGCCTGTATTTCTGAACTGCTCCCAACATCCTGTCATTGCAGAGTGAATGATTAAAGGAGAGTAAGAGGAATGAGTGGGGAGCCAGCATTGCCACAGTCCTTTGGGATTTCCCGTGTGTCTTTCCTTTGAGACATCTACTTTGCACTTAGCATATGTGTCCTAACCTTTAAATAGTTAGTATTGAGGTGTTAGATAATCTGACATTAATTCACAGTAAAGTGGAACTGATTAATAGTAATCCCTTTCATGCCCCCATTAGCATTTGTATTTTAAGAAGTACTGAATGAATTTCCACGGGGTGGGATATATAGGGAAATTTGAATCTCTTTCCCTCCTAAAGCTACTTCTTATTTGATCTCAGGGAAAAAGGAAGAAGGCAAGATCAGCCTTAGGCACAATTGGGAAGCATTCTAAGCTTATCTTTGGTAGCTTTTTTCCTTCCCTTTCTGTCCCTTTTCCTAGGGTACACTGCTATAAAAGTACAAAAATGTGGTACTTTTTAGTGGTCCTTCCTCCTCTGGTTTGTGAGTAGGAGTTTTAGTATTTATTAATTCTATCAGTAACATTTTATATCTAGATCACTCCTTTTATTTAAAGAATAACATCAAATTTTACTTTCAGGTTTCTTGACCTTGGTCCGACAAGGTTTAATTCTTAAGCCTGCCACTTATTAGTTATGTGGTCATGGGCAAGTCATTGTACAGTTTCAAGCCTCAGTTTTCTTCTCTGTAAAATGGGAATAAGTATTCTTTTGATTACCTACTTTAGAGGGTTGGTGTGAAGAAAGTCATTTGTAAACCTTAAAGCTCTGCAGAAATGTAATTTATTATTTCTGATTTTCCTATAGCATTAAGTACCTACTATGCAACATTTTAATTTGTGTTTAAAATATATATGTATTCCTGAAATTCAGGATTTGACTCATGAGTTGTCTTCTTTTATTTGAGGAAGGAGGTTAGGAGAACAGAAAAGAGGGTACAAAGATTATTTGTTTTCTGCTAGTACTAAATGATTGAAAACAGCCACTACTTAGCTGATTGAGGCACATAATGGCATGTCTATGAGAAGAAGAGGTAATGACTATCGTCCCAAGTCATCCTTGTAACTCTGAATGATACTGCTTTACTGTGGCTGTTTAATACGGTGATTTAAAACAGTCTTTGAGATTTTTCTGCTTGTTCCAGTTCAATAAACATTTTCTTTTTAGCTGACTCTTCAGCTTGACATGGTCACAGTACCGTTCATCCTATTTTGGCAATTAATTTACAATATAAAGGGGCCCCAGATCTGTTCAGAATTGACTGGTGGCATATCATCCATTAATTACGTTTGAAGCTGGTAGAAATGGCAGAACTTTGTTTGACTAGAATGAGAAGGATGAGACAGTGTGTCATTCACTCTCTGAGTGGCATTGTGGCAAATGATATGGTTTGACTTGCAGCAAGAGTCTTCTGTGTTTCCGTGCATAAAACATCATGAAGATGTGAGGAGGAGGGCAATAATGATCTGTGTCATGATAACTTCAACTAATGATGAGCTCTTCAAAATGCAGTTATTCACAGTGCAATGGATTCCCTGGCTTCTGGGTAAACTTTCAACAAATAGCAGCTTGTTAGTTTTTCTTCAAATGATGTGGAGGAGTTGCTATGCAGATTTTCTTTAAATAAAATCCTATGGTAAGGAACTTAATTGGTACTTGTAATCATAAGCTGTTGTTCAAAACTCTCTTCCCATTAATTAAAAATACATTTTTCACCTTCACCAACCATTTCGTTTCATTTGAATTTACTATTTACAGAGAATAAATAACATGCTTTTAAGAGATGTTAGTTTTGTTTACCTATATGTATAGGGGAAGACACCATGAATGTCACTTCTTTCTCTTTCATGTGCACAGTCTGGACTTTTTTTTTAGTTCCCTCTGCTTCTTCCTTGTGCAGTCTATAAAGTACACAGTGGCATAATGAATGTTCTTATCTCACTGATGGGTGACTTAATTTATAACTTTACCCTTCATTAAGCACCAGGAAGATTTTTGAATATTAACAGAATATGGTTGGAAAACTTAAAAACTAAATAAGGTTGGATAAATTAATTGTGGTAGACAATGCAGTTCTTATAGTGTAATTTTAATTCAGTTTCTGTAAAAATGTACTAACTTGTGTATTTTGTGGAATGGCACTTTGGTTGTCCCAGTTGGAATTGCAAAGCTGAATTTGAAATTTAGGCTCTTTTGAGCAGATTCTAAGTTTTCCCAAACAACTTAGCATTCCTAGGGGAGGGATGCGGAATTTTGATAAAATGATATAGCAGGAGAGTAAAGGTTTTAAAACAGTAGTAGCAGCAGTTGTCCTTCAGAGGCTACATCTTTCTTATGTATGCGATATTTGCTAGGCTAACTTGTTTATTTTGGTTTGCATTGACTCAAGCTGACTGCCAGTCTCACTTTAGTAGTAAGTGAAGTTAAGAATGCTGATTTTATTTATTTTATTAGTAGTAAGATTTGAAAGTATAAGAGGAAAAATAATAGTGATGGGCAAATTTCTATGACCAGTATCTCTTCCTTTGTGGAATTGGCCCACTGCAAGGATTAGTATAAAGAAAAATCTCATTTTTCTTTGGACTTACAGAATAGGGCGTACTTTTCCACTGGAAAGAAATAATTGATTAACCTTAAAAGTTTTTTTTTTTTGGTAATGAAAGAGAAGCCTTATAACATTTCAGGTAGCCTGCAGGAAGACACTTATACTTGCCGAGAGTGATATTTCTCACCTTTTTATTTCATATTGGCATTTTGTCACAATTTGCTAATTATCTTTTTTTCATATTCTTCTTTTCTTCTTATAAGATCATAGATGAGAGCTGAGAGAGTCCTTGGAGATATTAAGTTCAACCCTCTCATTTACAGATGAAGCAGTTGAGGCACAGGGAGATGAAATGACTTTCTCTTGGTCATGCAGTTACTAAACGACTAAAATGGAATTTGAACTCAGATCTTTCTGGCTACAAGCCCATTGTCCTATCCACACACTTAAGCTGCTTTTCTTCTTCCTTCTCTTGATTTGAGCCATATGTTCAGTTCACAAATTGGGAATGCCTTTGGGTAAGCCTAAATTCTTGTCATTTAAAAAATATTAAGGATGCCATTTATTTATAGTACAGCCACTTCTGAAACTATTCTCCCTCTTGAAATATAACCCATCTTTTTAATCAGTCACTTATTCAAGCACCTACTAAGAACCAAGCACTTTGCTAGGTACTGAAGATTAAAAAAAGAAAAGAAACAGTTCATGCATTGAAGAAACATACAGTTTACTGGAAGAAACAACATGTCTACATATACATATATTAAAAAAAATCTATTCATGCCGTAAATCAGTGGTGTCAGAATTGAATAGAAACAAATCCTTTCAGTTGCAATATTTTCTTAGGTTAATATTGCCTATATTGTATTTTTATTTATTTAAGAAAAACATTTCCTAGTTGAATTTTAATGTGGTTCAGGCCACATTAGGGGGTTTGCAAGTTTAACACCTCCATTCTAAATCACCAGTAATTAGAGAAATAAAAATTAAGATACCTTTGGGGTTATACTTCACACATACCAGACTAATAAAAAATTGTATAAAAGGAAAATGATAATTTTTAGGGGCTAAAGGAAAATGAATGCACTGTTGGTATAGCTATGACTTTGTCCATCCATTCTGAAAAACTGCATATAATTGTACCCCAAAAAGGCACTAAACTAGGCATACTTTTTGACTTAGTGATACCACTATGAAGTCTATATTCCAAAGGCTTCAAAGAAAGAAGTAAAGGAATCATACATATGCCGATATTTGTAGCAGCTTTTTTTTTCTTTCTTTTTTTCTTGCAAAGAATTGGAAACTAAGGGGAACTAGCAGTTGAGGAGTGGTTGAAAAACTTGTGATATCTGAAAATAATGGAAAATGTAAAGAAATGATGATGCACAATTTTAGAGAAATTTGGGAAGACTTGTATGAATGTATGCAGAATAAAGTAAGTAGAATTTGGAGAATAAGTTATATAATAACAACAAAATTGGAAAGAAAAACAAGATTTTAAGACTAATGCAATAACCAACCATAGTTCAACAGATTTGATGATAAAACATCTGTTTTCTTGACAGAGAGGTATTGAACTTCAGGTGCTGAATGAAACGTGTTTTAGACATGGTCAATATGAGGATTTATTTATTTCCAACTATGCATATTTAATTTAAGAATTTTGTTTTTCTTTTAATTTGGAGATGAGAGGAAATTATAGAAAGAGGGGAGTTAGTGACAGTGTTACTATTATTGTTGTTCAGTCATTTCAGTCATATCTGACCATTTGGGAGTTTCTTGGCAAAGATACCGGAGTGGTTTGCCATCTTCTTCTCTGGCTCATTTTACAGATGAGGAAACTAAGGCAAACAAGGTTATGTGACTTGCCCAGAGTCACATAGCTTATAAGCGTCTGAGGTCAGACTTGAAATCAGGTCTTCCTGACTCTAAGTCTGGAGTGCTGCTCACCGACTGTTATCAAAATGAAAATGAAAAGGTAGTAAAGCAGAAAAAAAAATCATTAAAGCATTTAAAAAACTCACAGGAGAGAATAGAAAGGAAGAATAGAAATAGAGAGCACAGACTAAGAGGAGAACTTTGAAAATATGTTGAATTTGTTATATACTTATTCCCATTAGATTGTAAGCTCCTTAAGGCCAGGGAATGTCTTTTGCTCCTTTTCATATTCTAATGATTGATACAGTTCTTAATGCTTAGTAGGTGCTTGATGAATGTTTATTGATTGATTGATACTTGGAGGAAAGAAGTAAACAAGGAATATATGATAAAGATTTGCAATCTTTATCTTTTCTTCTTTGTATATAGAGATGCACATCTTTTTTGGTGTTTGTTATGTTTAAAATTAAACATATATATATATATATATATATATATATACATACATATACAGAATAAACGTAAGGTAAAATTAGGTTGGAGGCATTAGCAGCTTTGGGCTGAGCTTTGAAAAAAAAATAATGATTCCAAGAGGCAGAAGAGATGAGGGAGCGTATTCCAGGCACAGGGGATAGCTATGCAAAGGCAAACAGATGGAAAATGGAACGCTATATCTAAACAATAACAAGAATGCCTTTTTGACTGAATCTAATAATGCATGAAAAGGAGTAACATATAATAAGGTTTTAAAGGTAGAGTTGAGTCAAACTGTGCCAAACAGGGGAATTTATATATAAACTTAGAGATTAGTAGCAACCACTGGAGCAAGGGTTAGATAAGTTTTGGAAATATCAACTTTAGCAGCTGTCTGGAGGACTTGGTAAAAGTAAAGATTTGAGGGAGGAAGGATAATTGGGAGGTAATTTTTAAAAATTCTAGCAGTAGTTTCTTTATTTACTGACTAGATTGTATTTCCATCTCTCTATTCATAACAAAATGTTCAACATACTAAACAAAATGGATATTTCCACATACATTGCAGAACAGAAAAAGATTGTGCATAAAATTGCAAATCTCTCTTATGTGCAATTTGCTTTTCTTTAAATATATATGATATGCATATATACACACATTTATATAATTAAAAATGTAACTTTTAATGTTCTTTGCTATTCTTTCTGGTCTTTCTGTTCTTTTTTTGTGTATTTAAAAATGCTTTAATGACTCTTTTCTTTCATGTTTCACGTTTCTTTTTTCATTTTTTTTTTTTTGGCCACCATATTCTTAGCCTTCCATTTCTTTCTCTTCCTCCTTAATTTGGGGAAAAGAAAAAAAAAAGAAAAACAAAACCCTTGTAACAAATATGCAGAGTTAAGGATAACAAATTCAGTTATGAGACTTTGAGGCCAATTTTGGCTCAAATTGGAATGGTGATTAGAGAGAATGAAGGGTTTGAGAGATGAGGTGGTAGAGTCAACATGATTTGGCCCTGATTGTACGTAGGAATGAGGGAGAGTGAGAAGTCACGTATAACCCTAAGGTTGCAAACCTGGGTTCCTGGAAGTAAGATAGTGTGGTCTTTACAGAAATAAGAAGTACTCTTTAAGAAAGAAATGTAGTTTAACAAAATCAGCCAATGCATGTACCATGTCTGAAGGTAGATGCCCTTGTCATCCACCACCTCTTTGTTGAGAGATGAAAGGCATATTTGACTACTTTGTAGTCTTATAATTAGTGATTGCATTTATCAGAATCTGAAATCATTCACTGTTGCTTTACTTAAAAATTTTTTTTATTACATTATTGGTTATACTCCTGTATTTGCTCAGCTTATGTTGTATCAGTACATAAAATCTCCCCAAATATCTCTGAATTCTTTATAGTAATTATTTTCTAGTGAACAAAAATATTTAATTATACTAATATACCACATTTTCCAACCTATCCCCTGATGATGGGCACATGCTTCTTTTCAATTATTTATTAGTACAAAAAGTATTTCCCTGGAAATTATTTTCTGCATTTTCTCATATATATTTTGTATTTGCTATTAACATATTGTTTTCCTCACATTGAAATAGAAGTTACTAGGATTTTTCATTTGTACTTTTGTGTCTCTTATGCCAAACAGTGTATGGTACATAATAGCTTCCTAATAATAAATGTTTGTTGTATTAAGCAAATTTGAATATATTTGCATATATAGGACATTTCCTTCGTTTTATACTTCCTTGGAGTATATATTTATTAGTAATCTCATTAGTTCAAAGGTTGTATCCAGTTTGGTGACTTTTGTCATGTCTTTCCATGTTATTTTCTAAAATGGATGGACTAATAGCTTCACCTTCACTGCCTCCGTGTGCTTTCCTTCTGTAGCTCCTCCAACATTTACCTTTTTCATCATTTATCATTTTTGTCAATTTAATGAATGTGAAGCAAAAATCTCAGAATTTTAATTTCTTTGTCCCTTATCATTTGTCATTTGAGGCATTCTTTCATATAGTTGTTGATAGTTTGCATTTCTTCTTTTGAGAACTTCATATTTTTGATCATTTATCTTTTGAGAGATGTCTTTTGTGCTTATATATTTATATCACTTTTATATTTTGGATATTAGACCTTTATCAGATATTTGCTATTTAATTTCTCCTCTAATTCACAGCTTCTTTCATTTTAATTACATTGACTTTGTACAAAGGTTTTTTGATTTCATATAACTAAAGTTGTCTTTTTATCTTTTTTTAAAAATTATTTGTTTTTGCTTTGCAACATTCAGTTACACAATTTTTTGAGTTTTAAATTTTCTCCCCCTCTCTTCCCTACTCCCTCCCTAAGATGCATGCAATTTTATATAGCCTCTACATATACATTCATATTAAACATATTTTCACATTAGTCATATTGCAAAGAAGAATTATAACTAATGGAATGACTCATGAGAAAGAAGAAACAAAACAAAGCAAAAAACATAGAGAGCAAATAGTATGCTTTAATCTGCATTCAGACATCATAATTTTTTCTCCGGATGTGGATAGCATTTTCTATCATGAACCTTTTAGAAGCTTGCATTGCTGAGAAGAGCCAAGGCTATCAAAGTTAGTCATCATACAGTATGGCTGTAACTGTGTACAATATTCTGTTGGTTCTGCTCTCCTCACTCAGCATTGGTTCATATAAGTCCTTTCAGGTTTTTCTGAAGTCTGCCTGCTCATTATTTCTTGTAGTACTATAGTACTCCATTACATTGATATACCACAACTTTTTCAGCTATTTTCCAGTTGATGGGCATCCTCTCAATTTCCAATTCTTGGCCGCCACAAAAAGAGGTGCTATAAATATTTTTGTGCATGTGAGTCATTTTCCCATTTGTATGATCTCTTTGGGATACAGCCCTAGACGCTGGGTCAAAAGGCATGCACGTTTTTATAACCCTTTGGGCATAGTTCCAAATTGCTCTCCAGAATGGTTGAATCATTTTGCAACTCCACAAATAATGCATTAATGTTTTAATTTTCCCACATCTTCTCCAGCATTCATAATTTTGTCATGTTAGCCAGTCTGACAGGTGATACCCAAGAGTTGTTTTGATTTGCATTTCTCTAATCAATAGTAATTTAGAACATTTTTTCGTATGCTTATAGATCTCTTTAATTTCTTCCTCTGAAAACTGCCTGTCCATATCCTTTGATCATTTATCAGTTGGGCAATGATTTGTATTCTTACAAATTTGACTTAATTCTTTATATATTTTAGAAATTGGACCTTTATTAGAGACACTGGTCGTAAAAATTCTTTCCCAGCTTTCTGCTTTTCTTCCAATCTTGGTTCCATTGCCTTTGTTTATACAAAAAAATGTTCAGTTTAATGTAATCAGAATCATCCATTTTGCTTTTCATAATGTTCTCTATCTCTCGTTTATAAATTCTTCTGTCTCCATATTCCTTGCTCTCCCAGCTTGCTTTTAGTATCAGTCAGCCTTTATGTCTATATTGTGTACCCATTTTGATTTTATTTTGGTATACAGTGTAAGATATGGATCTGAGCCCAGTTTCTGCCATACTCTTTTCCGATTTTCCCAGCAGTTTCTTTCACATAGTGAGTTCTTGTCCTAGGAGCTGGAGTCTTTGGGCTTATCAAAAAGTAGATTACTATAGTCATTGGCTATCCTGTCCTATGTACCAAACCTATTTCACTGATCCACTGCTCTGTTTCTTAGCCGGTGGCAAGCAGTTTGATGATTGCTGCTTTGTAATGCAATTTAAGATCTGGTATGGCTGGGTGTTTTTTTTTAAATCTTTTATGATCATTTCTATTCCTTGTTTAGTTAAGGATTTTACCCATAGTCACATTCCCTAGTGGAGTTGTTTTCTTTCTCTTATAATTCCTTTCAGGCTGTATATCCATTTGGAACTTACTGTGCCATTTATCTTTTATTCTCCTAAAGCTCAAGAAGGTTGTTTCTGTTTTTTAGTTATCTTCACTCTGTCCTTTAGCTTTTGTTTTTGTTGTTCAGTCGTTTGAGTTGTGTCCAATCCTTTGTGACCCCAGCTTTTGTTTTGCTATTTTAAAAACATGTCTAAAAGAGCTTGGTTGTCACATTGCACCTTTCCAGTAGAGAGAGATGGCCTTCTAAAATATATTACTTGAGTACTTCATTAAATCCATGATATTGCTAATGAGTTGTCCTGCCATTGACTGGTTCATATTACATTCCATCCACGTCTTATCCTGGGTGATTTTTGTCTGTGCTCTTCCATTAATTTTTTTGTGGAAGATTTTTACGGTTTAGTGTGCTGTTGGTTGTTTATTATTTTGTAGATACCAGTACAATTTTTGGTATGTACAGGTTTCATGATTGACCCATCTCTGGACATTATGTACTTAATCTCTTTTACACCATTTGTGAACAAGTCATTGATGTTAATATAGTGAAGCCTACTTATATCTACCATGCCCAACTTTCCTTTCGCTTTGGCTCACCCACAATTTTAATTCTTCAAAAATGATGATGTTCTTTGACTTATAGCCATATAATATCAGGAGAATGTTATGGTAAGGAGTAGGTTGAGATCATGGAGTATCTTTTAATTTCTCAAATAAAATCCATCCTATTGTTTTCCTCCTTTTCAATTTTGGGTTCAGTTCATTCTTTTAGTCTATCCAAGATATCCCTGTTCATGGACTAATTCAGCAGAACGCCTATCTAGTTTTATGTTATAATCTGGGCAATACTGAACCAGAAATTATCCTTGTTTGAAGCCTTGATTTGTACAAAAGGAATTTATATGCTCATTTGTCAGTTCTATACATTTGAAATTTAAAATACCAAGTTTATTTAAAACTTTTTTCATGAACCTGTATTTGTTGAATATAAGTAGCTACACTTTTCATTGATCATCACTTGACTCTCTTGTTAGGGTAGAGGAGGTCAGTACCATATAATATCACATCTCTTCTTTTTTATTCTCTAGTCCAATGCTATTTGTTTTTACATTGGTGAAATTTTAATTTTCCGCAGTACAAAATCTAAGATTTCCCACTTTTTAAAAGTTTTTCTTGAATTCAAGATAAAAGAAAAGATGTAGACAAAAGAAAGAATATACCATTCTTGAGAGAATTATGATGCAGAATTCTTTTTCTATACTAAATAAACAGTTATTAGTATTAGGATTTGAGAGTTATTCAAAATATGCAATTTAAAATACTTTGACTATGCACAGTTATTTATTGAGTCATTTACTTGAATAGAAAGTTATTCCAAGTTGCTGATGGATTGTTTCTGCATAAAAGGATGCTCCTTCCAACATATTTGAAGTTAAGCCTGATGGCATCTGCAAGTGACATGCTTGTGTTTTGCCTGAGTTATTGAAAACTGCATTGCATGAATTGGAAGTTGCAGAATAAGTATTGAAAAAATCATTAAAATAATGACTCCTCATTCTGAATTAGTCTGGAGAAAGAAATACCTACTGACATAATGATAGAAAGCTATTTCCACTGCTAAGCCTGATAGCTGTTGACAAGAAAACATGTTGTTATATTTATAATGAAATAATGACTCCATTTTCTAAACAGTTGTTTCTCTATTTTAGGCAACTTAATGAGACCCCTCTTGAATTATGGCATCTCTTGGTAAGTGTATTCTCCATACCTACCTTAAGCTACATTCCAGAACTACTTTGTTTTTCTCTCTTATCTGTGAAAATTCTATTTTTTCTTATTGTAGTATGTCTATGGGTTTCCTGGTAGAAGAGACAGCACCGGTTGTTTGGAGAGGGCTTATGGTGATGTCAGCCATAGAGAAACTGATTAGACAGGTAAGAAATTCACTTTCAGCTCCCATCCTGTTAGTGGCATACATGTAGTCAATTTGTTGTTAATTGGAGTAGTACTGGAATGTGAATCCAACTCTGGGATTGTTTTTCTTTCTTTTTTTTTAAAGGAATCCACTGAATGGACTGAGTGAATTAGGTGGTGCCAGGACAAAAGTTTCATTTTTACATGATTTAATCTTTTCTATTGGCTATAAGTACAAAAGTTTTATATATATATATATATAATATACATATGTTTTTTACTTTATGCAGTATTGTGGAAATGTAGTAGCGTCTCTAGGCGCAAGAGAAAATCTATTTAATACAGTAACACAGTAATTTGCCTTCCTCTGAGTTACTGTTAATCACATTGTAGCAATTTTTGTGTTGTAAGAGCTGAGCAGGAGTTCTCTGAACAAAAATAACTCACATATTATAGTGCCTGCTACTTAAAATTGCTCCATAATGAGGTAAGGTACTGTCTCTGTCTGTCTATCCTTCTGTAGAATCATATGTATTTATCTTGTCAGCTTTTAATTATACATGTAAAGAGGGCAGCAGTTAACGAGGGTATGCCAGAATATGCCAGAATAAAGGAGAATCCAAATGTCATTTATGTTGGATTGAGGACTGAACTTTGTTTGGGTGTTTTCACTTGTGTATATTTTTATGTGTGTGTTTCAGCAGATTTAAGCTTCCAGTGATGTTTGCCTTAGAATAACTTAAAAATTAATTTGTGTTAACTTCCTGTACATTAAATGATAGCAGGTGGAGGCAAGCTACAGGTGAAGTGGTAGCATAGAGAATTCACTCCAAAATTAAGGATCTGTCTCAGGTAGCAGCCCACTGAGGAGGTATATCCTGCATAGATGTGTGACCTGGATGTGAAAATATATGTAGATATTGATTTAATGTGTTTTGCTCTACCCCATATATTTGCTTTCTCATCTCCCATTTTTGGAGTTTATAATCAGCTGCAGTAAGAGTCCCTCAGAAGACATGAGGACAATTTAAGGAGTTTGAATAATTCATTTTGCTCATAATCCTCATTCATTCTTTTAAAACAATGTTTATTGAATGTTCCATATGCATAGCTCTCTGCTGCTTACTAATGGGGTTATAGAAGCATGGAGAGGATCCTTGAACTTAAGGAACTTAATTATCTAGCAGAGGAGACAGATCAAGTTAAGTAATAATATAAGGCTCGATCCTGAGGAAGAGATATGAGGAAACCTCCCTCCCCAACCTTGTTTTCAAATATGGGTATACACAAATGTAGAACATTGCTTATATAGTGACAGATTTCTTTCAATGTGTTGATTAATTTTATTATTTTTTTTTCTCTTCTTAAAAATATCTTGATTATAAGGAATAGATCTGTGGGTAGTAGGGAAGAGAAGAATGAATGAAGTAGAGGTGATGTTAAAACAAAGTATCAATAAAAACCAATTTAAAAAAAATAGTAATGTAATGTTTTGGTTTGAACCTTTTCATTGGAGTAAGTAATTCATTGTGTATAAACTCCTTCTGCTAATACAGATCAGCATCACATCTGTAATTTACAGACTAAAAGTTTTTGTGGGGCACTGATATGTTAAGTGACTTGACCTTAGTCACCTAACTCTGTCTATGTCGTGGGACTTGAATCTAGGACTTCTTGAATCCAAGGTTACCCTCTGTCCGTCCCCTTTTTAAAAAATTAGTTTATTTTTAGTTTACTGCATTCATTTCCACAAGCTTTTGAGTTCCAAATTTTCTCCCTCTTGCTTCCTCCTCAAGACGGCATGCAATCTGATATAAGCTCTACATATACGTTCAATGAAACATTTTTTCACATTTGTCATGTTGCAAAGAAGAATTATAACCAATGGAATGAACTACTCTGTTGCTGCCTTGCCTCTTAATAGTACAAGATAGTGTGAAATTAAATATTAAATATTTAATTTAACTAATATTAATATTAATTTAATTAATTAAATATTAAATAAGCCAAATAAAGGATTTGGAAAAGCACATGGGAGTACAAAGGAGTAAGATGGTTGGATATTGGAGGAGGTGGAAGTTGAGCTGGGCCTTGGAGGATATATAGGATTTTTAGTTGGGAGAATTAAGGAGCAATGTCATTTTAGAGGCCAGTGGTTCTCAACCTTCCTGATGCTGCGACCCTTTAATACAGTTCCTCATGTTGTGGTGACTCCCCCAACCATAAAATCATTTTCATTGCTACTTCATAACTGTAATTTTGCTACTGTTATGAATCGTAATGTAAGTATCTGACATGCAGGATGTATTTTCATTGTTACAAATTGAACATAACCCACAGGTTGAGAACTGCTGTTTTAGACAGAGGGAGAAGCATGAGGAAAGCCATGGTGAGAAAAGAATAATGTCTGTGGGATGGGGAGGATTTCATCTTGACTGGAACAGATAATAATAATATAAAATTGGAAAGGTAGGTTAGGGCAGGTTTTGGAGGACCTTGAATGTTTCAGCAAAGAACCTGGACTTGAACCTGTAATCAGTGGGGAATTATTAAAAGTCTTTGAGTAAAGAGTTGGCATGATATAAACAATGTTTGGGAAAATTGGTTGGTGTCCCTACATGGAACTGAATGAAGATATTTAAGATAGAAATCAGGGAGGAGCCTTAATTCTGCTGAAATAATACACATGTGAGGTGACAAGGGCAGAATGAGGGTGGTGACAATTGTAGTAGAAAGAAAAGGAAAAATTCAGGTGCTGTTATTAAGAAGTTGGTGACTAAGGAGATATGAGGTACAAAGGAAAGGGAGAGTCAAAGATACTTTTCCATTTCACTCTTTGTAACTGGGTAACCTTGACTGATATATAGAAACCAGAGATAGGAGTTAGTGTTTTTGGAGGTGATAAGGTTGGTTTTGGACTCATTCGAGTTTGGGCTGCTGGGTGTACATCCAGAGGTAAAATGTCTAATAGAGAATTGAAGATATTGCTAGGGTGGAAAATAGAGCTTTGAAATCAATGGTATTTAGTTGAATTCATGAGAGGTTCACCATGGAACATCTCCCCACCCCTGCACCTCCCTTCTCCAGTCAGTGCATTCCTCATGGAACCTTCCCTTTTAGGAAGCACTGAGGCCGGCTACTCTTCATTCCCTTCTGCTTCTGATTCACTAGACTTCACCAGGATGAGTACCTTCTACCCCCCCCCCTTTTTTTTTGGTCCTCTTCTCTTATTAGAATGGAAACCCCTTGAGGGCAGATTTTCTTTTTGGTTGTATTTGTACCCCAATGCTTACCACATTACTTTGTAAGCCTTAAGTGAATACTTAGTTGATTAATGATATTGCTCCAAAAGAGAAAATATATGACAGGAAGGTCAAGGCCTAGGAAAACCCTACAATTAATGGGCAAGATAATTAAAAGGAGCCAGTAAAAAAGAAAAAAAACCCAGGATTCATTAGAAAGGTAGAAAAATGAGGATAGTAGCATTACTGTAACTGAGGAAGGAGTTTTGAGAAGGAGAGATGGTCAATGCTGCAGAGAAATGAGACTGAGGATCAAGAAAACACAAGTAAACGTAGGGTTATGTGGCTGTTGATAACTTTTGAAAATACAGTTTCATTCAAATGTTGAAGGCAGAAGTCAGATTGCATGGATTAAAGGATGGCATAGAGAAATGAAGACAAAGAAATCATTCATTTAGAAAGTCAGGCCATGGAGGGAAGAAGCAGGAACCTCTGTTTAGAAAGAATCTAATGATGTTTTTTCAGGACCTCAGCTGTAGGATCTAATGATCGTTTTTTCCTAAATAAGAGACATTTGTGAATGGTTTTAGGCATATAGGAAAAGGGGAGACTGGAAATGCTAGAGAATGAAGGGATAGTTGTAGGAGCAAGATCCTCTAGGAAGGTGATAAAGAGCAAAGGTTGTTCTGTTACTTAGAAAGGGGGAGAGGCTTCTCTTCTGTTGAGATTGGAAGAAAGAAAAGAAGCAGAAGTAGAGAAAGAATGCTTGAATGCAGAAGTAAGGGTAGATCAGGAGCTCCTGCCACATGCTCAACATTTTTTCAGTATAGCAGAGGCAAGTTGAGCTGTCAAGAGCAAGGGAGGCTGCAGTGGGATTAGAGGTTTGAGACTGTAGAGGAGGTTCAGAACAGCTGTTATGGGGAGTTTGCTAAGGGATAAAAGAGAAATGAATGAAAGGAATGTTGGGCGAGGAGCCCCTTGAGGTCAACTAGAGGTGGGTCAGTTGATCCCGGCTCAATTTTGTAATTTTCTTCAGCAATCTCAAAAGCCTGGAAGCAGAAGCAGATAAAGAACAGGGCTGACTGGTAGAAGGCTGAGGTTTAGTATAGTAGAAAATTATAGGACAGAAGTGGGGTATTAGTGAATTGAAGTGAAATGAACAAACATTTGGGGCTGTATATAGAGTTCTGGGCCTGGAGTTCGAACCCTGAGTTCGAACTGGTCTCAAACACTTAGTAGCTGTGTGACCCAGGGCAAGTCACTTAACCCTGTTTGCTTCATTTTCCTCATCTATAAAATGAGCTGGAGAAGGAAATGGCAAACATTCCAGTGTCTTTGCCAAAAAAAAAAAAACCAAACAAAAACAAAAACAAAAAACCAAAACCCCCACCCAAATGGGTCACAAAGAGTAGGACAAGACTAAAATAACTGAGCAACAACAGAAAAAACCGTTACTAAGCACCTACTATATTCCAGGTACTGTGTTAAGCACTGGTGATACAGAGAAAGGAAGAAACTATCTGGATGTACATCCAGAGGTAAATGTCTAATGGAGAATTGAAGATATTGCTAGGGTGGAAAATAGAGCTTTGAAATCAATGGTATTTAGTTGAATTCACGAGAGGTTCACCATGGAACATCTCCCCACCCCTGCACCTCCCTTCTCCAGTCAGTTCCCTCTAGGAATCTACTGTATGATGGGTGAGGGGTTACAACATGCAAACAACTATGTACAAACAAGATGCATACAGAATAAATTGGAGATAGTCTCAGTGGGAAGGTAGTAGCATTAAGGGGGGTTGGGAAAGGCTTCTTATAGAAAGTAGGGTTTAGCTAAGACTTGAAGGAAACCACAAGGTGCACATGAAAGAGAGACAAACAGAGAGAGAGGGAGGGGGGAAAGGAGGAAGAGACAGAGACAGAGAGACACACACAGAGACATTGACACAGAGAGACAGAGAGAGAAAGACAGACAGAGACAGAGAGCAAGAGAGAGAGAGAGAGAGAGAGAGAGAGAGAGAGAGAGAGAGAGAGAGAGAGAGAGAGAGATTGGGTGGGGGGAGAAGAGAAGAGGAGAGAGAAAAGGAGGAGGAGGAATGGACCATTGAAGTAGATGACCATGAAGTCATGCTGGCCAGAGAATCAAGTTAAGTCAAAAAGGGGCTAATGGATGGATTGAAATGTCAGTGGCACAGGCACAAGCCTAGAAAAGTTTCAGTAGTTATATTAGTGGGGAATAAGAAAAATGACAGGTAAGGACATTGTGGTTGGAGAAAGGGTACTAAGCTCAGCATTTTGAAGGTGAAAAGGTGCTGTGTGATGGTTAAGTGTAAGTTACTGAAGTTGTAGTAAAAAAGAAGACTGTAGATCAGATGCTGGAGTTCTTAAGGAAGGACATATGAATCAATCAACAAGCATTTTTACATTAGGTCCATGTGCCAGACTAAATGCTAATCATGAAAAAAGAAAGTAAAGACAGTTCTTGCCATAACAGAGCCTGGAGGCAGTAGTGGATAGTAGTGGTGATTTGAAAAAGCTGGTATGAATTGGCATGAACTTAAAATGTGAATTGGCATGATGGCGATTAATCAATGTCCTGGAAGTGCCATTATCCTTTCTGTTCTTTCACTGAGTCAGGTAACGTGGGAAAAGTGAGATCTTTTTGGGAGTGGGTGTCTAGAGACATGGGGTTGTTGGGGTGGTAGTGGGGAAGCCTAATTTCTGTCAAAATGACAGGGTAAGAAGCAAAGAGAAGTTTTCTCACAGTGCGACCCAGGGAGGATGGTTTGTATAGGAAAATAGAGTGGGAGCTTTTAGAGGTATAGTCTGGGGCAGCATGGAGCCTACCTCTACTGGAAAGAATTTGGGAGGAGAGAACAAGGGGGAAGAGGTTTATTCAGGAAGCAAAGATGTGAAATGTTAGGATGAGTAAAATAGATTGGGAGTTGGGGGTAGGAATACATGCTAGGGAAGGTACAGTATGAGGTGATTCAGATAGATCCTGTAACTGTTCCATCCCTCTGCCTTTGGTTATGCTGTTCTCTCTCCCTGTCACAGCCTTCTTACTTAGTTCTGCCTCTCCAATTCTATTTATCAAGGGACAACTCAAGTGCCATCCTCTCTGTGTAGTGCTTATTTGACTGATGCTGGATGACACCTATCCAGTTTGATGGGCATTGCTTTCTAACCTTAAGGGAAACTGTTAATTAGGAAAGCTTAGTATATACAGTCTCTATTAGGGCAATCATATTCAGGGTAGTCAGGTCACAAACTAAGTGACCTAGGAGCTGCCAGGGCCTCAGAATTTCCTTGAGGCGTTTGCATTCCTCTGATCGACAGCCTAGACTCTGAATGTATTGACCCTTGTTTTTTTTATTTAAAATTTTATTTTCAATGACTATTTAAGAGAAATAACATAAAGCATTTACTTTATCTTTTTCTCACTCTTCCTTTCCCCTTTTAAAGGAAAAAAGAAAAATAAAACGCTCGAATCAAAGATACATAGTCAGTCAAAACAAATTCCAACTTTGTTAATTTCCAAAAAAAAAAAATGTAGGTCTCATTCTGCATCTTGAATCTATCATCTCTTTGTCAGCAGATGAGCAGCATAGTTCACCATTCGTCTTCTGAAATCACAGTTGATTTTTGTATTGAGCAGAATTCCTAAGTTTTGCAGTTTCCAGTGTTGCTCCTAAATTATTCTTCTCGTTCTGCTCTTCTTACTTCACTCTGCATCAGTTTTATATATGTCTTCCCAGGTTTCTTTTAAACTATTTAAACTATTTTCTTTTAAACTATTTAAACTATTCTTTTAAACTGTTGTTTTTATCATTTATTACATTACTGTAGTACTCATATACCAAAACTTGTTCAACTAGTCCTCAATTAATAGAAATCCCATTAGCTTCTATTTCTTTGACATTATAAAAAGAGCTGCTGTAAGTATTTTTGTCCATGTGAATTCTTTTCCCTTTCTCTGATCTTTTTGGGGTAGAATGTATTGGTCTTTTTCACAGAGCAAAATCATTTGTGGTTGTTCCCCTGGTAATTCCTAGCTCCAGTCTCTTAGTTTTGCTATAGGATTTCCAGCAATCGCTTTGAGCCCTAATGTCTAACCTTTGAATTCAAGTCTTCCTATGCAGATCTTTGAGTGACATCAAAGATAAAGTCAATAATATACATTATAGATTCATAAAACTTTATTGCAGGCACATAAGTGCATCATCCATCTGAATTTTGCCAAATATATGTGGTCTAATAGAAGTATATGTATGTTGGCTCAGGACTGTTTAATAAAAACTCTTTGAAGGAAGATATTAAGGGAGGTGGAAGCTATGTCTTCAGTTGTCTTACCAGACCTTGAGACTCTCAGCTAGGGGTCCGATTATATTCCAGGCCTCAGAAGCAGCAGTCCCAGGGGATCCCTTATGATTCATTCTATTAGCATCAGGCAATTTCCAGGTATATTCCTGTATTCCATTTTAGTAACAAATGATCTGTTAAAAGAGGCATAAATTACATGAAGAAATGTAGCCATTATTGATTTTCATCTTCTTCATCATCATCATCATCATCATCATCCTTGTAAATCTTATATCATGTGGTTGTTAGGAACCAGTAAGATAATGTATATAAAGTACATTGCAAACTTTAAAGCATTATGTAAATGTTAGTTATTATTATGTTTGGATTCAGTGATATTGTAAGTATGAGAATATCGGCAACATCCCAGATCATTGGTCATAGAAAAAACTATAAGGTTACACATTTAATAGCCATTTAAATAGAGGGTAATGAAGTCATTCGTGCCTGTGTTTGGCAACTTGTGTGCCTTGTTTTCTTACTGATCTTTTTATGTTTCCATTTTACCTTCCATCTTGAGCATTATTTTTTGTAATTATCAACATAAAAATCCCATAAATTCCATCAGATCAACAACTCTTTTAATCTCTCAGCTTCAGGCAGTCCTTCCCAACCCCCATTAGATTTGCCAGACAAATAACTTAGTTGAAATGTGGAGGTTTGGATTTGAAAATGTGGAATTTGGGGAGAAATCTCTTCAGTTGTTTGAAAAAAGCTACAGGAATGAAAACTTCAAAGACAGGGCTGATGTCAGCACCTGCTGTAGTCACAAAGCAAACCCTGGGAGACCAAGGATTTTTGGCAGGCGTGGTGGTGCTATTACTTCAATCTCCAATATCCCCAAATGTGAGGCAGATGCCAGTTTCCTTCTCTAGGGTGCTGATAATGGTATATAATGAGTTGGTTGTTTCCTAGCAACTAAAGAAGCAATTTCACTTCAGCAGATCCTGCAATAGGAATGAGACCTATTCCCATGATAGTTGGGGATATTAGTGATTTTCCTGACAATGGAATTTCACTTTTGAATGAGGAAGGCTCTCGGCCTTCAGTTTCCTAAAGAATTTTGCTTTTGAGTGTAGACTAAGCTAGCCTTAATCCTGTAAAAAGTGAGATGTTTAGATTTCCCTAAGCACCTCTCATTAGAAAGGCTAAACAAATTTGAATAGTTTTTGAAATGCAAGGTGATTTATACAAGGTAATACTATGTTGTATGCTTTTTCATTGTTTAATATGTCTGATTAACAAGATTATTTTCTCCCACACATTGTGGTTGCTATAATAGTATTCCATCATATATCATCAGTGTTTCAAAATAAACATGCATGGATTCAATCCCTTTACCATATATGGTGCATTTAATAAGAACAGTAATAACAATAACAACAGCCACCCCCTATGGCCAGTGGCACGTAACTACCCCGCTGTCAGTTTAACATAGTGGCTTCCTTCTTACCTGTAATTAGTGTGACACAGAAGACAGCAGAGTGAGTGGCATTTTTCTATGTTCTGAGACATAAGGGGACAAGATACATAGGAACAAATCAGAAATACCTCTGCCTCACTCTGGAGAAACTTCCACCCTGAGGCTTTACTCTCCTGATTTCTTATTGCCGGCCCAAGCTACTGTTTCAGGGGAGCCTCCCCAGCCATTCTTCATTCCATTCACGGCTCAACTCTCCACATTTTTTATTCTTCTTTTCTTCTTCTCCCTCTTTCTAGCCAACTATTTTGTCCCTATATCATCTCCCTTCCTTTTTCCACCCCAACCCTGCCTCCTCACTTTCCCTTTATGTGTTACCTTCCCCTGTTGGAATGTTGGTTCTTTGATGGTAGAGACTATCTTGCTTGCTTATATGTATCCCCAGTGCTTCGGACAGTGCCTAGCACACAGTAAGTATTTCATAAAAATCTCCTTTTCCTCTCTCCCTCCCTCCCTCCTCTTCCTTT
>CM053598.1:161164383-161203336 GCA_028646575.1 Pseudocheirus occidentalis | reverse complement strand
TCCTTCCTTCCTCCCTTCCTTCCTTCCTTCCTTTCTTCCTTCCTTCCTTCCTTCCTTCCATTCCTTGCTTTTCTCTTTCTCTATCCGTCCATCCATTCATCTGTCTGTCTGTCTGTCTGTCTGTCTATCTATCTATCTATCTCTCTATCTCTCTATCTATCTTTCCTTCTATCTGCTAGAAATCCCTTGGTGAAAATGCTATTTAACAGTAACATTGGCAAAACCATGAACACACGTGAACTAGACTGAAGATATGACCACTTTGTACTCTGTCCTCTCCCCCACTCCCCACCCACCTGCCCCGGAATGTATTATAACAACATTGGAAACAGATCTCACTGGTTGTAGGCAAGGACTTGATACTCCTTTTTGGCCTTGATGTCCTCTGCTCTAAGTTGTGCCACAAGGTATTATTGCAGGATGATTCCTCTAATAAACACAACCAAATAAGAGGAAATAAAAGGAAAAATTAAGTAACTATTTAAATTGGCAGAGGGAAAGGCTGAAGAACTTTAAGGCATTAAAAATCTATACTTAATACAAACTCTAGAAATGCTTACTAATAGTGAAACATGGCAAAAAACAGTGCCAGTGTCTTGATTGATTTCGAAAAAAAGTGAGGAGAATACATAGACTGGAATTTTAAAGAAGCTTGTTTTGAGTTTGATGGAATGAAGCCAATTAGTATACCAGCAATAGCAAAAGAGAGTATTTCAAAAATCGATTTCTACTAGAACCAAAATGAAAGGCAAAAGTTGATAAAGTTAAGTTGATAGGAATCAAAGCAATGTAGAGAACGAAGTAATTCAACATTAAAAGCTATACTTTGGAGGCTTGAGAAGTGAAAGAAATTAGAGAAAAGAGAGGGAATGACTAAAGGAGGAGTCAGAAAATTTCTAGTCATAAATTAATTCAAGGAAAGTTTAGGTTGGATCAAATATGCAGCATAAATCTTATGTACTGTTAGCACTACTACAGTCTTCTCTGTTCCTCCCAAACAACTCTCTATCACTTGTCTCTGTGTCTTTATACTGGTAATCTCCCATACATTAAATGCTTCCCCTCCTTCCTTTCTCTTCATAAAATCCCCCTCTTTATGATGCAGCTTAAGTACCACCTTCTACATGAATTTTTTTCCTGATTCCCCCAACTGCTGGTGTACCTCCTTGGAAGATACTTTGTACTTCTTTGTTTTCTTGCAAATATCTTTATTTTCTATATATTTATATTTGTACGTGCTGTTTCTCCTTGTAGAATGTAAGCTTCTTGAGAACAGGGATTGTATTTCATTTTTTGGTAACTTCAATGTAGCACCATGCCTCATATCTAGTAGATATTTAATAAATACATCTTGATTCATTAATTGATTGATTAACATCATTCTTGACAAATGCCTACATTAAAGATGGTGATGGAAAATCTCAATTATTCGCAAAATAGAATGGAGTTAGGTTCAAATACTTTAGAGTGGTGCATGAATTCTAGCAAAACGCTTTTATAATTTTAATTTCTGATGCAAGCCTGATCTTACTTTTTTTTTTTAAAACAAAAGGTATCAGCTATGTCTTGCTGAAATATGAGCATACTAGTGACTTCAAATAGGGTATAGAATGAATAAATATTTGTAAAGCACTTTGCAAAACTTAAAGTGCTATATAAATACTATTATTGCTGTTGTTGTTGATATATAGGCCAGTTTGTATACTTTCTGCAAAACATATACAGCTTGCATCATACATACACACACATACACATGCACATACACTTATACATGATATTGGTCAAAGAGCTAAACAAGGGTTCCAGAAAGTTCTAGGGTTATAAAGAGTAACTTATCATTGATTCAGTGATTACTGAACAATCCATCTAAAAGTGCTATGACCTTTATACTGCCTTTATTCTATACATCAAAGCCTTTGACTCAGTTCTGCACTCAGGGCTTATTCATATATATAAAAAGAGAGGTCCAGGCATGGTGAAATTGCTAGAGTATTTGACGTCTTCATGGAAAATTGCTCTCTAAAAGCATGTTGCTATGACAAGAATTTCAAGAAGAATTGATATAAAATGTGGCATCTTTCAGGGAGACAGTTTAAACCCTTTATGGTTCTGTTTATTAAATATTTTATATTCTTTCCCAAATGGAAATGAATATGACTTCCATTTTAAGGAGCAGCCCAAACCTAAACATACTGATTTTTTGGGATATATGGATGACTACCACATCACCAGCAGCTTCTCCATCTTGTGTTATTTTTCCTTAGTGACAAAAAAATGTGATTTGAACTTGGTATATCTGAAATACTTAGTGTGTTCTAATGATGAGACTGAAGGCTTTGAGGTTGAATTCAGAGGTTAATTAAACAAGTGGCAGAAGGTAATATAATAAATAAAATATAATACCTTGGTAATTGATAAATACCTTGGTCACCTTCCATGCAAGAAAATGACCATACATTCTTAAGGAGGAAGCTGTGGATGTATATGTGAAGAGTCTTGTTGACATTTCTGAAATCAAAACAGTGGAAAGAAAGTTACAATGGTTAATTCCAATACAATGCCACCTTAATATATCCTTTTGGAACTGCTGGATGAACCATAGCAGATTTGAGAAGTACATTAATGAGAACCAATACACAATTAATAATACATCAGACCTATCACTGTAAGTCAGCCATAGAATGATGAATACCTCTTTAAAAAGGGGGTAAAGTATTGATAGTTCTTAGAATACAGGTTCTCAAAATCCAAGAAGTTCTCAGAACACAAAATAGCTTAAATACTTGAGAAGAATTATTTAGTGTTTAGAATACAGTAGTACCTTATGAGTTTAATTCATTCCATTACTAAGCTCAAATATCAAATCAATTTTCCCCACTGAAATTAAATGAAATGCCATTAATCCATTCCAGCCCTGAAATGTCACCCCAGTATTTTTTGTTATGTGTTTTTAAATAAGAAAAATTACTTATAAATAACAAATATTGTATAAAAACACAATAAAAGAGAATGCAAAGAAATAAACTGGTTTTATAAAGTGTGTATTTACCTTGGATATTAGACGACTTGAGCTAACAGAAGATCTTGGGGGAGATGGAGGAGGTTAGAGGAGTTTTGTCTTGTCTCTTTCAGTCACTTTTGTTCACTTACTTGATAGACTCTTTTTTTTTCTTTTTTCTTTTTGGAAGGCAGTTGGGGTTAAGTGACTTGCCCAAGGTCACACAGCTAGTTTTTGTGGTAAGTGTCTGAGGCTGAATTTGAACTCAGGTACTCCAGGGCCGGTGCTCTATTCACTGTGCCACCTAACCGCCCCAACTTGATAGACTCTTAATGCTACGCTTTATCCCTGAACTTAATTGCTACAATATCTTTTTTACTTTTACTTAATTAAATTTTCTTCACTGGCGAGGTCAACACGTGGACTGAACAAGTGAGGTGCAGGATGCTGGGTGGGTGTTGGGTTGTGGTGTTGGCTGCGCCAACTAGCAGTGGCTTGTACCTCAAATTTTGGCTTGCAATTCAAAGCAAAAAATTGACTGAGTGACAACTTGTATCTCAGAAATCTCATAAGTTGGTGCACTGATATGTCAAGTTACCACTGTAAATAATAGTAGGGCTGACGGTAGGTAATATACAGCATTGGATTTGTTGAAAGTAACCAAAATCTTCATAAGGAGTCTACGAAATGACAAAGTTGCAAAAAGGGAAGGGAATAAGCCCATATTAAAAATATACTATGTACTAGGCACTATGCTAAGTATTTTATAAATAATATTTCTCTTCACAACAACCCTGTGAGATACTTGCTATTATTATTCCTATTTTACAGTTGAGGAAACTTAGTAGACAGAAGTTAAGTGACTTGCCCAAGTTCACATAGATACTAAGTGTATAAGGTCAAATTTGAACTCAGGTCTTCCTGACTCCAGACCCAGCACTCTGTCTATTTACTGTGCCACCTAGCTACCTCTGAGTGATATGCCAAGGTCGTCTATTGGAAACATTCACAAGAACTCAACCAACAGTATGTTGACCAAGAAGAGCTGAACAAGTGGCTGAATGCTGATTTGTTTATAGAAATGGAGGCATTTATGATGTTAGTTCAAGACTAGTTCACCTGAAACTTTAGATGGAGTAACCTTAAAAAATCCTGTACTTGTTGGTCAATTCAGGTTGTGCAACACAGTGTTTGAAACTCTGCAAAACATCTTTGCAGGTGGCAGAACTTAAGTACCTACTGAATGCTTAGCAAGATATCACCTGTTGAACAGAATTATACATCTAGAGGCCTCTGCACTGAAAATACAGACTAAAGATTTATTCTTTGAAATCAGTGAATAAGCTATACTAGACCTGAATTATTATCACAATCTAAACTGTTAATCACAATTGCTAAGATATAACATTAATCCATAAAATGTTAGAATACCATTTTAAGTAAATCTCCCCACAATAAATATCTATAATCTCCAAGCTACACAGAGCAAAAAACTTTAAAAATATAGGTATAGTGGTTGTGGGGGGTGGCCATGCATGCTGTGTAGCCTCACATATCACACTTCCTCTCTGGGTTTGTTAATTTATTCCTGTTTTCACATTGACAGGTCTGGCCTAGAGAATGTCTTTCAGCACATGGTTGCACTCATTCTCAAGGTCCTAGTTGTAACCTTGTTGTATATGGGTGGAAGAAAGCCTCTACGTCTTTCACTCATCCTTCTAGCTCTTGCTCCGAGCACTTTTTTAGATCTTATGCATAATTGTTTACTTAAAAATAAGGCAAAGAAATAAAAACATAGCAGGCCCTAGAAATGCTGGGATAGTGAGTATTTCATAAACCACGTGTACACCTGGGTCATATTCTTCTTCCAACGTGCTTTGGTATCTGTTGGGACTAATGAGCACACACTAGAAGAAACCCAACATGGAGACAAATGAATGAGGGAAGCCCATGTTCTTGGAGTAACTCACAACTCTGAAAACTGTGAACTTTGGGGTCTTCTTTCTCTGAAACTGTCCACAAAAGATTCTCAAAGAACATAGTTTTTGTGTGGAGCAGATGTTTCCACTGCTAAGCTGAACTGATTCATACTGTGCTTGTCTAAAACCTCGTGGGCCATGAGCTAGTTGGTACACTGTGCACCTTTATTCTCTGCTTGCAAACTGTTTGGTCAAAATTATTTCTTAACAATATCTTCAGTATATGCCACTTCTAGTTTCATGCCTTAGCAGATGCAGTTGTGAAATCAGTCTTTTGTTTCCTTTATCTCTTCTTCTCTATCTGGGTTTTAAGTGTCCCCTCTGTGAATGACCCTGCCTTAGTATATGGTTAGCAACCAAATTAATTACATTTGTTTCATAATTATTCATATAAGTGTAGCTTGTAGCACGTAGGATAAAATTAATTTTCTCAGAGTGATGAGTCAAAGAGTAACTTATAACTCATAGGACACTGTGAGCAACAGAGCTTTAACTTAGCAACAAACTGCTCCATATGAAAGGGCAGTACCTTCAAGGAATCTAACATAAAGACCTAGAAGAAAAAACAATCAAAGTCATGTTGGGAACAGGCTTAGGTACATATTGTCCCTGTTGTCCAGTTCCTTCAGCTGTTTGAGTTGTCCTGAAGATATGCTTACTTACATAAGATGGGGTCACATCCCAGGAATTTTATTTAATTACAAAAGGCAGTTCTTTTTTCCACCTGTGTAGCACTTCATAGGTCATTAAACGTAAAACAGTATTAGGAAGCTAGTGGCTTGTCCCAGGATCGTGTCTGTTTGAAAAGGATGAGAATGACGTGAATAACAATAAAAATGGACATTTATATGGTGCTTTAAGGTTCATAAAGAGCATTGAGTCTTACAATGACACAATGAGATAGGTGCTATAGGTTTTATGATACTCGTTTTGATCACCAAGAGAGCTAAGGTGACTCATGGTCACAGAGCTTGTATAAGTCAGAGGCAGAATTTGACCAGGGTATGGCTGAGTTTACCTTTATCAACTCATCTATAAGCCCTGCTCATGTCTGACAAGGCGTATGTTTGTATTTAAAACACATGCATGTTAAATAAATACATAAATGCTTACATAGATATATACATGCATATACACACATACATATGACAAACATTTGCCTTACAGGAAAGGAACACAAAAATACATATGTATTCGTGTTCCAGTGGAAGTTCCTTTGATTTCAAGTAACATAATTTCATTACAACAAAATAATCAGAATAGATACTTGGAGTTCAAGACTTCAAGAAATCTAACATTTATTAAGCAACTAGTTTTTGTCAACCACTGAATAAACATGAAAACTCTACTATAAAGACCCTAAATCTGACCTCAAATTTCAATAGCTGGATGACAGATATAATGACTGTATCTGTTCTGACCTCTTCATACCTAGTCACAATGATGTATGTATCTGGAGAGTTTCTGATTCAGAAGTTACACAATGCAGTTGAAAAGCAAAACGCAAACTTTGGGTAGCGATTTGGTTTAGACAAGTCATAAGGAAATAACTCATTCTTCCTCCTTCAGCTAGCTACATATAAACAATGTAAATTACCCTCTTTATCTAGATTTACAGTATGATATATTGAGTTTCAGAAGCTCCCAGACACTCAGGCAGAGAGATAAAATATTAAATGAAGTTCTTAAGATAATTAAGTGAGCTAGATCTGGGCATACTAATGAAATTTATTGCATCAAATAGAAAAAGTTCACAGACTTGCACATTAACTCTGGGTAAAACCACTGAATGTCCTTTATCATCAATTTTGGGGCATCTAACCTCATTTATTTCATTTTATGGTCTAGCCCCATCAGGTGCTTCAGCTATTCTCATGTTGGAGATACAATTTAACTTTTTCCATCAGCCTCATCACTCAGGTTTTTAAGGTGTCTCTATGAGACATTAAAGGGAATGTAATGTTAATTGATTCTGATTTCATTTGAAGTAAGCATTAACCATTCTAAGGGTCCTTAAGGATCTTTTCCAGGTTTTTTGTTTTGAAACCTTTTGACTTTTCTACTTGGCACTTGGGGGAAGAGGGCGGGAGAATTTATTTAATGCACAAAGCAGATGTGTTCAGATTATCTTTGTATTCCCTTTATTTATGTAAATGAGAGATCAAAATCTAATCTAGTTGAAGGTCAGTTCAGGCACTGTCACAACTCTTCTAATCAGGAAGCTTTAAAAAATCTAGCTTGACTTAATTTCTTCAGTTTGTATCCCAGCCTGAACACCACTGAAACATCTGTATTCTAGA
Source organism: Pseudocheirus occidentalis (assembly GCA_028646575.1). Classification (NCBI taxonomy): domain Eukaryota; kingdom Metazoa; phylum Chordata; class Mammalia; order Diprotodontia; family Pseudocheiridae; genus Pseudocheirus; species Pseudocheirus occidentalis. The sequence continues at coordinate 161,196,059 of CM053598.1, read as the reverse complement.
TAGGAGAGATCAGCCTTTTGTAGAGTCAGAGAACCATTTGGCTATCCTCAATATCATCAACAAGCATTTGGAGGGCTCTTGGCCAGGACGGAATGACACCTGCCTTCACAGTCTTTAACAAAAAAGTTTTTGATACAAATCCAGTTTTTATTTTAGTTTTAAGGAAGAAGTCTTTAAGTGTCTTGGCAAAGAGAACTGCAATACTTCAAATTCCACCAGGATTTATTAATGAAGTTATTAATTACGTGCTAGGTACTATAGTAGGCATTGTAGATAGAAAGAAAAAAGTGAACTAGTCCTTTTCCACAAGGGCCCCATGTTTTACTCTCTAAGCTTTGTTAGGAGCCATGGGGTGACAGCTTTAGAACTGGAAGGGCCTTACAGGTTTTGAATTCAACTCTTATTTATAGATGAGAAACGGACGGGAAATGAAGTGAAGTGTCTTGTGCACAGTCACAAAACTAGTAAGTGTCTGAGGTAGTAGAACTTGAACCCAAGAGCTCCTGACTTCATGTCTAATGTTGTATTAACTGCACTGTGCCACCTTTTTGTGGATAAAAAATGAAATTTAGGTGTAACACAGAACTGCATATTATACAGCACTGATCATTCTGATTCTTGTTCTGTTAAGAAGTCCTTTTATGTAGGCACTACCCGACAATTTTGGGTAGCTGTGTGATGCAGTGGATAAAGTGCTGGGCTAGGAGTCAAAAAACTCTTCTCCCTGAATTCAAATCTGGCCTCTGACACTCCCTAGCTGTGTGACCCTGGGCAAGTCACTTAATCCTATTCGCCTCAGTTCCTCATCTGTAAAATGTGCTGGAGAAGGATATGGCAAACTGCTCCAGTGTCTCTGCCAAGAAAACCCCAAATGGGGTCACAAACAGTTGGAAGTACTGAAAACAACTGAACAATTTAATTCAATTCCACAAGCACTGAATTGTTGGTAGAGGGAGTTTCTGCACTTGGCTGTCAGGCCTAATCTGTGTATTTTCACCAGCTGTCTAGAATTTTGTCCCTCTTCTCCTCTGCCTCCTGGCTTTCTTCAAATCTCAGCTAAAATCTCACCTTCTGGAAGAAGCATTTATTAAGGGCCTGCTCATTAACCATTGAAGTTCAAATTATATCATATGTAAAGTATTTTTAAAAGCCTTCAAGTCTCATATAAATTGTTATTATTTTAATATATCCCCAGGTCATAGGAGAAATACTCAGTCAACCAGGAAACAAAATGAGTTGTAAAAGGGAGGCAGTTAAAGGAATACTTATTATTTTACAGTCAAATGTTGATTATTCTTTCCTACATAAATCATCCTCTGCCCCTCTTTTGTGCTAATCTAGCTCCATAATTTCCGTGAAGATCAACTTAAAAATTAATTTCCTTCTAAAAAAGCTTTTCTTGACCCACACTAAGATGGTCCTTGAGTGGAATGTGGGGTTCTGTAGTGGAGAGAACACAGTTTAACTCAATAAGCCTGCATTGGATTCATAACTCTGATACCTACCTCATGTGTGATCCTGGGCAAGTCACTTAATATCTTTGTGCCTTAATTTCCTCATCTGTAAAATGGGGATACCAATACTTCACCTTCCTCACAAGAAATTAAAAACATTTAAATTTAGATAAATGTAAAATGAATTATTTTATACAGCAAAGCAGTGAGAATATAAAGAAGAGACCCGGAGCCCAGGTTTCTGAATTGGTCTGAGTACTAAGCAGAGCTGTTCTAATGTCTTAGTGCGGTCACTCCATCGAGTGCAGGTGTCCCAACAGACATTTGTGCACCAAGCATCATGAATCAACCCCTTCTTCCTTGAATTCCTCCTTAATAATGGCAACAGCAAGTTATATTTACCTCCTTTGCAATCCCATAGCACTCAAGTTGTATCACCCATATGACACTTGTTACTTACTCTTCTTAAGGATACTTGTGTTCATGTTTTATTTTTGAATGAATGAATGAAAAAACACTTATGAAACGCTTGCTGTGTGCCAGGTCCTGCGCTAATGCTGGGATGCGTGTGCAAAAAGGAAGACAGTTCCTTCCCTGAAGGAGTTTGCATTCTAATAGTAGAAGATAGCATTAAAAAGTGAATGGTGGCCAGGGAGGGGAAAGTTTCTAGAGTTACTGGAATGAATTGATGGTAGTCAACCAAGAAGTAATGGAACAATTGTGTTATTGAGTAGTGATGTGATTACAATCCTCAGAGTGGGTTGAAAAGTGTACGCTCACCTGCTTTAGTGTGTGTGCATGTGTGTGTGTTGGTAGGGAGGGTTTTGGTTCCTCTGGGGATTTGGGGACTAATAGGTAACCTGGATATATTGCTGGATCCTACTTGAGTGTAAGTGTCTTGAGGGCCACAATTTTTAATCCTGTTTGACACCTTGCATAATAAGCACTTAGTATTTTTTGAAGGGATATAGTAAAAGAAAATGAACTGACAGATTTTTGTTTCCAGAATTTTGTGCTCAACTCTGCTCCCTCCATGTTCTTTTTAAAATTCCCTTTAAAATTCTAACAACAGTAGTCCGCTCCTTAGAGTCTGGTTCAACCTATGAATTTGGGAGGCAAGCTGCACTTCTTCCACCCCCCCCTTTTTTTTGTTATACAACTTTTCATGTTCTATAAATCAGGGAAAGTATATAGTTTGTAGAAAGACTCTCTTCGGTTTTTACCTGTTCTCTTTGGTCTTTCATATTTTGGGAAGGTCACTTTTTCCACCAACATACACACTCAAGGATAGACTGGATTTCCTTCCAGCCAGCCATCAAAGAGTGTTTAGGAGGAGGTGCTTGCCCTTTCTTCCTCAAATAAGGGATTGGATTATTCAGTAGCTCTTACAAAGATGTGTAGTAATTTTAAATCGACACTAAGAACAGAATATTCAATTCAGCTCAGTTTAGTAGGCTGGAAAGGCTCTGGAAAACAAAGATAAAAATAAAACAATGAGTTTAGGCATATTTTAAAACAAAAAATCAGAGTCCACTTGGACCAGGAAAATTTCATTTGTATTTGGAGGAGGGAAAGTGAATTTAAGCTGTGATAGTAGAGAATATTAGAGGTTTGGAAAAGGGAATTTGGTCTCTAGCTTCATTTTGTAATTTATTCTGAGAATACATTGTTTTCCATTTGGTATTGAGGCTTTTTTTTTTTTTTGTATTGAAGCTCTTTTTAATTGGAAAATGAGAATTGTGCCAGTGAGAAGTGGATAGATTTTCCCTTGCAAGTGTAGATGGGACGTATCTTCCTTTCATTTATTCTTCTATCCCTTTGGCTCCTGTAATTTAATTCAGTAAACATTTATTAAGCAACTGTACTCTCCTAAGTGCTAGAAATATGAAGATTAAACCAAAATAAGACAAAAAAGCTGAAGATAGTCCCTGCCATGAAAGAGCTTAGAGATATAAGGACTAGTCAAGTCAATTCAATAAGCTTTTATTAAGTGTCTGCAATGTGCCAGTGATACGGTTTGGGATGCTTTTGTCTGTAACCCCAATTTGTAAAAATATCCCTTATGTTTGGGTACCTATGTATGTAACATCAATTTGTAACAAGCGTGTGTAATTAAGTTGTAAAAGTCATACTTTCCCCCTGCCATAAAGGCATAAACCCTACTTCTCTCCTTCCCCCAGCCGGAGAGTCTTCCCTTAGCTAGAAATTTGCCTAGAAACAAGCCCCTGCTGGGAAAGTCTCAAAAGTTTCTATAAACAAACCCTTAGAGAAATGCATAGCCCCTTTGTTCTAAGTGCCCAGCTGCACCCAAAAGCCTTGAGCAACTTTATCAAAAGATAACTCTGTCTCAACATGGTACCTCCAGAAACCCTAATTAGTCTAGTTCTCAGACTTGGAAACAATCAAAGCTATCTTCCCAACAGCCATATTGAACATATGTCATTCGTCCTTGATCATAAGCGGCCTGTGACGTGTCAAGCTCAAAACCATACCTCCCTCTCCCCCAACCCTCAGGAATTTACCAGTGAATCATGGGTAATTCGCATGGCAGTTGATAAAAAAGTGCATGTCCCCTTAAGCATTGACCACTCCTAAACCACTCCCCAACTCCTCCCTTACTCCACCCTTTGCCCACCTAGTTAGCATAATTAGCCTTTGAGGACAGTTTTAGGGTTATAAATCCTGCCCCTCAAGCCTAAACTCTTTGCAGGTTCCCTTAACCTTTTCCTGCCCGCTGCAGAGCATAAAACTTTATAACTCTACCTTAGATTCCTGCTCTTTGCACGTCCCCCCTATTTCTCCTGCCAGCTACTAAGCCAGCATATCAGTAAACTTTATAACTTTGCCTAAAGATAGCTTGAGTCCTATTGAATTTCTTTCCAGACAAGAACCCAATAGGGACTCATATGAGATCCCTGTACCACCCACCACTTAAACCTCTTCATCAGGTTCTGTGCTAAGTGCTCAGGATAGTAATAAAGGCAAGAACAGTTCCAGTCCTCAGTGAGCTCACAGTTTAATGGAGGAGACAAAAAGCAAACAACTGTGTACAAACAAGGCATATACAGGATAAATTGGAGACAATCTCAAAGAGAAGGAATTAACCTTAAAGGGAACCAGGAAAGGCTTCTTGCAGAAGGTGTGACTTGAGAGACTTGGAGGAATCCAGGGAAGTCAGGAGGAGGCATGTGGAGGTGGAGAATTCCAGAGAGCCGATAAAAATGTATCTTCTAGGCCCATGATTTTAGTAGTATCGGGATCTTCTAGACGGTGAAATAGTCTCTACCAATATAGATTGCAGATGGCCAGCTTTTCTGCAGTTTCTCATCTAGGAGAGTTCCTTTGAGCACCAAGAGTTCAGTGGCTTTCCTGGAGTCACATAGCCAGCAGGTGTGAGAGACAGGACTTGGATCCATGTTTTCCTTCCTTTGAGGCCTATTTTCTATCCACTATACCAGGCTGCCTTTCTTATATTCTACAGTAAATTATATTTGCTTGTAAATTTTTATGCAATGAAGATTTTTGGGGGGAGGTAGGGGGCTTTTTCGGTACAACCATTCTTTGCTTTGAATAATGCTAATTTACATATCCAGATGTTTGTGTGCTTTTCATATTTCTGTTACATAAAATTACAGTTTTCTTTCAAATGATAAGAAACCCACACATAGGAATGACTCAGAATTACACAAAGAAACTCCCTTTCTGTATTTCTTTGTTTATACCAAGCCTGTACATAAATTGATACAAACAAATCTGTTACATCAAATACCAGACCTTTAAAAATTGGTTTGTTTAGGTAGTATGTGAGTCTGGTGCATTAATTACGTGCATCTTCCCAGAGGAAAAAAAAAATCAGGTTAAAAAAATCCTTGAATTATGTATTAGTCCTTGAGAGTTGTTCTACATCTTTTTTTTTCTTTTACAATAATAGTCTGAAGGTGGGAGATAAAAAAATGTAAGATTTGACATGAAAATTCTTTGCCTCAATCAGTATCATCTCTCATACTATGTTAATATTATTTGAAGGCTTTGGTTGTCTCATCCTTTTGCTGCAATATTCTATACTCATGACTTTTAAAAGATACTGCTGATTGTTGAGGTTAGTGTAAATTTGATTTCACCAAAAAGCTAAGGATTGATTTCACCTTAAATATATATTTCATTGAACTATCTGCACAGCTTATTTGAGTATTCTCTTAGCCTTCATTAAGTCTATTATTTTTAAAGATATATTTGAGAGACTGTCCTTGAAAGGATGATTACTCTCTACCATTCATTATTTAAACACTGTCCCCCACTTCCCCTCCCTAAATTTTGCTAATTTAGATAAAAGCTTGTTTTGGAACTTGGACTTTGTACATCAAACATCATTTTAGGATGATGTTAGGGCCAAGTTTTAAAGCCTTTATGGTAGAGTTTTGTAATGAAAATTTTTGATGGCTCCTTTAATGTAATGATGCCAGTAAGTAAAGCTATAACATTCATTTACTAATATCAGTATTTTAAAAATGCTTTTACATTTTCAGATTGCTTTCCAAATATTTTGCTTGTTGGTCCTGACAATAATCCATGGAAGTTTATAAGCTAATGTTATTTCCAAGGTACCTTGGGGAAGTGATGATACAGTGAAGTGAAATGGACTTTCTTTCTCAGTCCTATATGGAGCTGTTCTTATATCTGGGGTGCAAAATGCAGCTGTGATCGACAAAGTCAAATATTCAGACTCCTAGATAATACTAAGAAACCTTGTGAAAGAGCCTACCATGTGATAGTCATCAGGACAGAATGTGATCCTTACGTGTAACTTCGGTTACCATCAAGTTATTTGGAATGTGAGGAAAAATCTGATACGTGAAGAGCAGATAGGCTAAGGTTAAATGGGTTTCATATAACTGGTAGTATTTTTTTTAAATGATGAGTACCACATTTGTATACTTATTGAGTAATTGAGATTTTCCATGCCTTTCTTGTTTGAAAAATTACTTTAATGATGTCATATTGAGTCATATCCATATTTACCCTTCACTTTCCACTGAATCTTTCCTTATAACAAAGAAGAAGTTTATCAAAAACAAGTAATAGAAGGATCAAATTTAACTCTGTATTCAATATTCTTCTATCAAAGAGTGCTTACTTACCTTTATGATAAAAGTATCTGGAGTCGGGAGGACCTGAGTTCAAATTTGGCCTCAGACACTTAACACAAAACTAGCCCTGTGATCTTGGGCAAGTCACTTAACCCCAATTGCCTTACCTTCCCCTCTCCAAAAAAAGGAAAAAGAAAAAGAAAAGAAAAGCATGTTTCATTATAGTCACAGCATCTAAGAATTTTAGAGTAGAAAGATACCTCAGTGGCTTTCAGGTCCAACCCATGTTCCATAAGGAAACCCCATGTAATACATCTGAAAAAATGTTTATCCAGTCTCTGCTTGGAAAATTTTCAATGAGAAATAATAATATTATTTCTATGAGAAATATTATTTCAATATTAATTTAATATTATTCAGTATTATTTCAATGAGAGTGAACCCACCACCTCTTTAGGCAGCTCCTTCTGCTTCTGGACAGGTCCAATTGTCAGGATTTTCTTGCTGATATCATACCTACATTTGTGTCTTGATAGTTTCCACCCATTGCTCCTGGTTCTGTCCCCTGTGTCAGACAAAACACATTCATTTCCTTTTACACATGTCAGCCTTTCATCTCTTTGCAGATAGCTAATTTGTCCTTTGTGAGTCTTATTTTTCTCCAGGCTAAAGATGCCTGGTTTCTTTAGTTGATCCTCAGATGACATAGACTCAAGGCTCTTTATTATTTTGGTTTTCTTCCCCTGGATGTTCTTTAGCTTATCAGTGTCCTTCTTAAGTTGTGGGGCCCAGATCTGAACTCCATCCACAAGTGATCTGACTAGGGCAGAGTTCAGAAGGACTATCACCCCTCTGTTCCTGGTTATTATGTCTTGATGCAGCCCAGAGTCACCGTGGCTGTCTCCTTTTTGGCTGCCACATCATACAGCTGACTCATGTTGAACTTGCAGCTTATTATAACTACCAGATTTTTTTTCTTTCAGCCAAATGGTTATCTTAAGTATGTCTTCACAAGTGTGCAGGTGATTTTTTTGAATCTAAGTATAAGATTTTGAATTTACATTCCCATTCCTGTTGAAATTCATCTTGTGAGATTCAGCCTAGTCTTCTAACCTGTCAAGGCCTTTTAAGATCCTGACTCTCATCCAGTGTGTTAGCTCTCCCTCCAAGCTTTCTGTCACCTGAAGATTTAGTGAGTGTGTCTTTAAGTTATTATAGGGAGGCAATATAGCACAGTAGAAGGAGCACTAAGTCAGAGGCCCTGGATTCATGTGCAACCTTGGCAGTCTTCCTGAGGCTCAGTTTCCTATCTGTTAAATGGAGGGGATTGGTTTAGGTGTCCTCTGATTTCTCTTTCATTTCTAGAACTACGTATAATCTTGGCCTTCCTTGCATGTACTCCTGCAGCACTTTTTCTGGAGACCAGCTCAATTGATAATTAGCATTTGATGACTCTTCTGTCTGTCAGGACCGAAATCAGTAAAATTTGCAAGTATTACCCAACCACCAAAGGGTTTATGAGTCTAGAACTGTCCATTTTTCCTTCCTTGAGTTAGTGATAGTAAACTACCAGAATATGCTTGGCTTCCTTCTATGAATGAACCAATATAGACAAAAGGTATGGTGGGTGTGCTTCACTGTTTCTTAGCAGCTCAGAAACTTCAGTCAGCCAATAAAGATTTAAGTGCCTACTACATGCCAGGCATTGTGCTGAACACTAGGGACAGGAAGGAAGACAAAGGACAATGCTTGCTCTCAAGGAGCTCACAGTCTAATAGGGGATGCAGTATACAAACAAACTGGGTACCAGATGAATAGGAAATGATCAACTAAGGGAAGCATTAGAGATGAGAGAGATTGGGAAAGGCTTCCTGTAGATGGTGGGATTTAAGCTGGGACTCGAAGGAAGCCGGGAGTTAGTAAAGAGGGGAGAGCATTCTGGGTATTGGGGGCAGCCAGGAAAAATGCCTGGGGGTGGGGAGATGGAGTGTTTTTGTTTTTTGAGAAATATTGAGGCAGCCAGTGTTACTGGATCAAAGAATACTTGGGCAAGGGATAAGTAAGGTGCAAGAAGATTGGAAAGTGGGGGTGGCTGGGATGTTCTGCAGGGCTTTGAATGCCAAATAGAGGATTTTGTATTTCATCTTGGAAATGATAGGTAGAACAGATTAGATGGGGGAAAGAGGGTTGAGAAATAGGAGGCAAGGGTGACACCTGAGCTGTGAGGTTGGGGAACTGGGGGCAAGGTAGTGCCTTTGAAAGCAATAGGTAATAGGTGGCATCGAAGGTGGTGCCTTCACAGTAATAGGAACAGTTGGAAGGAAGGAGGATTTAGACATAAAATTAACAACATTTTGATGCATTTACATGTTTTAAGTTAATGATTTGAAACTACAGGCCTTTTTTTGAGAGGGGCAGTATGTGATTTAGTTGCTGTTCAGTCAACCTCAACCTTAAAAAAAACCCCAAATCCAAACAATCCATACTCTAGTTCTGCCTTGTCGCTCCTCCCAAGTGTGCTGATGTTGTACAACTCGGTAATCAATTGTAAGCCAAAAGCTGACTGATTCTACTTGCAAAATGCTGTTTGCAGCTTTCAGCCTCAACCACTGAACCCGACATGTTCTGACATCTCTTGGCTGCTGCTCATTTTTTTCAGTTTCCATGGAAATGGACATCTGATCACCAGATACAGGGCAAGAAACCCTTGACTAATTATGGTTGCAGAAATTCTGAATTCCCTTTGTTTGAGATGGGGCTTATTTTAAAGAATCTTGCTCACTGTGTGGCTGAGAGAAGGTGGCTGGCTGAAGTCACTTGTACAGGACCTGAGGAAAGGTGCAGATGAGATTTCCTTGTTTAAAGGGCACCACTATTTCAGGAAATATATGATGGTAATATATTTTAACTTAAGAACTATAATATTGTAGTGATTAGGATATTCCACTTCAAGTCAGGTGACTTGATACTGTTTAGACTCCTCTCAATTATTGTGCTAATTCGATAGGCCTGCCTGGCCTTAAGTCTTATTTATCAGTATCCTGGAGTAAAATGCAGCAAAGATTACCAACCTTCTCTTATCCCACCAGTTGTTAGCTCTTTCTTTCCCTCCTCAGTTTTTCTCATATTTACTTAGCTGTGCACATCTTTGTGTCTCTTAGTAGAAGTTATGCCTCTGGGGGTGGGGACTATTTGGGTTTTTGTCTTTGTTTCCCCAGGGCTTCACTGCAGTGTGTTGTGCATAGTAAGATCTCATTAAATATTTGTTTAATTGAATCAAATGTTTATCAAGTTTGTCTGCTTTCTTGAAAAGTGGACCCCATTTAATAAAATGAAAAATTATATATGAGAGGCAACATGGCATTGTAGTTAGAGAACTTGTCTAGCTGGGAAGACATGGCTTCCAGTCCCTATGACAAATGGATAGTCCTGGGCAAGTCACTTGACCCCTAGGAAACTCTCTAAGTTGCAAAGAAGGTACCTGCATTTGATTGAGGGGGCTTCCTCACTTGGAAGTACCCCATACTAATGAAATACTAGTCCTAGTGTCTGTTCCTAATTTATTTATACCTTGTCATTCTGATCAGTTCTTATCATTCTAATATACCCATTTAAGGAAGGCTATTATATTTTTTTCCATTACTTCAAAATCTTCATTATTTTATCAAGGTGGGTACTCCATTACTGAGGTCAATGTGTGCCTTCTCTCTGCTGTCACTGGGCTGGACCTCAGTAAGCTGCTGTCCTAAGTGTCTTTGGTCAAAACATTCTATCTGGTGTCTAGGTCTTCGTTGACAAACCTCTGCAAACTTAGCTGGACATATAGTCTTTGTTCAGGCCTCTACATGAACTCTTTCTACCTCAAGAGCATCTCAGTTTTTGTGTGTTTTTTTTTCATAATAGTCAATCAGTATTTGTCAGGTGCTTCCTCTCTGCCAGGTGCTATGCAAAATGCTGGGGATACAAAGAACGGTACCTCTGATACTCCCTGCTTTGAAGGAACTTGCAGTCTATGGGGGAGCCAAATCTAAAGAAGCAGGCAGATTGTGTATAAAATAAATAGAAAATAATTAATGGAGGAAAAGCATTAGAGTTAAGGGGACCCAGTACCCCTTGTCTTTCAGTAAACCTTCTCTAAAGGAAATAAGTTCTCAAATTTTCCATGCATATGTTCATAGGAAAAAATTGATTCATTTCAGTAGAATAATATAGTTCTTTACCAGATATTCTCTGTACTCACTTGACAAGCTTCTCTTCCTCACTGAGAGTACATGTACTTCAGATTGGGAGTGACTATAGTAGAGGATTAGTTTTCTCGCCTGTGTTGTGTTCATGTCCTGAGTGAAGGGCCGACTATCCGGTATGTAAGCATAATTTAGATAATTTTAGAACTCAGAAATATGTTTGCTCTGGGGCAACAGTGGACTGAGGTGCCTGTATGAAAAAAACCGGTGGAAATTTGCCCAATTTCTTCAGCCAGTTGTACTGGCCATATAGCAGAGGGAGGTTAGCAACTGAACTTGGGAGGAAGCAGCAGAAATCTCTCCTCATGTCACTTTATGGGATCAGCTATAAGCTGGTACCAGATTTGTTCTTGTGGCTTCGTGTGAGACTGACATAAAGTGCTGCGTCTCAAAGCATTCCAAAGAGCTTAAACTGGAAATAATCAGTTTTGGTTTCTTAAGTCCTGTCTGTTCCAGCTCTGCATACATTCTACCATCCTTATTCTATTCCTGTTTGCCACCATTCCATATGAGACTCATCCTGCCTGCTGTGATTATGCCCTTTTAATAAATGTCACCTCAGATACTTACTACTTGAGTGATCCTGGGGAAGTCACTTAACCACACTCATGCCTCCCTTATTCCCTTAGCTGTAAAATAGGGAGTTGGACTTGATGGCTCTGTTTGTTTGATGCCTTCCTCCTCCAAGTATTTGATGAAAGTTGTTGAGTCACCTATTGCTCCAAGATACTGTAGCATTTGCAGCAACCACACCCCATTAAAACCTGCTCAGCAGATGGGCTAAATCAGGCCTCAAACCCATTGGTGAGGTAGGGGAATGTCTACCCCAAGCATGTGAAGACTTCTCCTGGCAGAATGGGTGAGTGAGAACAGTTGGTTGCAACAGCTGCTAAGGCAGCTGAAGCTGTACTGTGGAGTACTTATAGCTTGGTCAAACATGGAAGACATGAAGGTCATCCACTGCATCCCAGGCCATCGCCAGTTGTCTTGACTTGTCTTGCCACTGGACTTCAATAACTGTGGGACATGGAAGGAAGCTGACAACCTTGTGCATCACTGCCTCACTTAAATCCAATTCTCACCCAAGACAAGACATCATCCTGATGTCATTGGCCCTCTTTGAAAAAGGACAAACAACAAATCTCTGCTCCTGTCATTGTCCTGCAGTTGTGGAATTTGGAGCTGGAAGAGATTTTAGAAAGGTTTTGCAAATGAGACACAGAGAAGCCAGGAGATTTGGCCAAAGTCACATCTACCACTTCCATGGGAGCTCTTTCCAATCTGTCTTTCCTCTTGCAACTAGGATTGTCTTTTTTTTTTTAATGTGGTTTTGTCATTGTTCAGTCATGTCCAACTCTTCATGACCCCATTTGGGGTTTTCTTGGCAAAGATACTAGAGTAGTTTGTCGTTTCCTTCTTTAGCTCATTTTACAGATAAGGAAACTGAGCCAAACAGGGTTAAGTGATTTGCCAAGGGCCATACAGCTAGTAAATATTGGAAGCCAGATTTAACAATTCCCATGGCATGGAGTCTGATGTATTGAGCCCAGGTGGTTAGTAGTCTTTTTGTCTTCTTTTCCCTTCTTCTAAGGTAGGTGATAATATGACCCCTTTAATTCACTCAGAGAGGTTATTGGTTTCTCATCTAAGTGAAGGTTTTGCCTTATTCCAATATTTATAGGCCTGTTCACCCAAGCCATTGAGACTACCAGAATATGATAGCCATAATTCACTGAAAGCCCATATAACGCAGTCAAAAAAGCATTGAATTTGAAATTCTACTACTTAGTAGCTGTGTGATCTGGGGCAAAGTAACAACTTCCTTAACCTTAGGTTTTGTTTTTGTTTTTGTTTTTTTCATAAGATGGGGAAGGTTGACCAGATGGTAGCTCTAAGGATCCTTCTCCCTCTAAATCTGTGATAATGATCTATCTGTAAGACAAATGAGAATGTTACATAGTCACAGTAAAAACTCATTTATTAAGATTTGAGTTCTGTGTGTGATGACCAACTTTGATAGACTCAGGTCTTCTCAGTGGTGCCATGATTTAAGACAGTTCCAAAAGACTCATGATAGAAAATGCTATCCATGTCTAGAGAGAGAACTATTGGAGTCTGAATGCAGATCAAAGCATACTATTTTCTCTTTTTTTTGTTTTTTCTTTCTTGTGATTTTCCCCTTTTGTTCTGATTTTTCTTTCATGATATGACTAATGTGGATTTTGAAGGCACATCAAATTACTCCTTGAAATTAAACCCTAAGAAAGGAAAAATTGCTACAGAATTGAGAAGTAATATGGTTTAGGGAGGGGATAAGGAAGGAAATTATGTAAATAGATAAGTATAAGTTGAAGCACAAAGTAATTTCTGGAGAAAGGCATTAATACATGGGGGAGGAAGATCAGCATGGGCTTCTTGTAAGAAGTATTGCTTAAACTAAGCTTTGATAGTGGTGATTCTGTAAGGTAGAGTTCAGGAGGGTATTAGTCATTAGGGCATTCCAAGCAGGACAGCCTGTGCAATGAGAGGTTTGCACCATATGACCTCTGGCTGGCTGTCCCTCCATGCCAAGGACTGTCTCCCTCTTCATGCCTTCCTCCTGACTTCCCTGGTTCCCTTCAAGACTCGGTTAAAGTTCTGCCTTTTTAATAAAGCCCCTCCTAGTCTTCCTTAATGTCAATGCCTTCCCTCTGGGATTATCTCTAATTTATCTTTCATATAGGCATGTATAGATGTATATGTATTTTTATGTGTATATGTATATGTATGTAGTTTGTACATAGTTGTTTGCCTATTGTTTTTCCCATTCGACTGTGTTATCTTTGGGACTATTTTTGCTTGTTTGGTTTTGCCTCTCTTTATATTTGTCCAGTGATTAGCACAGTGTTTGGTACATAGTAGGTTCTTGATAAATGTTAATTGACTGACTGACTGACTGACTGTTAGGTCCCTTCTGGCTCTTAAATCTGTGAGTTTATGAAGATGCAAAGATAGAAGGCGGAATAGTGTTTTTATGAAACAGTAATAATGTCTAATAATTGTGTAAAGGTAGACTGGAGCCAGATTAAGACAGTTTAAAAAGGCAAATAGGGTTTATATTTGATTTTAGAAGCAAGATGGAGCCTCCTGAACAGGGAATGAAGTGGTTAGGCCTATACTTGAGGAATTTATACTTTGGCAGTTGTGTGAAGGATAGATTGGGGAGGGGAAGAGACTGGAAACAGGGACACCAATTAGGAGGGTGTTACAGTTGTCCAAATGACAGGTAATGAGGACCTAAACCTGTTGGATAGTGGTTGTATGAATAGAGAGAAGGGGATGAAAAACATATTTTGAAAGTAGGATTGATAAGAAATGGCAATTGATTTGATATGACAGATGAACCCAGTCAAGGATGATTTCTTTTATTGTTCCCTCAATGACTTTTATGCTCTTAGGTGTAACCATTGCAGATGTTCTCTTATTTTCTCAAGACCCCTATGCCACTTCTTCCACTTCTCAATTAAAGGCTTCACCTTCTATTTAAGAAAAACCGAGGGGGTCCACCTGTAAGCGCCATTTTCTATATACCCCACATCAAGATCTTTCTTCCTTATTAATTACTCTCTCTTTTGCTTCTGTCTCTGATGGAAAGGTGCCCCTTCACTTCCACTTATACCCTTTATCTCATGCCCTTCTGTATCTTCTAGGAGTATATCTCTGATTATTCTGTCTCATTGTGAATCTTTCCCTGTCTTCTGGCTGTTGTATACAGATGTATCCAGGTCTTTCCCATCCTTTAAGGGGAAAAAAAACCCCTTCATTTGATCCCAGTTTCTCCTCATAGTTTTTTTTTTTCATGACTACACACTTCAAAAAAGTCATCTACACTTCTTTCTCCTTCCTCGTCTTCTGATCATAATCGTGTGCAGCCTGGTTTTCAGTGCTGCCATTTCTACTGAAACTCCTCTCTTTCACATCATCAGTCATCTCTTAAACCCAGTGACATTTTGTCAATTCTCATCCTCCCAGACCTCTCTGCAGTTTTTGGTACTGTCAACCATCTTTTCTTCATAGATATTCTCTTTCATTGGCTTCTATGACACTTTAAAAAAATGGGTTCTCCCACCAGTCTGGCTGCCTTTTTAATTTCCTGAATCTTAACCCACCACTACCCCTGAAGCACTGGTTGGTGTCCTTCAGGGCTTTGTCTCGTTTGTTCTTCTCTTCTCCTTCTGTACCTTGGTGATGTCATTCTCTTCCATGTGTTCAGTGATTATCTCTACACAGATGATATACATACACAACTTACATACATATATTCATTCTAATCACTCTTATGATTTCATCTTATATTAGAAATTGCCATTGAATAGCTGAAACATGTTAAATGTTTGTTATCTTCCTTCCTAAACCCACCTAAATCCTAAATACTTCCCTATTTCTGTCAAGGATAACATCATCTTTCTAGTTACGCAGAGTTACAGCCTTGGTTTCAGCCCTGACTTTTATTTCTCCTTAACCTCCATAACCCATTGGTTGCCAAATCTTGTGGATCCTACCTCTAAAACTTTTATGGTGCCCCTCATCGCCATTCATATGGTCTCTACTCTCATAAAACTCTATCACCTCTCATCTGGACTACTGCAATAACTTCTTATTGGTCTCTTTGCTTTTCATCTCTACCTTTTGCCAACCTATCTTTCATCAAAATTATCTATCCTAAAGTTCTGATGCAACTTCCTAACATAGTCTGTGTTATGTAGTAGATGCTTAATCAATTTATTGAGTTGTTTTTCTACCAAAGAGAACGATCTTCACAATAGGAAGTATAGAATAAAAAATAGTTGACTAGGAATTGAAACCCAAAGATAAATGAGGGGAAACTAAGAGTATGTACCTGTCGTTAGTGAATAAGACACTTGTCCTAGATGAAATACATATTAAGAATGTGAGGATGTGATGGGTAAACCCCTGTGAGTAGTCTTTGAGAAATTGTGTAAATGGAAGAGGTGCTGTGTGATGGGAGTCAATCAATCAGAAAACTTCTGTTGAATATCTACTGTGTGCTAGGAACTGTTTTAAGTGCTGAAGATATAAACAAAAAGAATGAAACCATTTCCTCTTAAGGAGCTTATGTTCTATTAGGAATAACAAAATACAGCACACATATATATGAGTATGGTAAATAATGTATATATATATACATGCATACACATACATATACACACATATGTACATACATGCATGCATACAGACATAAACAAAATGTAACAACACATTTAGGGGAACTCAAAAATATGTCAAATGAGAATGAAGGAACTGGAGATATTTATCTTAGAGATGGTTCAGGGAATGTGCAGTAGCAGTCAAATATTTTAAGGGAGGTTGTTAAATAGGAGAGTGTTTAACTTTCCTGTTTGACTCTAGAGGGCAAAACAAGGAATAGTGGATGTAAGGTATAAGTGAGAATAAAATTCTTAAAAATCAGAGCTGTCTAAAAATGAAGTGCTCTGCTTTTATAATTAGTGAGTTCACTGTCACTAAAGGTTTTCATTCAGTGGCTTGTCAGCATTTTTGTAGATAGATTCAGGATTTGGGTAGAGGTTTAACTTGATTACTGAATCTGTTCTCTAATTCATTCATTTGGTAGCTGTTTATTAAGCACCTTCTGAACCTTAGTGTCCTCATTTGCAAAATGAGAGAAGTTGGCCAGATATATTGGGTAATATATCTTTGTCAGTATATTGGGTAATAATAGAGATATCAAAAGAATAAGTGATATACTCTACTAGTTTGAAAAAAATGCTTGGCATTCTCATAGGACGTAAGCTCCTTGGCTACAAGAACCATTTTTCATTTTGTCTTTCTCTCCTTGGTATGTAGTACCATTCCTTTTACATAAGCACTTAATAAATACTTGTTGGATTAAGTGGCTTGTAATATATGGCTTCTTTTGTATTAAATATAATAAGTAAAGAGTAGGACATTTCTCCCCAAATATTTAAAGATACAAAAGTGTCTTGATAGGTACAGTATTAGACCGAATCTAATAAGTTGAAATTCAGTAGGTATAAATGTAAATTCTTTACTTGGGTAAAAACCAGCTTCATAGTTGGGGGGCTGTAAAGATAGACAAGAGTTGTTTTGAAAGAGACTTGGGAGTTTATTGGACTGGAAACTCAATGTGAATCAACCAGATGATATTGGAGCCACAAAAGCTGTCATGGTCTTGGATTACATTAGGCAACATACCTTTCAGGAGGTTAGAGTTATCTTTTGTCAAACCTCATCTAGAGCATTATATTTGGTTCTGGGCATCACAGTTTAAGGACACTGATAGGAGTGTCCTAAGGAGGGCAATTAGGATGGTGAAGGGCCTTAAATCTATGACATATGCAAATTGAATCACTAATATTAGAATCTGATATTTCAGATGATTCAGTTTGAGAATTAAATCCATCAAATAAAGTACATTTTCAGGGCATCACCTTTTAAAGGAATTCATTGTAAATTCTTTCATAAAGTAAATCATCACCCCTCATTTGCCTTTGGTGTGAATCTGGATCTTCAGGTATTTTGTTTGCTTCAATTGTGGTTAGATCTAGCTAGTACTGTTGTAATGGAATTTTGTTATAATGAGTATACTTTTTACAAAACACATTTCTAGTCTGCAGAAATTGAGGGGAGGATTAGAAAGTCACATTTAAAAAATGAATTAGTTTTGAATAGTCTTTTACTACCCCTTACCTTTTTCAAGTTCCAGGTCTTTTTGTATTCTTGTTTGGTTGGTGTTTTGGGAAGTAAAGACAATTTTATTTTGGAGATTAGGATAGTTAGAGAGTAGTGTTAGGATATTGCAGGTTAATTACTGCTTATTGGCAGAAGACTTTAGAAGACTGTATAGAAGACTATACCTCACTGTAAGTTTTTTTTTAAGTGAATAGCACCAACAGAACTTCTTTTCCTTAGCCTATAGGTATCAGAGGCAAGACTTGATCCCAGGTCTTCCTGACTAATGCTGATCCTCTATCTATTATGCTATATTGTCTTTGACATGTGTATAAGACTTGTCTTATTTCTCTCTTACTGGGCTGGTTTTTTAAAGGCCTTTAAATTGCCAGTGCTACCACTGTGGTAAAGTGACGGAGTGAATAGTGATAGAGATGGAGAAAAGAGAGCATTTTGAGGGGAGAGCAAGTATGTAATCTTAAGGAGGGATGGGCTCACATGGTGGCTGGAGGTTAGCAGATGCAAAGACATAGAAGATAAGAAGGAAAATGAAGGGGGAAGGTCTTCTTTGGTAATAGTTATGCTTCCCTCCCTGAAAACAAAGGCGTGCCCCTCATAAAAAGGTACCTCTATTACATAAGCAGGTATTGTATCTATCAGCCACAGTGGGTTAAAATATTTTTAGGCTTTACAGGGTATATGCTTTGGGTACTCTTTCCCCACTCCAGCTTAGCATTTGTATCTATGTTGCTTTGTTGTTAAAATGCTCAAAATGGCAAGCTTTAATAAATCCCCTTTTTACATTATATTTTATTGAGTGTCTTTTCCTGTTATGTCCCACTTCCTCTGTAGCCATATTTTATTGAATTGTTCATTGTCCCCATTCAATTATAAGTTGAGTATTGTTGCATTTTAACATATAGCACTTGCATACCCATTGTGCTATCCACAGTTCTAAAATATAGTGGTCTTACCAGGCGTCATTATAAAGAAGAGTCTGCCAGCATTTCGATTATAAACCCTAATTTATTTTTAAGGAGTTTCTGACTTGTCTGTTTCTAAATTGCTTTGGGCTGAAACCTAGTATAGTAATTGTCAGCTGAAATCCAAGTTTTGTTGTATTATAGAGTGAAAAAAATGCAGTCACTCTTTTAGGCTACTTTTGTTCCAGCAGTAGAGCCTCGTGCCTTTTATTTGATATTTATTGTCTCCTAACCAAAGTGGAGAAATGGAAGCTGACAGTTCCTTAAATGGGCCTTTTTCATTTTTTTTCCTGTATTGTACTGTAAAATTTTGTGAGAGATTTATTTTAAAAGTAGCTACTGAACGGATGCATTAAGTATTTTGTCATATGTACCTATGAACCAGAAGGTAGGTGTCTTAACAAAGCATATGAGCAGCTGGATTCAGGAATAGCATGGGTAGTGAAGCTTGCTAGAGCCTAAGTCGTTAAAATGCAACCTGCAATCAGTTATGCTGTTGAGAGAGTCATGGCAGCTGAAGATCTAGAATTCTGACCTTTCTTTATTCTAGTTCTTAGTGAATTCCCCAAACACTAGAAGTGAAATGACCATTTGTCAGGAAGGTTAGAGATAGAATTCATGCTTCACGTTAGGATTTGGACTAGATGAATTCTGGGTTCCTATCTAATCCTGTAGAGATTAAAATTCTACATAGAGTTCTCCCCCTGCTTTGCAAAATCACCCAACACATTCATGCCTCAGTTTCTCTTTTCATAAAATGATGTTGTTACTAAATTATATTTACATAACATCTTTCTTTGGAATGTTTTTAAAACTATAAGGAACATATCAGTTACCAGGATAAGTCTTGCATAAGTTGACTTTCAGTTACTAGTATTACTTATTCATAATCTAATTTTGGGCCTCTCATTTAACACAATGAAAAAGATTTTGAAATCCTAGTGTGGAAAGGTCTGCATGTCTAAAAGGTAAATTTTAGTTATTACTTATATGAATTGAATAGGAGGAGTGTGGGTTGATTTGCCTTTGTGAAATTATATAGTTTTCTTATTCACTTGAAGCATCTATCTGAAAAGGCCCATCATTTTTTTAAACATCAGTATTCTTTTTTTTAAAGAAATGTTCATTTGATAATTTTTCCCCCACTAAACTTAACATACATCAAAAATTAGTATTTTTATAAATATTAAAGAAAAGGTGATGGTTGTTCATGAAACTGTGAACCTCTTTGTTATAGAGCTTTGGCACCAGTATTCTTTCAGAAATGTTGTATGGCTATGAGTCCTGGAATACCACATCCACCAACAAATTGAAGTGGAGCATCACTGAAAGAGATGCATGGTAGATGTGAGCCAGTCGCAACTCATTACAAATAAGGAATTAGTAGAGCAAAGGGATATCTTCAGAGAAATGTATGACCAGAGAGAACAATGAGCCAGGTAGACAACCATAGAGCGAGTGAAGATTAACTGATGGACAACCTATGTGCTCCAGTGGTATTGATTTAATGTCAAGAGAATGCAAGGAAGGCTCCTCACACATTGGGTAGTCCCCACCTGGCAGCTTTGGAGGAAGATATGGGTGAGACTGGATAGTTTGGAAAGATCACTGTCATCGAAGGGCTTTGTTTATGCTAGGTATTCACATGGACTAGAAACAGTTCTGTTGTAATATATTGGAGTATTGCTTATAGTGAAACAAGGAAATCAGAAAAAGGCATTTCAACAACTCCTAAATTTGAAATGATAATTGTTTCTTTCTGTGTCTAAAGGCTTCTGAAATATCAACTTTAAATGTGATCTGGATCACTGAGCTCAACAAAACGTGTCTTAGGATACAAAGATAAAAAGAAATAAAGTGTGATCACAAGTGAGGACAGCTAGTAATTTAACAGACCTACCAGGTCATATACATCCAAATGAGTGTTGTTTCCTTGGGAAGCCAGGTACTTTTTTCCCTCTCCAATGCTGCTGCTACTGTTTTGAAGTATGTTCAGAAACTCTCACCTTCATTTGAATATCTTCAGTGGTGGCATAAATAGGTGAATTTGATCATCAAGGGTGGATTTGATATTTGGAAACAGCCAAAAGTAATTTAGGTCCCATGAAATAGAACATCAAACTGAGTAATTACATTTTAGTCCAAAAAAATGGAGTGATTATAAAATAATTAGACTAACATTATTAGATATTCACTTTGAAAGCTGTTCCAAAGAAGGCCTTCCAGAAATGTTCAGAGCAGTATCCAGTTCCCCAGAACGACTACTTTAAAGAACAGCATTCATATGGATGTATGAGTTTTGTTATATTTGTTCACAGTCCAGGGTTATTGATATGTATTGGCTGTTTCTAGACCCAGGCATTGGAGACAGTTAAAATCTTTGTTTAAAAAAACAACAACAACCAAAAGGTATAAGTATTTAAGCTCAAATTAAAAAATAGATTGAATAGGGAGGAACTGAGTCAATGTATATAAATGTTTGTAAATGATAGTAAGGTGTTAATAAGGATGGGTGGCTATTGAATACAAGGTGCTTTGAGGCTCTTCTGACAAACTCTTGGACGTTAATCTACTTCTAGTGGGGTGCCTAGGTGGCACAGTGAATAGAGCACCGGCCCTGGAATCAGGAGGACCTGAGTTCAAATCCGGCTTCAGACACTCAACACAAAAACTAGCCGTGTGACCTTGGGCAAGTCACTTAACCCCAACTGCCCTCCAAAAAAGCAAAAAAAAAAAAAAATCTACTTCTAGTGAAGGTTCTTGGTGAAGTTGGCTAGTATGACATTTGAAATATAACTTCTTTGTGTGATCACTATTAATCCATATTTGCATTCATAGTATTTGTAGGTACCATTTTGGGAGGGAGGCATGGCTTCATCAGTTGCCATCCTCTCTTGTCCCATTTCTCTGGGTAATCTTTTTGCCTTTCTAAACCTAGATTTTTATATCATCTTTATAAGCATCCCACACGTCCACCTACATTTACGCGTATACAACTCTCACAAGACTATTGCATGTGGATTGTAGCAGGGAGACCAATTAGAAGGCTGTTGTAGGAATCCATGTGAAAAATGAAAAGGGCCTGAAATAGCCTGGTGACCACATGTGAGTGGAAAGGCGGGAAGATCTTATGAAGGTGAATCAGCCGTGTTCGGCAGCAGATTGTTTACGAGGAGCAAGGGAGAGTGGAAAGTGAAGGATGATTCTGAGGCTGTGAACTTTCATGCTCACAATAAACGATGATGGTGTCCTGAGCAGAAGCAGGAAGGTTTGGAAGAGGGATGGGTCTGAGGAGAGGAAGTTCTCCTTTAGACAGATGGAATTTGAGATGCTTTCTGAGCATCCATTTGCAATGGGTGATGTGGGTTTAGAATTCAGGAAGGAGGCTGGGGGGGATTGATGGCCGGCAGACTCTTACTAATTACTTATTCTGTGCTGGGAGTGGATGAGACTAGTTTTATGCACACTTAATATATATATCGTATGCATATGTATAACGCTTATTAAGTGCCTAGGATGTGTCAGATGCTGTGTTAAACAGCTTTACACATACTACCTCATTTAATCTTCACAATAAACCTTAGAGGGCAGTTGTGTTATGATCCTTATCTTACAGCTGAGGAAAGTGAGGCAGACAGAGGTTAAGTGACTTGCTCAAAGACATACAGCTACCAAGTGTATCTGAAGTGGAGTTTGAGCTCAGCTGTTCTGACTCCAGGCTCAATGTTTTATCTGCTGTGCCACTAGCTGTCCCCTGGTAAGATACAGGGGAAAAGGAGAAAAAGGAGAAGACGACCCAGGCTAGAGCACGGGAGGACATCTGTAATTAGGGGGCAGTGTCTTAGCATCATAGATCTATAGCTGAAAAGGACTTTAGGACCGCTTAATTTAACTTTATTATTTTACAGGTGGAGAAACCGAGGCACAGAGATGCCAAGTGACTTGTCACGGGTCACACAGCTAATAAGTATCTGTGTTGAGATTTATACCCAAGACTTCCTAACTCCAAATCCACTGGCTTATTTGCTATGACATGTCACCTTCCCAAAAGAGCCATCACCATGTTTAGTGGTCTTATGGCAGCCACATGGTACAGTGAATCTGGAGTTCAAATCCTTCCTCACACACCTCAGCAAGACACTTCATCTCACTCACTTACCTCCAGTTTTCTCATCTTTAAAGTGAGGACCATGATAGCACCTGACTCACAGTGTTGTTGTGAGAATCAAATGAGATAATTGTTTTTTAAAGCATTTTGCAGTTATCTAAAACACTTTGCACAACTTATCAGTGTTGTTGATTGTTATTCGCTATTATTGGATTCAGAGACTTAGAGCTAATCTCATCTACCCCACTGGTTTCATAGATAAGAAAACTGGAAGCCACCTAGATGTTAAATGCAGACTAAGTGTTCATACTCGGGTCCTCAGACTCCAAATGTAGAACCACTTTTCACTATTTTATGCTGTCTCCATGACAAGGATAGTAATTCAGCAAAAGAGATGGAAAAGTAGCAACCAGACAAGTAGAAAGAAGAATAATAAAAAAGTGTCACAGAAACCTATGGAATCATTTTTATGAAAATATTAAATTTCAGTTAAGTGATTCCTATTGAGTGGAAACCTGGCCTATAATAGGTACTTAATAAATGGTTATAGACTTTTGAATTTTGACCTTGACTCTAGATCCACATGTAGCTTTTTCATATGAAACCTTTGGCATTTTAAGACCTGTGGTTCTGTATTAGAAGGGTTATTGCGCCAAACTCTACAAGGCATCCTGTTGTCATGTGGATCCCAAAACTGTCTGCAGTGTCACAGAACTGGGAGTGCTATTGTTATTGTGTCAAATGTGCTCAAGTCACCTTTCTAGGTAATGAGACAGGAATGTCCAGACTAGGAGAGAATGTAGGATCACAGAATTTTCAGGTAGAAGAGACTTCAGAAATCCATCGTCTAAGCCATGGTAGGGTTGTTATCCTTGTTTTTTGTCATGGACCTTTCTGGTAGTCTTGTGAAATCTATGATGCCTTTTTCAGAATCACATTTTCAAATGTGTGAGATAAAATACCTGGGATTACAAAAGAAGCAGATTATACTGAAATAAAGTTACCATGTTTTTAAAAATTTCAGTTTAAGAACCCTCGGTCTAGTCTAGCTCTCTTCATTTTACAGATGAGGAACAAAGTTAAGTGACTTTCCCAGAGTCACCCAGCTAATAAGTAGAGAATTAGGATTAAAATCCGGGCCCCCAACTCCATATCTAAAGCTATTTCCACTTTACCATTTTGTCTGTTAAGCATTGGTAACACACAACTTTCTTCCAACTTTAAATTGCAAAGCTTAGTCCTGTTTAAATTGGAAAGCACACCCCAAAAAAGGAGGGAAGGAAACAAGCATTTGTATGTTACCTACTGCAAGGTAGGCTCTATGCTAAGCTCCTTACCACACCCCTGAGAGGTAAGTGCTATTATCTCTGTTTTACAGCTGAGGGAACGGATACAATGAGAGGTTAAGTTCAGGGTTACGTGGTTACTAAGGATCAGACATGGTATTTTAAGGCAGCTCTTCCTTACTCCAGCATTCTAGTCACTGGGACACCTACCTGCCTCAGTATGTATAAAAGGGGAGAAGAGAGAACCCACTGCCCATGCCCTCTATTTTCTCAGTAAAGTCTGAGACAAGGTCCTTTGCTTAGAAGGAGTGACAGTAGGTGGTGGGAAGCTTAAAGAAATCATAGAGATTTGGCATAGGCAATATGGGGAATACGATAGTCAATTAGAGCAGAGTAACAGACTTAGTTGACATTGGATATCAACAATTTTCAGTGGATGTAGTCAGCATGGTTGTGTGATTTCCTCTAATACTGTTACAGCATAGAGGAGATCAGAGGAGAAGTAGATGGTGGGGATGATCTTTAGTTGGATTTGGTCCAGCGTATGTGGTAATAGGGAAAGGTATCAAGAGATTTGAGAGCAGAGGCCAAATAAAGTTGAACTGGTTATTCATAAGGTCAGAATTGGAAAGGGAAAAAAGACCAGAGCTAGGCCCTAGGACAGTACTAAGGACAGGAGGGGATGGAGTCGTAGTGAGGACAAAGAATAATTTTAGATGAGTGAGACATAGGGAGAGAGAGAATGATAGGAGGTTATGGTCGGGCAGAGGAATTTCAGAAATCTTTGTTATGGAAGTGAAATATTTGTGGATGATAGTGAGGTCAAGAATGTTATCATCACTATTTGTGGCTGAGATGGAGTGAAGGTGTAGGTGATGGGAGCTGAGCAAATTGATGAACTGGGAGACCAGTGTGTTTGAGGGGATTTTTATGTTAATTTCATTAAATTGGCTTCCCCAGTATAAAGGTAGGCTTTGGGATGGAGAAGAAGATTGTGAGTTGAGTGCTGAATTTGAGGAAGATGGGGAAGTATCCTGGGAGCTGGTAGATAATTGCCTCCAGGATCTGGGTAGGATTATACAGCTAGGTATAGGGAGTATGTTTTGCCTCTTTTATTGTCCCTAGCCTTTTTAGCACAGTGACAGTCACAAAGCAGGTGCTTAGTAAATGTTTATTGACTGACTGACTAGAGTGAACTTTAAAGAGAGGATTCTGAATGATGATACCTTCTTCTGGAGTGTGTCCAGGCATGAGGGAAGGTAATCCAGTACTGGGAAGGATGGCCAGGGGTATAGTGTGTTCGGTGGGAAACCAGGTCTTTATGATTGCCAGAAGATAGGAGTGTGAGAGGAAATGATCTAAAATGCAAGGAAGTTTGGTGATGAAATAATGAGGTTGCAGAAGATGCAATGAAAGGAGCAGGCAGAGCATGATTGGGACTTGGGAGCAGTGGGGCTGAAGTGGATGGGAGTGAGAGAACAGGAACCTGAGTGAGAAGGAAGGTTTTTCCCTTAAAAAATAGGTGACTCTTCATCATTGCTGTTGTAGGAGTAAGGGGTGATGGTTGACTAGTAAGAGTTTGGGCATCCCAGAGAGTAACTTCAGTTCTGTTTCAAGTACTAGGGAAGGAAGGCAGTTGGGACTTAGTGTTAATGGGCACTTCTTTAGATGGTGTCCTGGCAGCGAGAGATCTGCCTTGGGCTGGATTCTTGAGACCTTGTCCTCCTGATGTTGGTGATTCTAGTTTTGGAAGTGAGGGGCCTGATACCTAAAAGTGGGATTGTAGACATAAGGTAGATATAAGGTATCTATAGAGTGAACACTCTCTGTCTCTTTTTCTAACAAGGGCAAGGAAATTTAGGAGTTTAATGTAAGGCAGAGAATGACCAGGTCAAAGACAATATTTCAGAAAGCCTAAACCCCAGTAACTCTTATATTACTGATTTTTCAGTCAGTTCAGTAAACATTCCTTAAGTACCTACTGTGTACCAAGCACTGTGCTAAATGTAATGCCAAGCAAAGGCTGGAACTTGGATTACCAGCATAGCAAACCCCATTTATTCAGTGACAGATTAAGGCAAACATTCATAAAACAGAGAAAAACAAAACACATTGTAACCCATTCATTTAGCAAGTAAGTTTGCAATTCAATTGCAAAGCACCAAGGTCCAATATCCCACCCCTGGCCAGTACATTAGTCAGAGTAGCCCACTTCTGGGCAGTACATTTATTTAGTCAAAGTCTCTCTTCTCAAATGGAGATTAGTTTCTAATCATAAGCAAAGTACATTCATTTAGTCAGTCACAGAGCACAACAAAGTCAAAGATTTCCCACCCCTGGATCACAACTTAATTACAATATCATCCATTAACACCAAGCACTTTATCAAAAGGGGCAGGAGAGCACAAAAGGCCATCCACCCTTAAGCTACAACAAGGTTAAGATATCATAACAATATTCAATGCCTAAGGAGAGGTAATATCTTCATCTTGACAAGAGGCAAGTACTCAGCAATCTGGGTTCCTGGGGAGACAAAGCTCAGTAAAGCCACCCTATACATTGCCAGTGTCCTCATCAAGTCACTCTGTGTCTGCAGAACAGTCCCAGAACCCCTTAAAATGTCAGCAAGGCCCTCTTCCAGGATTTCTGTAAACATAAAACAAGGAAATCTTCCTTCAGAGCTTCTGAACCAACAGCCAGGTTCCAGGACCTCTACAACAGCAGCACTGTCCTTCACCAGCAGGTGAATCTGGCAAAATAACATCAAAACAGACAGACAAAATACTGGCATCACAGCCATGCCTCCTCAGTTCTTGGCAACTCTGGGTGTCAGTTCCCAAAAGTCCTTCTGGCCTTCTCAGCTTGGGCCTCTTTCTGCTTGGGCCTCTCTCCCATTTCACGGCTCCTCCCAGTTCAGCTCTCTCTTTATGTCAACAAGTCCATCCCACAAGTGGGATTCACAAGCTCTGGGTTTTAACACTCAACCCAAAAACCAGGCCAACACAGGGGGGTCTCCAAATTCCATTACCATTACATTAAGCACTGGGGATACAAAGGCAGAAGACAGTTCTCACCCTTGAGTGACTCATAATCTAAAAGCAAAGACAGTCTGCAAGCTGTTATGCAGAAACAAGCTATGGATATACAATAAATATTTCAGTAATAAAAAGTGCTCTTACCCTTACTGACATTTGTGCTTGTGCTTTGCATACATTATCTCATTTGAGTCTCACAAGAACTCTATGATGTAGATGTTACAGGTATTAACCCCATTTTATAAATGAGGAAAAAGGCTCAGCATGGTGAATGACTTATCTGTGTTCACTTAGCTAAGAAATGTTAGAAGCAGGATTCAAACTCAGGTCTTCCTGACTTCAAATTTAACTTTCCACTTTTTCCTTACCTGTGCTGTCCTTGGAAATATGGAGTATTGCTTTTCATTTTCATTTTGTAAATCTCAGTTTTGACTTGAAAAAAAAATCTAAGTGCAGTTTTATAGACGATGTTTTAAAGGTTTATATAGCTGATATAAGAACCATTATCTTTAGATATGAACAGTTAAAATTTTGGTGATACTATTTTTAGTTCTCAAATGCCAATTTACATAAAATGTATTTTTCCTGCATATATGACATACCTACCCTACATATAGTGAACAAGTCATTTAATGTGTTTAGTTTCTATTACATTAAAAGGAGTTGTTTTTCCTTAAGGCATAGAAGAGAAATTCTGTCAATTGCCCAGGAAAGAAAATTGTTTTGAAAGTCAAGTTATTACTAGAACAGAACAAAGATACTGCTCCTTCCATAGATGAGAATTGTTGGCACCATTATAGTTCTTCAGTTAACCAGATGCTGTAACTTAACAACTTTGGAACAGTATCACATGGTGTTTTTCTAATCACAAATTTATCTTTGTTGCTACCAAGTCTAGACCTCTTCATCAAGTTACGAGAAGCTTTGGCTATAGTCATCTCTCCTCCTACCTTCTTTTCTATTTTGATTTTCCACTTTCGTATTTGGTTTGGTGACAAAATCTTTTCAAGCAGAAATAAAAATTGCATTTTACTTTTCCCATACAATAATGCCATGAAATTAACTCCAACTTCATCAATAAGTTATTGATGTCAAAAAATGATGAATAGTGTAAATTACATAAATGCCAATTATAATAAGTTTATATAGATGTGTAAAGAAATGTAAATCAGTCAAAATGTACCTAAATAAAAATACCTACAAACTATCTTAGCAGACACTTGACGTATTTGCCAGAGAGATGTGGTAGCCAATGATGTCTCCAACTTAGAATATAACGTTATTTACAACATCTAATGGAGAAGATGGGTAGAGGATTAAGTACAGAGTCACCTCAAAATAGAGAAATAGTGGAGGTGGCTTTACCTCCAATAAAGAAAGTTTGTTAGCACATCCAACTAACCAAACATATACAAGTAATGTTTAAGGATGGAAATGAAAAGATGACAAACAAAATGAAAATGGAAAAATAAGTGAAAATATTTTTATACCATTTTTTCCCTCATCAAGAGTGATGGGCTCTTAACATCACAGTTCTGGATGTACTTTTGGAAGAGGTAGAACGAGTCTTAAAGGGAACAAAGACAAGATTAGCATCTGTATTAGGTCAAGTATACCTAGAGGAGAATTCTACTGGGCACCTCCATACCTGTGAGGCCATTGTGGAACTGATTTATATGAAAAAGGAAAATACTAAAGCCATAACAAAAATGTTGGACCTTATTAAAGTATAAGAAAAACAATTAAGAGAACATGAACCACTACCAACCTATATGCTTATTTTCTCATATATGTAAAATTTTTATGAAAATTATGTAAACTCTCATTGAAGGCATCTATCATGGGGACATTAGAAGGAAATATGTGGTCTTTTACAAGTAGTATTTCACAGTAGACAATATCTTTGTCATTATATAATTGACTAAAATATAGAGAATATAAAAATACCACTGATTGTTGTTGACTATTAGAAAAAAAACAACCAAACATTTTATTTCAGAGAGCAAAACGCACCCTTAAAGGCTCTTCTTCAACAAGGTATTTTCCATGTATGTGTCAAAATGATAAAAAGTTCTTTTGAAAATATGACAGAAATATTCTTATTCAGTGACTCTGATCACTGATGGTCATTATGAGGTGAGGCACCAGACGAGGATCTTCAAGCTTGTTCAGGATGTTTGACACTGTCATGGAAAAGATTCAGCACAGAATTCAAGGTAAAGAAGGATTTCTACTGATTGTAGATTACATTGTTTCAGTTACATCAGACCTTGGGACATTCCAGAGTCTCCAGAATAAAATCCATAATGACTCAAAAGGATGTGGTCTAACTATGTAGCAAAAAACCAAATTGATGAAGAATGTCTGTTATTCGGTCAGTGAATTTTCATTAAAGAGACATAATCCATCAGCTCATGTATCTTAGAAAGACACTACAGAAGGACAGTAAGTTGGGCCCAGAGTTGCAAAAGAGGAGAAAAATGGGTTGGATTGTCTTTGGGAATGATAGAATTCTTTTAATGACTTAATATTTAATTTTGAAATAAAATTGTGTCTTTTTAATATCAGTGTTCCGCTAGTATTATGTGTTTGCAAATCCTGGAACAATACAGTCTGAAAAGAACTGAAAATGAATGTTATCCACAGGGTACTGGAGAGACTCAATGTGGATGTGAAGAGGTTTTGAGAAGCCAGGAATTACAGAAGAGAAGTGGAGTAAAAGATGTTGTCAAAGAAAAGTGTGATTAGACAAAGAAAGGGGCTAGTCATGTTGGATAAACAAGTTCTCTCCTGGTGTTCTGACAATGTTAATAGAAAATGAGAAGAGCCCTCAGTGCATTGGATTTATATCTTAGAGTGAATTTCTGGAAGACCATGGAGTATTGTACAGAATTATCATACATGGATGGGTTGGGATTTTTGCTATTGGAGGGATTTTCTATGTTGATGAGATCATAGGTCTATATGAGTGCTAGAGAAAGCACAGTTGTATTCATGTATATGTAATATGTATCTATATACATATAAAATATTATATTACAGATTGCCAATGAGAAAGAATGTGATAATCAGGAAAGCCAAAGACAAGGATGTGTCATCCACTGAATGAGAAATAAAATTATTGTAGTATCAATTGTATTGTAAATCAAGTTGAGAAGTAGAACAGTAGATTTAGAGCTGGAGGAGACCTCAGAAGTAATCTAGTTCATCTCCATTGCCTCCGTCTCCTGTTTAAGTAACTTGGCCAACGTCACACGAGCCTTTGAACTCAGGATGACTGACTCCAAATCCACTGCTTTAAAGCATTTCTTATTTGGATGAAAAAGAGGAAGTTTTCCTTTTTGACAGATGCTTAAAAATTAGTGTGATATGTTTTTCCCTTATCATTTACATTTTTATTACATTGAGAGAGATAGGTGTTATTTCTTTTTTACTAGAGGGCTCTTGGAACCAATTAGCATGAAAGATCAGGGGCATGGAGTGTAAGTTAATGTTCAAAAGTTGATTAATATTTTGAAAAAGTCTGAGGCAAACATACAGAAAAATACTTTTATTGTTTTCATGGTTTTATATTTTAAAATCTAAGGTTTTGATTTCTTCTGTTCTAGGAATGGGTCATTGAAACTTTGAGCTCCCCAAATTTGATCATCAGCTCAGCTAAGATCCGTTAGCTTTAGGGAAACTGATTCATGCTAATGAAATTCCAGGAGCACTAATTTATAGACTAGCATGCCTAATTATTTCATTTTCAGGGGGGCAATATTTGATTAGTTTTCTATCTTTTTCTCTAGGGTCTGTATACCTGGGAAACCATATTAATCATTAAAATATTTCTTAGGTGGGCACAGAATTGAAGAAGGGAGTTGGCCCATAATGAGGTCATTTTGTCAGTTAATTGATCAGTCAGAAACATTTATTAAGCACTTTCTGTGTGTCAGTCACTGTGCTCAGTGTGGAGGATAAAAACACAAAGTTAAAAAAACCAGTCCCCACCTTTAAAGGGGCAAGGCATCATGTAAATAGTTGTTTATATATAAGATTTATACAGTGTAAATGGGAGATAAACATATAGAAAAAGCACTACAAGTGGAGGAGGGGGGTAAGAGTAAGAGAAGGGAACTAGAAAGTCCTCTTACAGAAAATGAGATTTAAGCTGAGTTTTGAAGGAATCCAGGGAGTCCAGGAAGCAGAGGTGATGAAGGAAAACATTTCAAGTATAGGGAATAGCTAGTGAAAAGGCATGGAGTTGGTGATGACCTGGGATGCAGTGGATGACCTTGGCATCTTATTTTTTTTGTCTGACTCAACTCTTAAGTATTCCAAGGTGCAGTTTCATCCACATTCATGTCCTTTGGAACAAATTGTTGTCATCTACCCATTCCACTGGGGGAAGTCTTCATGTGCTTGAGGTGCTGACTGATGGTTTTGATGCCTGTTGGTTACCCTCATCCTGGTTTATCAGGGTGTGGCTGCTGTGCATGCTACAGCTTCTGGGTGAGAGTTGAGTGCCAGGTGGATGCCAAAGGTGGATGAGCAGGCCTGAAAAGGGCTCAGCAAGCCCTCACACCAGAGAGGCTAGTCCTCTCTGAATACCCCATGCACCCCATTGTTTTACCCACACTGATTTCCCTCATTTCTTTATGTATTGTATTATTATGTTGACCTTTTCAAAATAAAGATTTTTCCCATTTTCATTTAAAAAAAGGCATGGAGTTGAAAGATGATGTGTCTTGCACCAGGACCATTAAGAAGACCAGTGGTGGCTTCA
>CM053598.1:161132134-161164283 GCA_028646575.1 Pseudocheirus occidentalis | reverse complement strand
AAAAAAAAAAAAAGAAAGGCATCTTAGTCTTATATTTGAAAGTGAATTTTTTATCTTTCCCTGACACACTCCCCTCTCCTCTACTTTTACTGTCAAGGACATCATCTTCCCAGTCACCCAGGCTTGCAGTATCAGTGTTATACAAATCTCATATATCCAGTCTTTGTTGGCATATTTTGTCCTTTCTACCTTTACAAAATCTTGTATCAACCCTTACTATCTCTCCGTTTACACAACCACCACTTTAGTGCAGATATTTATCACCTTACAACTGAACTATTGTAATAGCTTTGTGAGTGGTCTTCCTGCCTCAAACCTTTCTGTACTCCAGTCCATCTTCCACTCAGCTGCTAAAGTGATCTTGTTAAAGCACATATCCCAGCATATAACCCCCTCCCTATTTAAACTCCATGGGCTCTCTGTTACCTTGAGGATCAAATATAAAATCCTCTGTTTGACTCTTAAAGCCCTCTCTGATTGAGGATGCTCACTGGGTGGAATTGGTTCTGGAGTTAAACAGTTTAAAGGGAGGGAAGGATATAGTGGGGTAGATAGAAAGACAGTAGCTTTTCATTGTATATGGAATACACTTGAGCAGAATTCTGCTTATGGGCCAGTGAGGGAAGACATGGTTTTTGACGCCATAAAAAGACACATTTGTCTAGAAATAAAGTAGTGGGCTAGGCCCATTGAGAGCCAGGGGTCTAAAGACAGGTCAGTACCAACTGCTAGTGAGTTCTAAAGACAAGATCAGAATATTATAGATGATGAATAACTTTGATGTGTAATCTTATTTTCCTAATACTTTGAGGCACATTTAATAGCAGAAAACCAGAGCTAGCAGCATTACCAAAAGGAGTTCTTTGTGCCTGCCCAAAGAATAATTCAATCTGGATGTGATTTCATTGATGGAGATATTTCCTTCTATGCATACAGGTCACAATTTATCAATATTTTTTCATCTTATATAATTTTTTTCTATGATCTGTCACTGACTTGTGCTAGAGAGGTCTTTATTCTATGTGTTTTTGCATTTTTTGGGGGACCAACCAGCCTAACCTTGGGCTGTCATTCTGTGATCCTTTACTCTCACTGCATGATTGGTATACTTCATTTTCTAATTATAATATCTAATAATAATATTCATAGTCTAATAATAATAGAAATATATTAATATTTAAAATAATAATATAATCATTTACATGAGGGATATTATTCACTTATTGTGAAAGGGTCATTGTTGGAACTGTGCTGAAACCTACTTGGATCTGTCATGTCCCATCCTTTGTGGGTCATCTACAAACCTTATTTGAAGCTGTTATTTCAAGAACCAAAACCACATATAAAATCACTGGGAGAACATTTGTATTAAGAAGAAAATGAAGTTTTGTGATGGAGAACAACTTGGGACCTTTGAAAGCATTTTGAAAACAAAGAGTCAACTTTGTGCCACTAGGAAGCATCCGAATAGGACTTTTTGGGGAATTTTAAAGGCAAGAAAATTTCTAATTAGCACATGCTATTAAAGTGATTTTGAAGCTTTAGAGAATATTTTCTAAACTGTATTAAACATTTCTTCTGGAGGCTTTTTCTCTGTGTATTTAGCAAACATATATAGTGCAGAAGGAAATTTTAGTTTTGTCTATTTGAATTACCACAGATTTCATATTAGCACTTAGTATAATTAGGTTTGTTAACCTATGAGCCAATTGATTTTGCTTTGTTCAGTGGATGCAAACTTTACCCCTTAATACCAGCTATCTTGAAAAATACAACGTAATCATTAGTCATAGGAAGAAATAGGAGAATTAAAAGAGAACCCATCTCCACTACTGTAAAAACAACTCAAAGTACATGCCCCACAGATGGGTCATTAGCATTGTCCTTAGATTTGACGAATAGGTTTATAACTGTTTTTTTTTTATCTAAAAAAAATGTTAATATTTTCCTTCAGAGACTGTTAACAACAGAGGTCATCGCCAATGATGACCAGTAGTTTTACAACAATACTTTAAAAATGTTTCCAGGTTGCAGCTAATGATACGTTTCAAACTCTATTTGATTAAATCCTAGTGTAACAGGGTTTTTGGTAAGTTACTCCTTCCCTACTTTTCCCCACTCTTCCTCATCCCTCATACACGCCTCCCTCCCAGATGGTGGAAATAGATTGACATATAACACTATTGCATTAACGAACAGTATTAATTTAGTACCCTACCTCCCACCGCCAAAATTACTTCTGAATTTATACTAATTTGTATCCAGGCAAACTGTCTTAAGAATATTTAAAGACTCACTTGATTTAATAATGGCTTTATCTATTAAAAAGAATAGTAGTTTATATTTTAAAAGGCATGAAATAAGCGTAGTCTCCCACAGAGAACAGTGAGTGTCTTAAAAGTCACTCATTCCTTGGTGGTTGGCATATCTTTTTGTCCTACTTTGTCTCTGGCTATAAATTTGAAAAATCCTTCATAAGTAGGGATTGGGATGGGGAAGACAACCATAGCTTTTATGTAAGTTATCTTCCAACTGTGCACTGCTTCTGGAATTCTTTGCATTATGATCACTCTTTTCTTGGAAATTCCAGAGGGGGGAAACGTGCTTTGTAATACCTAAAGCTGTTAAATGCTTCTTGGAAATGCCACATGCCTTCTTTTCCTCCTGGGTAGTGTAGTAACTTCTGAACATACCATCTTGCCTTACACTTCAATGAAGTCAACCTTTACATATAAGAAATATGATATTTACATCCTTATCAAATGTTACTTGGTAAAACTGATGCGAATGCAGAAATAACAAGACTTGGCAGTAGAGTGAACATGTGGTATGAGGGATAAAGGATAGCACTGAGGCTGCCGGCTGGGTCATTGGGTGAATGGTGGTGTCATCAGGGATAACAGGGAAGTTCAGGAGAGGAGAGAATTCTGGGGGAAAGATAACGATCTCTGGCTTGGACATATTGAGTTTGAGATGTCTAAGGGACACTCAGATGTCTAAGAGCATTTGGGGATGTTTTTGCTCCTCAGGGTTTGTGTCTCACAGCTGCTGACTTTCATAAAGACTTAGTTAGCTTAAGTGCCACTTCTACTGCTACCTCAGCTGATGTTTTGATTAGATTGACTGCTCTAATTTAGTTTTTCTCCTCTTTTTTATCTTTGTTGCAAGGGATGGCTTTCTGGGGAGAGTTCTGTTTTTGAACTGAAGGTGATAAAATGTCAATAAAAGTCTAAAATGTAATTGATGTAAAATTGTTTGATTTTTCTTTTTTTTGCTTTTTGAAGAGGGGGAGGGAGAGCAGTTGGGGTTAAGTGACTTTCCCAAGGTCACACAGCTAGTAAGTGTTAAGTGTCTGAGGTTGGATTTGAACTCTGGCCTCCTAACTCCAGGGTCAGTGCTCTATTCACTGCACCACTTAGCCGCCCCAATAGTTTGAATTTTTAAGCAGTTATGAGAGTATGTAATAAAGTTAAGGACAAACATAATATCAGTGGTTTAGGGAAAGATGAGTTGGAAAATAAGTGCATCAGAGGCTTCTCTGACTGCTTTAGAGGCTCAGTTGACTGACATTATTAGAATCGTTGAACTTTAGAGGTCAAACCCTACTTTTAATAGATAAAGAAACAGAGTATTGAGATGCCAGGTGCCTTACCCAGGGTGTCATAGCTGGTTACTAGGAGAACCAAAATTAGAATATAGTATCTTATTGTTTGATTCCTAGAGAATCTCAACTCATTGTGCTAGGGTGATGAAATTAAGTAAGATCATTGGTCCTTTGGTATAGTAGAAGAGAGCTGGATTGACTTGGGTTTGAATCTTGTCCTTGTCATTTTATCTGTGTGCCCTTGGGCAAGTCCTTTAACTTACATGAGCCTCAGTTATACCTGTAAATAGGGTGGTGGTTGATAGACCAGATGACCTCTGAGGTCCCTTCTAATTCAGTCTATGATCCTATTACATCTGATTCTATATTCTTTATCCATTAAATTCCTCAAATATCTCATTTTGTATGTTGACCAGATGATATGAATGTCTGGTCTGCTTTTGCCGGGGCAGGGGTGGTGGTGGTGGTGGTGGTAATAATTCTTTAAACTCTCATCCCAGTCTGTGATTCTCCTCTCATCTCCTCTCATCTAAAATAATTCACACCAAGTTTTATAACTAAGCACACTGCTTAGTCACTGGCTGCTCCCCTTTAGAAATGCCTCCATGGTTTTCAATCTATTTTGAACTCTTGAATTCTAGACTTTGTTGGACTCTTCATCTAGTGGTTATCAGACCCTGGAGGAACTTGTTTCATGCTGCTTCAGAGTAACCAATATCCAAAAGTCATTTCATTAATTTATAGTAGTGTATGATGTTATCTCTGTTTTGAAAATGAGATTACATGATTTAGAGGGGGTTAATAAGTAACTTTATACAAGATGAGAGCAGAGTTGGGAATGAGACCCAGGTATTCCGACGTTAAGTTTCATTTCTAGCTTTACACCATGCTTACCTTGTTCTTCCTCTCCTCCAGCCCCCTTTCTAGATTCCTACTCCATAGTCTAGATTTAGAGGACTGAAGTTTAAATGGACCCTTCAAGAAAGAAAGAAATAAGATTTCAGGATATTGATAAAGGAAGGTTCTTACAGCTGTCAATTATTAACTTTTAGAGGGCTGAGAATCAGGATTAGATGAATTAAACATTGGGGGATGAAGAGGCTTAGCCTAGAGCAAACAGAATGTCTTATCTTTTTCCATTCCTTTTCACAATCTCTATGTGGGAGGAGGTGGATGAAAAAGCAAGTTGAGACTGAAGACGAGGCACTAAGGCTGTATATTACCAGCATGCTTACATATAATGTTCTCTTACACATTCTGGATCATGTTTAAAAGCAAAGTATCTATGGGATTTGCACATTTTGTATATTGTAAACAAGCTGCTTGGAAGACTTATTCAGAATGTGCATTTTGAATAGCTGATATTTGGAATATAGTTTGTCACATAAGAATGATGTTTGATAGTCCTGATTTACATAGAAACATTCATGATGATTCTGAATATAGGAAAATACAAGGAAACACAGCACTTAATTACATTGCTTTAACAATAAATGTCAAGTAAAAGCTTTTTTTAATAAGATGGATGCTGTACTTAACCAAAGTACAGTTACATTCCCACAATTTGAAATGTTTTACAGCAGTATATGCAACATAGCAACAACATTTTGAACACTGTAATGCATACAAATCTATTGACAGCTACCAGGCTGTTACACTTAGTGACCTTTTCCTTCACCACACACACTGCTCAGAATTCACTGTCTTTGAAGACCCTTTCCAAAACAATGCCTATTGTACTCTTGTATATTTCTATCCTATTATTCAATCTAAATTAGTGTGGCTGATAGGGAGGGTCATTTTGTAATTCCAGATTAATTATTTGCTTCTAATATGTTATGAATTTAGAGCTGGAAGGGACCTTCGAGGGCTCATCTTGTCCATCTTGCTTCTGTTACAGGTGAAGAAACTAAGTCATAAGGCATCTAAAAGATTTAAGGAGCTAGGATTCAAATTTAAGTCTTTTGACTCCAAACCCAGTTCTCTTTGCCAGTGCTACAGGGCCATTTTGTATCATCAGTTGACTCTTATTTACTTATATTTCCACATAAATATACTGCTAAGATCTGATTAGAATCAGTAACTATAACCTAGGATTTGGTAAATTTTGACATTGAAATAGACATTGCACATGAGTATCTCTTTTTATCATTGCATGAATAAATTACATTTATTTATGTATAGGTTAAACTAATCTAGCTCAGATTCCAATATGGATACTCTTGGAATATAATCATAGAGTCTGTAAATGTCATGTAAATATCATTTTGGTATTCATATTTCTGTTGCATTATTCAGTGGAAAGGAATATTGGTTGTGAACTCAGACCTCTACTCAGTATGCCACAATATCTGTGTAATCTTGGGCAAGTCACTTAACCTCTCTTTGCCTCATTTTCCTTATCTCTAAAATGAAGGGGTTGTATCAGATAATCTTTAAGGTAACTTCTAGTTCTAAATAGAGGATCTTAGGATCTATGATTTTAGATAAAAGTTTTAATGATTACATATCAAAAACATACTCTTGTGAGAAAATCTGTGGACCCAAGGGAGATTACTGTGGAGAACATTTGGATGAGACTCAGTGGAGAGAAGAAGAGGAGAAATTGTGGTCAAAATATACTATAACACTTTCCCCAAAGGAGGAAATCATAGATTATAGAGCTGGAATGGATTTCAGAAGATTATCTAGTCTAACACTTTCATTTTACAGGTAAGGAAATGGAGGTGTAGAGAGTCTTAAGTGATTTTTTACCAAAAAAAAAATCACACATTCATTATTGAACATAATGTGGTACATGAACACAAAATTGTAGAATCTATTTTGAAGAAAACTTGAACAATTTTTTTGTGTATGGTTGTTCAGTTATTTTTTAGTCATGTCCAACTCTTTATGACCTCATTTGGTGTTGGGTTTTCTTGGCAAAGATACTGGAGTGGTTTGTAATTTCTTTCTCCAACTCATTTTACAGAGGAGGAAACTGAGGCAAATGGGGTTAAGTGACTTGTTCAAAGCCGCACAGCTAGCAAGTGTCTGAGGTCAGATTTTAATGGAGGAAGGTAAATCTTTCTGACTCTAGGCCTGCAACTCTATCCACTGCACCACATAGCTGCCTATACCTTATGTCTACACCTTAGCAAATAGCTTCCAGAGTGAGAGGGAGGTGGATTTGCTTTGCGTTAGTGATGGCATTGTCAGACATTTGGATATGGTATAGGATTATCTATAGCTATATCTGCATTTGTATATCTATATCATGATCATACTGGCTATTTTATTATAAGCTCAGCTTGTTCCTTCTTAAGCGTCTCATCTCTGAATCATATCTGATCTTATTGTCAGTTTTCTCACAAATTCACTGAGGGAATGGGATGACTTTCCTTTTCAGCAACAAACTTTAAAAAAAATTTTTTTTCAACTGATAAGTATCTATCTTTTCTATCTCACTCCTTCCCCCACTATTGAGAAAGAAAAATTAAAAAAAAAACCCCAAAACCATAGCCTTTGTAAAAAATAGGTATAGTCAAGCAAAACCAATTCCCCCAGTGGCCATGTCCAAAACAACTGTGTCTTTCTTGGCATCTTGAGTTCATTATATCTTCATTAAGTGATGAGTAATGTTCTTTATCATCCATCCTTTGAAATCATGCCTGGTCATTATGTTGATTAGGGTTAAGTAAATTTTTTTTTTAGCATTTGATCAAGAAACAGAAGTATCACTTTATTTCTTTGTTTTTTTTTTTTTTTGGAGGGGGGAAGGCTGGGCAT
Source organism: Pseudocheirus occidentalis (assembly GCA_028646575.1). Lineage (NCBI taxonomy): Eukaryota > Metazoa > Chordata > Mammalia > Diprotodontia > Pseudocheiridae > Pseudocheirus > Pseudocheirus occidentalis. The sequence continues at coordinate 161,156,911 of CM053598.1, read as the reverse complement.
TTGGGGTTAAGTGACTTGCCGAAGGTCACATGGCTAGTAAGTGTTAAATGTCTGAGGCTGGATTTGAACTCAGGTCCTCCTGACTCCAGGGCCAGTGCTCTAATCACTGCGCCACCTAGCCTCCCCTGAGTTAAGTCTTTCATTTAAAAAAAAATAGTTTTCAATGATCATTTCTTTTCTCTTCTCTCCCACTAACACTCCCCTACAACTAAAAAATATAAGAAAAAGAAAAACTTTGAATTAAATACATTTAGATAAGAGAAATAAATGTCCATGTAGGCTGTGTCAAAAAATGTTTCATTCTGCATTTTTAGCCACTTTTCTGTTATAAGATGGGTAATATTCTTTATTGCTCATCTTCTAGAATCATATTTGGTTATTGCTTTGATCAGAGCTCTTAAGCCTTTTAAAAAAAGCTTTTTCTTCTCTCTCACAATTTTGCTGTTATAGTAAAAAAATATTCTCTTGGATCTTCTCACTTAACTTTACATCAGTATATTCACATTTCCCTGGGCAAAATAAATGTGTACCAGTTGAGGACTAATGAAATAAGTTGTGGTACATGACAAATAGAACATTACTATGCTATGAGAACATATAATGAATTCAGAGAAGTATGGGAAGATGTATATGAGCTGAAGTAAAGTGAAGTAAATAGAATCAGGAGACCAGTATGCACGATGAATACAACAATGCCCGTAGAAACAAAAACAGAAGAAATTGAAACTGAATGCTATGAAATGATAATGACTTCAAAGAAGATATATGAGAGCAATCCTTCTTTGCAGAGATAGGAAATCTCTGAGTATGAAACATTAATATTGGAATTCATTAATGTGCTAGCTATTTTTGTTGAATTGTCTCCTCTTTCCCTTAAAAAAATAAAGCATAGTTCTCTGGAAGAATAATGGAGATGGTCAGTTGGAAAACCTAGGTGGTGTACATTGAGGAACAGCAATAGAAATTTTTGTAGAAGACATAGAAGAAAATACGCAAGGAATGAATACAAAATTGTGATGCGGTATTACAAGAAAACATAAGGAATGAATGCTAAAGCTTAAAATAAGCATTTTGGTCTGGTAATAATAGAATAAAAATGCTTAGTTGGTAACCAAAATCCCACATCAGTGAAGAGATGATGAAGAAACATTATTCAGTGATTTGGGTGATGGTAGAGTTGGCATTATTATGAAAATACATGAAGGACATGATTTTAAAGGAAATTTACATTTTATCTTAGAGGTGATAGGGAGCCACTGAATTTTCTTTAGTAGGAGAGTAATGTGGTTAGGTCTGTGTATTATAGGAGAATTATTTTTGCAATTCTGTGGAGGATAAATTGGAGAGTAGACTGGAGATTGGGAGTCAGATTAGGAGGATGTCGTAAAAGGCCATGAGAACCTAGGTTGGTGGTTGTATGCATGAAAAAGAAGGAGAAATGTGAGAGATATGATGGTAGGGAAGGGTTTAACTCAACCCTTTTGGTTTTACCCAAATAGTGAACATAGATGCCTACTTGGATAGTGATGCCCTCAGAAGGAATAATTAAGGTTTGGAGGAAGGGTAGGTTTAGTGAGAAAGATAACAAGTTCTGTTTTTGATATATACATTTTGAGATTTGTAGGAGACATCCAGGAAGAAATATCCAAAAGCCAACAGATAATATGAGCTTGGAGATTGAGAGAGACTAGGACTGGACACACAGACACACATACACACATATCTAGGTTAGAGATACTAATTGAACTGAGAACTAAGAGAGTCAACAGTCAATAGACAGGGGAAATAGAGAAAAAGAGAGGGTGCAGGACAAAGCCTTTGGTACCATCCACAGATGGGGCAGTGGAAGCTTATGAACCTACAGAACAGACTGAAAAGGAGCCGTCAAACAGGAATATAATTAGGAGAACCAGATGAAATATAAAAATCCAGGGAGGGAGATGAGGATATCTAGGAAGAGAGAGAAGTCAGTAGTGACAAGTTGCAAAGAAGCCAAAATGGATGAAGACGAAGGCTCAGATTAAGCAACTGAGAGATCGTTGATAACTTTGGAGCATGGTATATAGTCAGAAGTTGCAAGGGGATGGGCAATGAGTGTGCAGAGAGGAAATTGAGGCATTAATTGAAGATGGTTTTTTTAAGGCATTTTGTGTAGGACAGAAGAGGAAACGAGAGGGTATTGGAATAAAGCTACATGTGACAGTATTGACTTTGTTGCAGGACAAGGCCATTTCTTCATTAGAGATTGAAACAAAGAAGGAGAAAATGAAGATTATGTCAAGGGGTTATGAGGTACAAAATGGATGGGAAAGGTAACTCAGGACAGATGGCTGCTATTTTTCTCAGTTAAGTTTAGGGAGAGGTCTTTTACTAAAGGGGTGAGGAAAAAGAAAGAGATAGGATTTTGAGGATAGAGAAAAGGTTTGCAACAACCACTGTGATGACTGTGATAGTCAATCATGGAAGAGAAAAGAGGTTTCTTTGCAGCACTGAGGACCTCATATGAAGTTATATAATATAAATTTCTCTTGGACTCATCATGATTATGTGATTTAGTCCAGAACTATTCCAGCAGCAAAGTGAGTAGATGTAGTGAAGAAGGTAGAGAGTAGAGGTCACCTTGTACTGGGGTTTGGCAAGGAATAAATCACAGTAAGAACAAAAAGACGAAGGTTCAGGACAGTGTGTGTAGCTCAGCTGGTTAATTATCAGATCAAGATTGGGGAAAAAAGGAAAGTGAGGTTAGAGTAGATGTGACAGAGTAAGAAAGTAAGAAGGAGTTTCAGTGAAGATGAAGAGTAGGTTTAGGAAGAGTTGAGGGACAGAAAGAAATGAAAGAATAGGAGATCGTAAAAAAAAATCTTATGGTTTTAATTTCGTGGTTCAATTTTAACCAATAGCCAAAAAAGCTATTATGAATCTGTAGTAATGGAGGTCCAGATAAAGAAGTAAAAGTCTTGGTGTCCTTGTGCTAACTAGACTCTATCTGGAGAACGGGTTCAGTTCTTGACACTGCATTTTAGGAGAGATCTTCACAAATTGGAATTTCCACAGGAAGCTAACCAGAAGGAAGAATATCCTGGAAATAAAGTCATTTGTGCATTAGTTAGAAGAATAATTGATATTATCCTGGCAAAGAGAAGACTTAGGAGTGGGATAACTGTCTTCAAATATTTAAAAGTCTCTCATAGAAAATAAATTAGACTCATTCGACTTGATTCCAGAGGGGCAGCTTTAGGCTCAATGTAAGGAAAATATTCCTAACAGCTATGTGAGGATGGAATGGGCTTCAGGATGTAAGAAATTCCTTATCACTGGAAGTCTTCAGGGGGAGACTGGATGATTACTTGTTGCGTTTGTTACAGAGGACATTCCTAAGGTGCTATAGATTGGGCTACGTGGTCTTTGAAGTCCCTTCGAAGTGAAGATTCTGTGTGAATTTATGTAAGCCAGACTTAAAAATTAACATAGACCAAATGCCTCCAAGAAATTAAGCTGGTTTAAAAATAGCCTCTGACCTAAAAAAATAAACACAGGAAAAGGGAAGACAGCAATGTTAATGAGAAATTGAAAACAATTCAAGCTGCCCTGGCGTTGTACATTACTTTACACTTTTGAAGCAGTTGCAGTGGATGTAGTGGAAAGATCATTGGTCTAGTACCTCCATCTACTAATTATGTGACTTCGGACAAGCCCCTTAATCTTTTAAAGCCTGTTTCTCCCTCAGTAAAAAGGGAATAATGGCACCTGTCTTGACTCTTTCACAAGGTTGTCAGGAGGATCATATTAGATAATATATGTGAAAGCACTTTGTAAATTGCAAATCATTATATATATCTGTATATATATATATAATTATTATAATCATTATAATGTCACCGTAAACTATGTGGTCTGATTAAAACCCTGGTAAAAATGGTGAGATAGTTTTGGGAAAAAAAAACCCAGCTGTTTTTGTAAAACTGTGTTGTCACCCAAATACTGTTATACTATATACATAATTTATCATTAGCATAGTGTGTGATACTGTAGGAAAATGGAGCAAAATTCCTGGGTGAAATCAGCCGCCTTTGTGGAGCAGGAATAGGATATATCTTCATTTTATTGTTAAGTTTCTATGTAACATAGCCTTAGCTTGTTGGTATTATTTGAGAAAGACCAAGTTTCTCTTAGACTGGTTATTACTCCTTCACCCTCAAGCAATACAGCAGTCTGCTGTTTACCACACATGATTACAAGTCTCACTTTGATTTCCAGTGACTCTTGGCAAAGAATTCTGCTTCTCCAAATAGAATATCAACTTTCCACTAAATATTTGATAGTTACCATTTGAAAATTTGCAGCAAAAATATGCATTTGTTATAGAGCACAAAATAATATCTCAGACTGAGGGGCAGAGAATATTTGTGGGGATGGAAGCAGGGGGTAGGAGATGGGGATTCTTTCTGGACTTTAATGTGACTGCGCTGCAGGTTCGTGGCTGACACTGTCAATGAAGACTGATCAGGCTATAACTAGAGTTAATAAACTTACATCATAATCTGCGAGGCACAAATGACACTTTAAAATATTTTATTGACTTTCTCTCTTTTTAACATCTCTGGCATTTTCCAATTCCTCTCTTTATTCTCCCCCAAATAGAATGTTCTCTCACAAAGAAGTGCAGCTGAACAAAAAAATAAGTGTGTTGACTAGGTCTCATAACAACGTGACTCATTTGGTATCTGTAACCCTCTACATCTCTATTGAGGGGAGAAGGAAATGCTTCTTCATCGTTTTTCTCTTGTTATGATTAGTCATTACATTGACCAGAATTGTATTGGTGTTTAGTGTTGTTTTCTTCTTTTGGTTAATGTGATTATTATGTAAATTGTCTTCCTGGTTCTTCTCAGTTCACTATTCATCAGTTCAAACAAATCTTCTCAAGTAGTTATAAATTCTTCATATCTATTATTTCTTATAGCACAATAATATTCCATTGATTCATATGTCACAATTTGTCTACCTACTCCCCAGTTCTTGGGCATGGATGACACTTCCAGTATTAGAGCTAAAATACTGGTCATTTTTTTTTCTTTTTAAAGGGCAGGGCAGTTGGGGTTAAGTGACTTGCCCAAGGTCACATAGCTAGTTTCGTGTTAAGTGTCTGAAGCTGGATTTGAATGCAGGTCCTCTTGACTCCAGGACCGTTGCTCTATTCATTGAGCCACCTAGTCACCCCAATACTGGTCATTTTAACTACAGTTCAAATTACTATATATACATATATATATACATATATATATATATATTTTGACTTTGTGGTAATTATTTGATGACTTTTGTTATAATCTTATCTGTTGACTTATTTATTTGGTTAGAGTAGAGTGTTTATTAAGCCTGTACCCCTAATGATGGGGAACAAGCTTAATAAAGTCTTAACTGCCTCAGCAAGTATCTGATGTTGAAAAGTGTCAGGATGGAATCATGCAAGGCTAATATTCCCTGCTCTTTTCCCCCGCCCACGTGCCCCATTAGTGGTTTAATGGTATCATTTTCATATGTGAACGATGTAGTGACTCTCCTTCACATAGCATTTATCTTCCAGTTTTATTGGTGAGAAACTGAGGTCCAGAGAGGGAGATTTTATAAAATGATGTCCAATATACTGTCTGAATTAAGATCAGGCTCTGTCATAACTTAGCTTGCTTCCTGTCATGGTTTTCAGAGAGAACTAAATGTATAAAACTATAAGCAGAAGCAGGATATACACCCAAGAAGTCTCGCTTTTGGATGTGACGCAGCACAGCTTCCAGTCACTTTGCCAAATTCATTGACTCATTAGGGCACAGAATTGTTGTGAGCCAGTGGAGTTGTAATGACCAATCTACTTAAATGAGAAGGAAGAAACAGATGCTGTTTTAATGGGACACTTAAAGTTCAGGCTTCTGTCTCACTGGGCTGCAATTTAGTAATCTCAGTTTCCTCTGATGTGCTGTAAGGAGCTCTAATATAAAGGTGGGGCGAAGAACCTTGTAGAACCTTGTAAAGTGTTGAGTGTGGCTATACAGGGAAAAATTCAGAGCCATATATATTCTTATTTAAAAATTTAGAGCCATGCATATTCTTATTTATTTTGGTCTTTTACTTATATGCCCTTGTTTCAGGTTAAAAACAAATTATGGCAAGCACTACTGTTTACTTTGAGCTATAAAACTATTGATGGTTTTGTCTTTGGACTTTACAGTTGTCAAGTATATTAATAGGGAATGTGAAAGGAGGGGGGTCACTGAAATATGTTAATTATATTTTCACTTTCCAGATGTGACATCCTATCAATTTTTTTAGGTCCTTGTTTTCAGTCATTTCAGAATATCTAAAATTATATTTTAACTGAATATTTTCATGCTTAGTTTTACCCTCGAGAGTTTTCCCTGCTTTAATCTGAAGAAAATCCATTTAGCTGTGTGTGAGTCATCCAGGCATCTGGAAAAGGCATTTTAAAATTACTTGTTCAGATGATTTGATATTTGGTAAGCTAGGAAATAGATAACTATTTCCTTACAAAGACTGTGGTATGATTTTTAAAATGTGAATTTTGCCTCATGTTGTATTGAAAACTTAAATTATTTTGCTTGATGTATAGTACTTTTATACCTTTGTTCAAAATCCTTTCAGTTTGACAACTATTTATTAAATGCTTGCCGTGAACAGAGTATTGTGCTAGCCCAATGGAAAAAGTACAAAGATTGAGACACAGATTCTATCCCTGGGACAGCTAGGTGGTCTAGTGGGTGCAGTACCAGGTCTGATGTCAGACTCATCTTCCTGAGTTTAACTATGGCCTGGGCAAGTCCCTTAGCCCTGTTTACCTCTGTTTTCCCATTTGTAAAATGAGCTAGAGAAGGAAATGACAAACCACTCCAGCATCTCTGCCAAGAAAACTCCAAAAAGGGAGTTTGATGAAGAGTTAGAAATGACTGAACAACAAAAAGTTTCTGTCCTTAGTCTAATCGTCTAGCAGGTGATTTTGGCATATGTGCAAATAATCGTAACAGCATAGAACTTGATTAGAATGTAAAAGGTGCAGAGTACCTGTGAAAGATCTCAAATGGAAAAGAATTTCTGGGGAGCTCAGGGCAGGCTTCATTGAGATTAGGATCTTGAGAGATGCATAAAGTTCTCAATAGGTAAGTTATGGGTTTGAGAAGGTAGAAAGCATGTCTTTGCAGGCAGCAATGTGAGTACAAAAGTAGGAAAGTGGCTGGAAAGGAGTGTGAGTGGAGGCAGGGAGTAGTCCAGTGTGGGTGCAGTGTAATATTGAATGACTGGGCAGTGCCATATTGTGTAGGTCCTTGAATGCTGAGGTGAGTTTAGACTTTTTTTAAACATTTCTTGGAGGACACATGAGGCTTTTGGGCAGAGGTTTATACACCTTTTCAGATATGTGCAGTATAATTATCTTGTAGAAGCATTAGGCTGAAAAAGCTTAGTTGGGAGAGTGTTAAACTGATGATGTAAAAGTTCCTGGTTCAATCCCAAGTTTTGGCAGTGAGATTATGGGTGATGTTTTAGGGGACAGAAGTCTGTTTACAGATTCTCTGCTTCTTTGCAGAGAGTTAAGACCCACTCATGGTCCTACTTATGGAATTTAAATGTCTTAGCGGATAGAGTGCTAGACCTGGAATCAGGAAGACCTGAGTTCAGGTATGTCCAGAGACATTAGCTGTGTGGTCTCAGGCAAGTGACTTAACCTCTTTTTGCTTTGATCCATTACATAGGGAAATGGCAGACCACTCTAGTCTTCCCATGGGGTCACAAAGGCCTGGATGCGATTGAATGACTGAACAAAATGATCCCGTATCACAACAAACTGCTCTGTTTGTAGAACTTTACTCGCTTCCACACCTTTAGAAGTCTTGGGCAGCTAGGTAGCAATGTGGATAGAGTATATACATGGAGTTAGGAAGACCTGAGTTCAAATCAGCTTTAGACACTTACTGGCTATGTGACCCTGGGCAAGTCACTTAACTCTGTTTGCCTCAGTTTCCTCATCTGTAAAATATGCTGGAGAAGGAAATTATGAACCTCTCCAGTATCTTTTCCAAGAAAACCCCAGGTGCGGGGTCATGAAGAATCAGACATCACTGAGAAACAAGTAAACAATGGTAGCATTAAGGTTAGAGGGAAGGAAACCCATTTTGAGGCAACTGAAGTAATGGGCAGCAAAAGGAACTGATGCTGGAGTGAAAACAGTGAGATGTTTCTCTGCTCGTTTTCTCGACTTAACCTTGCAACAGCTCTGTGAGATTGCATGGGGGCATTTCTTATTTCTCTGTCACAGAGGAAGAAATCATGGAATAGAAAAGGTTGGTAACTTGTCTGAGATTGCAGGAAGAATTAGTGACAGAACTGGATCTGAAACTTGTGTTTACAGCCTGCTACCCCGGTAGTGTTCTTTTTCCTCTATTATTATGTGTATCTTGACCTCTTGCAGACTCTTTCCTAATTCTTTTGTTAGTTAATAGTATGAAAATGTCTTTCATAGCTGTATTCCTCTTTTTAAGGGTCCATATAGAGTTCTGTAATCCAAACTGAACATTACTATTAAATTGCATTGATTATTCACATTAAACAATGCTTTCATTTTTTTCCCTCTTTTTTCTTTTTTCCAGTTTCATCTTTAAATATTGCGGTTTAATTGGGTCTTTCCCCAAGATTTCTCCACACTCATTTTTCTCTCTGCCATGCTTTGATGTTTTATGAAGTGATACAGTTCATAATCTTCCCCTATCCATGGCAAGATTTTGCAAATAAATTTATGTTCTAAGCTGGCATTGCCCTTGCCTGCCAAGTGTTTCTCCACTTGACAATGAACTTGGAAATGAATGAGGGTTTTTTTTTTCCCCGCTGAGGCAGTTTCTGGGTTCTTCTGGTCTCCTAATTGTAGTGATTCATTTTCCTCAGTTAAACTTCTGTACAAAACGGTAATAGTTTATCGTGTTATCTTTTCCATTATTTAGTTATCATTTCTTAGAATTAAGGTTTTTGGATCAGGTAAAAGCTGTTACATAGCGTGCCATATCTTCTCATCTTTCTTTATCCTTTCTTCTTGCTTAGTGTCAATTTTTCCTTTTGCTCTGACAAGCTAGCCATCACACACACACACACACACACAGACCACATGTATATATTTGATTTTTCAAATGAGACCTTCATCAGTTACCAGTTGTTTCCTGTTTGTTGGAATATAATAAATTTGGTTTTCTGATGGTTTGGTGCTCATGTCTAGTTCTCTCAACTTTTTCTTGGAAGAAAACATCCAAGATACATAAATAAGAGATCTCTGAGTACCTTGTATACATCTGGTTTCTTTAATTTCTTAATTCTGATCCATATGTTCCAACATATGTTTCAACTTTTTCCCTTAAGTCCATGTTTTCATTGAAAAGACAGGGTACTTAGCTATATGTTGACTTAATTTGGGGTATCTTATCCATTTCTTTGTAGAATTTTTCTTTTCCATAGACGTTGGCAATAAGCTGTAATTATTTTCTGGTAGTCTATTTGCTTATATCCCTTACAATAACTGTAATGCAAGCTGGCCGGATGATCTCCAAAAGGGTATTTCTTGTGGCTTTTGGATATATGGCAAAACGAACTCTGCCAGCCACTTTATGGTAATGGGCCTAGACAAAACTGAATTAGGAAGAAGAAAGCTGGCTAGATTGAGGATTTGGGAAATTACTCAGTTCTTTAAGTGATTCCAAGCTGCTCCCTGAAACAAAAGCTTACTTTTTAAAGCACTAGTATTCTCTTAGTGTTGCCATAGGGTTGTGAATCATGGAACACCATGAGGTGTTCCTAAAGGTCAGAAAAGTTTTGTCTCATAATTATAAATGGGGTACAATACATCACCATGCGATGACTTATGCAGTAAGTGGCACAAAATTTCTTTATTTCATTTTGTCTGTATCGATGATTTCATTTTTGTGGGTTGGGGTGTGGAACTTCCAGTGTGCAGACTTCTCCCTCTGTGCAGATCAGCAATTCCTCTCTAACTTGAAAGTCTTAGAGACGTGCCTAGGGCATAGAGAATTTAAATATTTTGTCCACAGTCATGCAGCCGTTATGCGTGGTATAGGACTTCAACACAGGGCTTTTTGATTCCAGGATTAACCAGCCATCCTTTCTCCGCATAGAAACTGCCATTGAGGAAAATGTGCGATTAGAGAAGGCGGTGAACTCATTATGTAGCCAGAGCAGGGAATAATGGCTGATAATAATAATAATAATAATAATAATAACAACAACAACTAACATTGATGTAGTGCCTTAAGGTTTACAAAGTGCTTTACATGTATTATTTCATTTTATCCTCCTCACAACAACTCTCCAAATTAGGTGCTGTGATTTTCTCTCTTTTACAGATAGGGAAACTGAGACTGAGAGACATTTAATGACTTGTCTAAAGTTATAAAGCTATTGAGTGTCTAAGATGGGATTTGAACTACCATCCTTCTGATTCCAAGTCTAGTGGTCTATCTCATTGTGCCCCTAGATGTCTAGACTGAGGAGTATGCTAATAAATGCTTGGCAAATAGATCTCCAAAGGGGAAAAAAAGTAGAAATGACATACTTTTAAGTTTAGTTTTCACTATTAAGATTTACTCCATCACTTTATTAAGTTAGATAATCAAGAAAGCAATAAATGAAACATTTGGTGGTTTCTGGAGTTTCCGTGTTCATAATGACAGTGTAACAGCTGGCTCTCCTATGCCAGTAAGAGCTGACTCTAGGAGACCACCGCCCAGATTAGATGCTATGTGAAGATCCATGTGTTATCAAGGGACAAACCCAGTACAGGGACCTGGGTGAATCTTCTTTGTTGGAGAGGTGATCCTTTTTCAGATCTGGGTTGGACCTGATGTCTTCTGAGGCTCCTGAGTTCAAGAGACTCTAAAATAAACTCCGTGATTCTATGGGTTAGTTAATCAGTGCAGCTTTCTTGCTTGAATAGGCCCCGTAATGGACATTAAGATTTAGGTAAGAGGAAGAATGAATGCTGAATTATATTTTGCAAATTGTAGACCTTCCAGTGATCTTGAGTTGGTTGCTTCCTTCCAACAAATCCCATCTTTTTAGCACCAGTGTTCTCCAGGGGATGTTTATGGCCACTAATATCACAGTCTTAGGAGTCAGTCAGTCAGTCAGTCAACAAGCGTTTATTAAGTGCTTACTCTGTGCTAGGCAGCAGCTTCTATATGCCAGGCGCTGTGCTAAGCACTTTGTAAACATAAATAGAAAGACATCTGGTGGGTGTGAGCCGACTGCAGCATATTACCAGTGACAGCTCGCATATAATAAATAGCATAGAAGACATTCTCAAGGACGTATATGACCGGAGAAGGAGGTGGTTTAGGTCATGTAGCAAGAACAAAAAGGATGAAAGATAGACAGGCCTGAGTGTGGCACTGATATCCACAAGGTAATATAAGACCCAGAGGAAGACCTATACTGTGCTGGGTAGATCTTTATGGAACAATGTATGAAAGAATTTCACAGAATCTGAAAGCACAAGTAGATGGTGATCAGCACCTGTGTAGGCAGAACGCTTCATAGATCACAGAAGTACAGAATTTCAGAGTGGTGTGGGCTTGAATTACTTCACCATTCAGATTGCCATCCTCTATGTTCTGCTGCTTTGCTGCTTTTTGATTTCTGGATCTGAACATGGTTCTCCAAACGTGTACTTCTCAGGTCTGGGTATAGTAAGACTTACAGCCATGGAAGCAAGGCTTCTCTTAGTGCAACCCAGGATTGCATTAGCTTTTTTGAACAGTTGAAGCATATAAAATTTGCAGTTCACTAAACCTCCTAGGTCATTTTTAGACAAGTAATCATACCTCCCCCATCCTTTCCTTGTGAAGACAATTTGTTGAGCCTCTGTGTAAGACTTTATACTTTTCCCCTTTAAATTTCACTTTATTAGATACATTCTGTGTTCTAATCTGTCAAAATCTTTTTGGATTCTGATTATGTCATCTAGTATGTTAGCTATCCCTCTTAGCTTTATGTCATCTAAAAATTTGATAAGAATGATATCTATACCTTTATCCAAATTATTAAGAAAACGAGCACAGGGCCTATCCCATTTCATGGGGCCATGCATAGGCCTCCAAATCTCCAGGAGAGACCTAATTCCCTGTCAACAATGAAGCATTAATGACTACTTTTAGTTTCTGGAAATTCATGCAATTCAGAATCCGTTGTTTAGCCCAGAGGTGTTCCACATGCCCACACAGCCCACAGTACTCCCAAGTGCTACTAGAACTTGATTAAAATGGAATTGAGAAATATTTAACAAAATAAATACAAATACAGTAAAATACAGAAAATGTTAACATGTAGTTTTTCTCAGGTAAAACACTACCCAGAGGGATCCTTACATAGGGTTTAGTGTGTTTGACACCACTGTTCTAGCCCATATCACTCCAGCTATTTCACAAAGATAACATAAAATACTTTATTAAATATTTTGTGGAAATCTAAGTAAACATTATTTGATGTGCTAATTTAGTTATCTTGTTAAAAAAAAAAAGAAAGGTTAGCATTAGCATGATTGGTCTTTGATGAAATCATCCCTTGCTTGTCTAGATAGTCACTAACCATCTCTTGAATAATAAATGCAAAAGAATTTTGCTAGAAATTGAAGTAATACTCACTGAAGTATAGATCACAAATTCTATCCTTTTTTTTTTTCTTAATCGGGACATTTGCTCCTTTTCAGCCCTGTAGAACTCCTATTTTCCATGAACTTCTAAATATCATTGACAATAGCTCATTGGGTTCAGTTGACTTTAGTTCATCAGTGGCAGGTTATGCTCTCCCTCTTGTTATTTATATTAGTTATCAGGCCTCTATCAGTCATTTTGTCCTGCCTTTTCCAGTCTGGGGGTCATTCTCTTTGGTAGAAAAAATAAACTGGAGAAGACTTCAGCAGATCTGCTTTAACTCTTGTTAATTATAATCCCTTCTCTTCCAAACAACAATCCTATCCCTGCTTTTTTTGATTATTTTCCTTTCCTCAATGCTGATAAAACTCCATCTTTTTGTTAGTCTTCTTCTTTAGCCCCAACGCATCCTAAGCATTAATACCTTTATACTATTCTTTTACTGCTACGTCATGCCTTTGTATCCCTCCTCTGTACACATCTTTATATAACTAAGTTGTTTAATGAATTCTTTGCACAACCACATCAATCATTTCGGGGAACACCTCCCTTCCCCCCCACCCCAGTCATAAATCAACAGACATTTATTAAGTGAATACTATGTGCCAAGCACTGAGGGACACAAAGACAGGAATTGAAGACTCCCTGCCCTCAGGGAGTTAATTGGAATTGATTTTGTGTCAGTGAGATTGTGGATTTGCTGTTGATGGTAAATTGGTGCTTTGCATGTATTTAGACAGGAAAATAGTAATCCCTAAGAACTCACATGATATAGAGCAGCAGGTCATGCCAGCTTAGCCTAATATCCTTTCTTTTTTGACTAGTTTATTAAACTATTCAATCAAGAAAATGCTCTAGACATAGTTTGCCTTTTTTAAAAATTTGTTTTCTTGTTTACATCATTCATTTTCATGAGATTTTTGAATTACAAATTTTCTCCCCGTCTTTCCCCTACTCTAACCCCAAAACAGCAATCCCACTGTAGAGCCCCTCTCCTGGTCTGCTCTCTAACTTTCTGGTAGGACAGGGAGGGTCTCCCTACCCCAGCCCCTATATATCTCAATTCCTAGTTGCAGGTATTTCAGAGCTTTAAATTCTAGATTCTTTCGATTCCTCCCTTGTCACCCACTCCCACTGGAAGGACAAGCAATTCAATACAGGCTGTGGATGTGTGATTATACAGGAAGACATAGTTTTTCAGCAGGCATGTGACACCATTTTTCATGAGAATCTTATAGAAAAGATGTAAAAAGATAGGCTGGCTGAAAATATAGGTAAATGAAGTTGGAGTTCATTCAATGACCAGATCCAAGTTTATAGATCAATTTTAACCTCCATAGAGGTTTTTACTATCTTAGACCCTACCATGTTCAGTATTTTTATCATTTGCTTGGAGGATGACATTGATGCTCTGGTTATTCAATTTACAGATGACATGAATTGGGAGAGAACTAGTTAATACCTTAGATCAAGTCCAACAAAAAGCATTTACTAAGTGCATACTAGGTACAAGTCATTGGGCTGGGCCTTAGGAATACCAAGAAAAACAAAAAAAAAAATAGTTCTTTCCTTCAAGGATTTCAAAGCTCTTACAATCTGTTGAGGATCTGGGGAAGGATAGGATATATAAACAGGTAAGTAAGTACATAAAAATTAAATGACACATTCAGGCTCCAAATAATAAAACTGGCTTTAAGATTTGCAGGATGAAATGACAGATGTTGGAGGGGATGTGGAAAAACTGGAACATTAATACAATGTTGGCAGAACTGTGAATTGATCCAGTTATTTTGGAGAGCAATCTGAGATTATGTCTAAAGAGTTATAAAACTGTGTATACTCTTTGACCCAACAATACCACTATTAGGCTTGTTCCCCAAGGTGATTGGGAGAAAAAGGAAAAGAGCATTTATATTCTGAAATATTTATAACATCCCCCTTTGTGATGGCAAAGAACTGGAAATTGAGGGGATGCTTCTCAATTGGGGAATGGCTAAACAAGATGTGGTATATAATTGTGATGGAATACTATTGTACTGTAAGAAATGATGAGCTGGTTAATTTTAGAAAAACATGAAAAGACTTGCATGAAAAATAAAAATTGAAATAAGTAGAACCAAGTGAATGTTGTATATGGTAACAGCAGTATTGTTTGAAGAATAATTGGGAACAACCAAGTTATTCTGAGTACTATACATACTAAAATTAACCATAAAGGACCCAAGAAGGAAGATGCCATTCACTTCTAGAGAAAGAACTGATAAATAGTTGTATAGATAGTATAATTTTACATATACTTACAAATTTGCATTAGCTATTGGGCTTCTCTAATGTGGGGTGGGGAGGGAGAGAGGGAGTTAGTTCCAAACTTAAAATGTAACCAAAAAAAAAAAAAGGAAAAAAAAAGGTTTGCAAAATGCATTATAGAAATTGTCTTTGAGCTCTACAATAATGCTATTCAACAGGTACTAGGTATTATAATATCCATTTTACAAATGAGGCTACCAAAATTCAGAAAGATTAGCATGATTTGCCCAGGGTAATGAAGGTAATAAATATTAGAGACAGGTATTTTACTAGGTTTTCCTCCCTCCAGCGCTGGTTCTGTGTGCCTCAAAATGATCTCAACAGGCCAGAATGATGAGCTAAATCTAGTAACATAAATTTAATAGGGATAAATGTGAATTCCAACACTTGGATTCTGTTTTTCTCTGAAGTGAATTCCTCACAAATAAATATTAGATAGTATATATAAATTGTCCTATAGTCTTACTTATTCCCATCCTGCCTTCTGTTTTTTTTCCTCCTTTTTTGCAAGCCTCTTTATTCCTATTCTGATTTTATTACAAAAGTGATTGAAGAAGATTTTAAATCCAAGATATTATAATGAATTATAACTTCATAAAATATAACTGCATATATGGCTATGATTTCTTAGCTTTCCTTTGATAGATTTTTTTTTATGAAAGAAAAGTTTAGTGAATGAAGTCTATTAAGACAGTTTCAAAGATCAATTGATCAAAAAGATGCAGTTACTTTAAACTTTTCCTTTTGAAACATTTTATTTTTCATTCTTTGGTCTAATACCATACCAAGTTCACTTTAATTCAAACAGGTATCTATACAACATTTTCTATTCATAGGAGGTAGAAAAGTGAACCTCACTGATTTAAAATGAAATAAGAATTTTATGATAGGATGTTGAAACCTAGAATGATACTTTAATAGCACAAAGTTAAGGAATTCAGAAGCAAGATTTCCATGGTAACCATGTGACCCTTACTGTATATTATAATAGACTCTCTTATAGTACATGCAATAGTGAGCAATGTGACATCTCTTTAAAATAAGTTAAAATATAATGAAAAGGAATTGTGACCCTTCGTTATTTACTTAGACTATCTAAATAATTCAAATTCCTTTTTTTTTTGTCTGTGATAATATAGGTACCACTGTGAACTTTATATGAGATCTTAAATTATAATATGAATCTGTGATATGTATATATTTCACTGTATTAAAAAAGGTTAGTACAATAATTCATATGGACAGTGGGAGCTCTAAAAGTTTTTCAGAAGTCTCAGGAGTGTTAGTGGATAAGAGTGTATCCCGCTTTTGCCTTTCATTTTGCTATTTCTGTTACCAGTCCTAGCCTATAACCCCCTGAACTAAAAATAGCCTGCCTTATTAAATGGTTGTTGCCCTGGAAAAAGGGGCCTATCTGGAATAACCCTTGACATGGTAGAGGTTTGGGGGAGTAAAAAAACTCAGGCTATGTCATGTTGCCAAGGGTAACTATATATGGTTTTAATGAGGCTCTAAAGAGCTGCTTTTGTAGTCATTCACAGTTACCTTTCCTCTCCGGAGACTGTAGGATATATGTGTGTGTGTGTGTGTGTGTGTGTGTGTGTGTGTGTGTGTGTGTGTGTGTGTGTGTGTGTGTTTTGGCCTTTTATCCTCAAATTTTAATCCAGAAGATTTCATTTTCTGTAAAAATCCTTCAGTCTTAACTGGAAAGAAGTTATTTTGATACTAAATGCACTTTCTAAGCTGCCCTTAGGTTAAGTTTATAAGGTGGTCTTTGTTACTACTTTAGGAAATAAAATCAAGAGTCTAAAAATTCAACCTTTCTGGAAATACCAAAAAAAAGTAAGTACCCCTAAATGAATATCTTATCCTACAAAGTAGTAACATTTTTGCACACAAGGAGACATGTATATATGTAGAAGACTTGGGTTCTAGTTCTGGCCTCTGGCCTTGTTACTAAATAATTATGTAACCTTGGGCAAATCACTTCACTTTTCTGGACCTAAGTCTCTTCAAGTGAAAAACGAGAGGATTGGAATAGATTCCCTTTTAGGTCCTTTCTGGCCCTTAAAGGCTGTGGTTTAGTAGGGCCTTTTCTACTTGTACTAGGGGTGAACATAGGATCATAAATACAGAGCTGTAAAGGGCCACAAAGCCTTTTAGTCTAAACCCTTTGTTTTATAGATGAAGAAATTGAGGTTGGAGTGGGGCCAAAATGGTGGAGTACTATTTTTCCACTTTGTTTTATACAAAATGACTGATATGGGAATATTTTATATAATTGTAGATGTATTAACCTATATCTGATTTCTTACTGCCTCAAGGAGAAAGGGAGAGAAGGATAGGAAGGGATAGAATTTGGAATTCAGTACTTCAAACAAAAATGTTAAAGAATTGAAAAAAAAAGTCTACCAGTTTCACCAAAGATCCAGGAATGATGAACAAAACCTCAGATAAATGCCAGGTACAGTAAAAAGAAGCAAATGAAAAAAAAAGACTGAAGTTTGAGACAGACTCTTTCTCTCCTCTTTGTTCCTCACTAGGAACAGGGCTCAACATAAAAAAAATTTCTAGATCAGTAAATTGGATGGGGAACTGTTCAAACAATGATAAAAGAAACCTGATCATTAAACATCACTATGGTCAGAGGGAAGATTGAGACATAACTTCAGAAGAAGACAATGAAATTGAAACAGCTTACAAACAAAGCCTCAAGGGCAAAAAAAAAAAGTAAATTGGACATAAGCCCAACAAGAACTCCTCAAAGAGTAAAAAGGAGTTTTTAAAACCAAATAAGAGTGAGTAGTAGAGTAAAAATTCAGTAAAGAAATGGAAGCAAAAGAAGAAAATTATGAAAAGACGATTAACAGTTTAGTAAAAGAAGCACAAAAAATACCAAAGAGAATTAAAAAACAGAATTGGCAAAATGGGAGGGGGGGGGGGTGAAAGTACAAAAATTCACTAATGAAAATAACTCCTTAAAAAGCATTGGCCAGAATGGAAAAAGAGGCACAAAAGTTAACTAGAGAAAATTATGCCTTAAAAAAGAGAATTGGACAAGTGGAAGCTAATGACTCCATGAGACATCAAGAAGCAATGAAACAAAGTAAAAAAACTGAAAAAATAGAAGAAAATATGAATAGCCCATTGGACATGCAACTATTCTGGAAAGTAGATCCAGGGGAGATAATTTAAGAATTATTGGATTACCTGAAACTATGATATCATATTTCAAGAAATTATCAAGCAAAACTACCCCGATATCTTAAAACCAGAGGATAAATTAGAAATCAAAAGAATATACCAATCGCCACCAATCTGAAAGAGATTCCAAAATGAAATGTCCCATGAATATGATAGTTAAATTCCAGTGCTCCCTGGTCAAAGAGAAAATATTTCAATCAGCAAGAAAGAAACTATTCAAATACCTTTGAGCCACAGTCAGGATCACACAAGATTCAGTAGCTACCATGTTAAAGGAGCAGAGAGCTTGGAATATGATATTATCAGAGGCAAAAGAGCTGGTATTGCAACCAAGAACCACTTAGCTAACAAAACTGAATATAATCTTTCAAGGGAAAAAATGGATCTTTAATGAAATAGAGGCCTTTCAAAAGTATTCCTTCTGGAAAGACCAGAGGAAATTTGACTTTTAAATACAAGTCTCAAGAGAAGCATAAAAAGCAGCTAGGTGGCACAATGAATAGAGCACCGGCCCTGGAGTCAGGAGGACCTGAGTTCAAATCCAGCCTCAGACATTTAACACTTCTTAGCCATGTGACCTTGGGCAAGTTACTTAACCCCAATTGTCCTGCCTTCACCCTCCAAAAAGCAGGGGGGAAAAAGAGAGAGAGAAGCATAGAAAGTTAAACATGGAAGAAAAATTATAAGGGACTCATTAAGGTTAAATGGTGTAGCTTTCTATATGGGGTGGGATGGAGATACTCAACAAATGAGTATTATAGAAAAAGTACAGTAGAGTCCAGATTGCAGGATACAGAGGAATGAAGACAAGGCTGGCCTGCGTGTCCTTCTTAAATTGGAAATTCTGGAAGGAACCAGGAAATCAGGGGGAAACATCACAGATTTGGAGTATGCTTACAATGTATGAAATTCAGGGGTGGAATGTTTTTTTTGTGTAAAGGTTTTCAGGACTATTAGAGAGAAATTTCAGGGTACTCAAGTGGGCATCTCAGAGATGAATGAATATATGACTGGTCTGGACCTACTCCTTAAAATGGAAGTTCTGGGAGGAACCTGGCAATTAAAAGGAGAAGCTATAGAGGCTTTTAAATTCTAGAGGAATTTGCATTTTATATGCTTCAGGTAGTTACTAACCACTAGAGATTTGTTAGAAGGGGAGTGACATGAAAAGTATCAATTTTGATAATTGTGTGGAATATGATTAGATATGGGAGAAAGTAGAGGCAGGAAAAAGATTATGAGACTGTTGCCATAACCTAGTTGAGAAGCAATGATGGCCTGGATGATTAGGAGTGGAATGGAGTATAGAGAAAGTGACAGAGACATGAAGTATTGAGGCAAATCAACATGATGGCAATTGATTGAATATTGGAGGGGTGAATTGATATTGAAGAATCAAGAATGATTTTGAGATTTTTTAAAATCAGGATGACCAGAAATATGATGTGATCCTCAACAGAATTAGGAGATTATGAAGGATTGAGGTATGGATTTAAAGGGGAAATTTGAGTTCCTTTTTTGTTTGTTGGTTTTTTAATTTATGTTGAGTTTGTGATACCTGTATAATATCCAGATGGAGTTTTTGAGTAGGCAGCTGGAGATATCAAGCACGCAATTAGAATCTCCAAGCTGGCACTCAGAAGAGAATTAAATGGTGGATTATCTATTTGGGAGTTATTTACATGGAGATGATAGTTGGATCATGGGAGCTGATGAGATCATTAAAAAGAGAGAACTGTAGAGAGGACAGGAGAGAGAGCTTGAGCTGCATCCATACATAGGCAGTGGGACATGAATGATGATCCTGTAGAGACCAAGAAGAACTGGTCCCAGAGTAGCAAGAGAGCAATGACAGCATTGTTATGAAAACACAGTTTTGTATTGCGTTATCTGTGTTTTTACTTACTGCTCCAGTATAATGGAAGTTTGTTGAGGGCAGGGACTATTTTATTGTTGTCTTTGTATCTGTAGTGCCTGACATATAAAAGGTGCTTAATAATTGCTTGTCGAATTAAATGAAATCATAGCAGTTCTTAAGCAGTTGCTTAGACTTATTTTGGGCTTCTTTACAATTATTGGCTAGAACTTTTTAAAATAGTAAAAACCTTTTCAGAAATTTTCTTTTAAAAGTCTTCCATGTATTATTGACTTAAATATTTCTAACTGTTCATAATTTTCTAGTTTCCTCATAAGAAATTTTGACCTGTTGAGAACTTTGCAGTAGCTGAAATGGTTTACTTTTCTTTGATACTTATTCTTATGTAATTAGTAAAATCTACTTTATATGAATAAGCGAAGGCTAAGCAGGATCTGGGGAGACCTCAAATTCTATTAGAAGCACTACTTTTCTGTTCACCTTTTAAGAGAACTGAGTTTTTTTGGCAGCCAGTATAGTTCAGTATTAATGAAAGTTGACTAGAACTAAGCTGTTTTCTTTACTCCTATATTTTAAAATCAGGAGATAATTGCTGGAACAAAGGAATATTTTAGGTTCCATGGGGCCTTGACAGTATCTCTGTTTTAACGAGGGAGAAACCAGAGCCAAACAGATAAATATGATTAAATGCCAAGGAACAACAATGATAACTTGTTGGCGCCAGTCACTTGATGTTCCCTGAAACACAGAGGCACATTAGTCTGCCAGTACCAGGGTGTTTCTGTGCAAAAAGTAGCAGCTTTTAGAAACCAATTACCCTAGAGGAAGTTCTTTTTGGGGAGCAATTTTGCTGAAATTCAGTCAATATAAAATGAAAATTATCCTTTTTTATCATCCTCTGAAATAGTTTAATAGGCCATAGGCATAGTGTGTTTTTGAAATACATTGCTTTTATTACCTATTTTCTAAGCCAAGTGTTCTTTATTGAAAATGAAGTCCATTGATGTTCATCACATCCTGGTCTTTTATGGTATCAAGGCCTCTCATAGCTTAAAATATAATAAAATCTGGATTGAAAAAGTAGAATGCAAGGATATGTATGTGTGCCTATGTTTATATCTACTTATGTGTATGTGTGTGCATATATATACATATATATGATTAAGATTTTTGTAGATTTAAGATTGTAGATTTAGAAGCAGAAAGGACCTCAGTGTCTGTCAAATCTAAGAGGTAAGGAAACTAAGCCTTTGGAATTTAAATGACTTGTCCAAGTTCACGTGCATAATGTTAGTGGTGGGATCTAATCCAGTTCCAGGCCCAATGCTTTTTCTTCAACTCTAACACAGATAAATAGATACCTTGCAAGATCAATCAGCCAATCCAACAATAAACATTAATTGTCTATTATGTGCCAGGCTGAATAAAAGGGTAACGGAGATAATAGATTTTAAAGTGCTCTGTACACTGGTACATTAGTATTGTCATTAATGTCATTTAAGGATTACTTTTTAGTTCTCTGTGATCTAAAGTTCTGCTTTGTTGTAATTTGTTGTCAGTTTTTTCCTTCTCATATTTCAATTAGTGACGTTATAACAACATACTAAAAGAAAAGTAAAGTCAACTGGTGTTTATTAAGCTCCTACTGTGTGCCAGGCACAATGCTAGACACTGAGGATACAGAGGGAGGCAAAAATAGTCCCTTTCCTTAAGGATCTCGCAATCTAATGGAGGGAGAAATTGTATAACTAACTATGGACAAATAAGATCATACAGGATAAATTGGAGATTATCGCAAAGGGAAGGTGGCAGCAATTAAGGAGCATTGGAAAAGACTTTTTGAAGAAGGTGGGATTTTACCTGAGAAAATATATAGCCTAATGAGTTTTCATTTTGATTTAAGCTTTAGGAAATTATAGTATCTAGACCCATGTCAAATGCACTGCCTAGAATATTCCAAGGTGGCCTGCACCAGATTAAAATGTAACTGGGATATATTTAACAAAAATATTTTAAAAATAAAAATACATTGAAATATAGTTAATATTAATGTGTGGTTTTCTAGGTCAGTGTGCAGCCTGTAAGGGATCCTTATGTATGGTTTTTAGTGGCCCCTGTTTCTGTGAGTTTAATATCATTGTTCTGGATTATAAGAAAACATGACTGACTTCTGAGGACAGCCAGAGCAATATAACTTTACTAAATCTAGAGATGGAAGGGTCCCTAGAGGGCATTTATTTGCACCCTGTCATTTTACATAGGAGAAAGTTGGGGTCCCACTGCGATTTGCTCAGTCAGAAAGGCAGTAAGTTTCTAAGGAGCCATCACTTTACTGCTTCAGTCAGGGCTCAGTTTTCTAAAGAGGTAAAAGGGAATCATGATCTTGGCGCTACTGTCACGCTCTTTGGGTTTTCCAAAGCCAGTGCTTTGGGAACCCCAGAGGGCTATGTAAATAGGGCAATTCATATTCATAGCACTGGCTATGAGATTCAGTCACCCCTGGTGTTCTCTATAGCTTACTGTTTGAGAAATGGGAACGTTCATATCATTTAAGTATCTTGAAGGATATATCATCTTCCATTTTTTTTAACAAGTTACTTGCAGTGTTACCTTTATAAGTAAATTTCCCACTTTAAATTTATACCTTTGCCTTCCATTGGGAATGAAGAACCACTAAAACAAAATGATCTTTAAAAAAAACCCCAAACCCCAAATTATTATTATTATTATATTATGATATTATTATATAATGTATAATATTTAACATTATATATTATACATATGTTATGATATTATAATATAGAATTCTCTTATAATATTAATATATAATAATCTATTAAATATAAATTAACAAAAATTTATAATATAAATTCAATTATAATACTAAAGTGTTTGGTGAAATAGAAGTAGCCTTTTCTTCAATAGAGGCCAATTTTGTGATGAGTTCATCCTATGTGTACTGGGGCCATTTGAAAATGACTCCTGACTGTTCATCAAGGTAAGATATGAAAAGGGTGGCAGATCACTTGCTGTTAATTTCTTAGTAGCTATGGACTACCATTGGTTAATTTTGCTAAGCATTCCTCAGCTGTTATACACTACTGTGATTGAACATATTTGTCATTTTGGTTTATAGGTAGACTGGGGCCAGCTGGATTATTTAGTTATTGACATGCCACCAGGAACAGGAGATGTACAGTTGTCAGTCTCCCAGAATATCCCAATTTCAGGTAAATTTTAAAACTTCATGTTGATTTGTGATTTGTTTGATATTTTTAGATTGCCACACGTGAAATACTGGGTAGAGGAATACTTTGTGACGTGCAGACTTTTTTATATCTCTAAAAAAACCCTGATAAGCCTCTGTTAAAAGTCCTGCTGGGTTCCCTCATCATGGCAGAGAGCAACATAGCAAACTAAGCAAGCTTTCAAAATTATTTCAGATAAAAGGAAAGGGGGAAAGCAGAGTGACAGAACAATGTTTTCAACATAGAGAAGCAGATTTCTTAGTACTTTACTTACTGGAAGAGTCCTTTTTGTGCCCACTGCTCTAAGAAGATGAAATCAACTATAAAAGATGAATCCATTCATAGTGTTTATTACTTTCATAGTTTTAAAATATATAGCAGGTTTTAAAAATAAAGAGTGACAATTATTTATTGAATTAATTCTCAGTAAATTTTTTGAATATGAAAAATACCTGCATAGATTCTGTGGCCGGTATGCCAGTTCTCTGATAGTTTGATGGAGTTGTCTCTTCAATTAGATGAGTATTCTCATACAGGCAAATCATACTTTCTCCATGTCTTCTCATGCTGTGGGATTCTTGCCAATGCCAAGTCAGACGAAGTAACTTTATTAAGCACCAACCTGTGTCAGAAAAAAATCTTTCACAGAAGCTCTGCCATTATGCCCCGAGGCCTTTTCCTGGTCTTTTAAAATTTCTTAAATAGTGCATCATTTAGACTGTTCCTGTGTTCTCCCTTACACTATTTGATTGGGCTAGGCACTGTAAGGACAAAGACAAAAAACAAGTCCCTGCCTTCAAGGAGCATACATTCAATAGGGGATAGGGAGAGGGAGTACAACATATATACATTTGTTAAAATGAGTATCAATAAGACACCATAAAGGACATTATATAATTAGAAATGAAGGCAGCCCAATCAAATAGTGTTTACTGTGATATTTTGATAAGTCTGTGTTCTCATCAAGGAGGATACTCCCTTCAGGGATGCATATTGGAAACTATCAATACCTAATTCATCCTGTGCAACTCTTGTCCACTTCTTCCTTTAAATGCTCCACAGTGAATCCAGTCAACCAGCAGGGAGGTTAACTTCTATATCTTCTGACATTACATGAATACTGATGGTGCTTGCAGATTGATATATATATATCTATAATGGTAATCAATTTGTTTGATATTTAGGGCTAAGTGGATAGGATACTTAGGGCTAAGTAGATCATATACTTAGGGTTAAGTAGATCCTAGTAACTTAGGGCTAAGTATAGAACTCTGTCCATTGGTGAAAAGGTGTGATGTTGACCTGGAAAAATGCTATTGGCTGAGACACTCTCCTGTTGACTTGGGAGAAGGCCAGTGCTTATAAGGAATAATTTTATAGAGTCAAGACAGATTTTGGATTTGGTTCCTCAGTGAAGCTGACTGAAGAT
>CM053598.1:161102376-161131634 GCA_028646575.1 Pseudocheirus occidentalis | reverse complement strand
TTTTTCCTCCACTTCTCTTATTTGTTTTTCAAAGTCCTTTTTCAGATTATCTGTAGCTTCTAGGAATTCTTCAATTGTCTTGGAAGCATTTGGTGTGGGAGTTCTGACTGTGTTTGCTTTCTCCTGTTCCATGCTTTGATCCTTTTTGTACACAAAAAAAGGATTCTAGAGTTTTATTGCTGTTCTTATTTTGCTTCCTTTTCCGCATGTTGGCCAGTCAATTAATTGGTTGGGTTTTTTTTTTTTTTAGCTTTGTGGAACTCTGCTTCCAGGGGGAAAGCTCAGTTCCAAATCGCTGGGGTTTTCCGAGCTGCCGGAGCTATTGGGGGGTGTTGCAGGACACCCCCCCCCCCAGCTTTGGCTTTCTGAAAGCGCACACCAGGGCCACACCCAAGACCACGATCCAGATCCAGGCCGCTCAATGCACAAACACTTGGCCCTGATCAGCAGACTCAGCCCCGCTGTGTGTTCTGCAGGCCAGGGGCTCTGAAGCAGTTCCTGTCCTTCCTCCACTGCTTCCTTGCCCTGGGGGTAGATTGGATGAACTTCTTTTCCTCCCCCAAATTTAGCTTGAAAGCTTCACTTACTTTCACTGACCTCTAATACTGGCTCAGTAGATGTGAAGATTGCTCCAGGTGCTTTAGATCTTCTCTGAAGTAGACTCATGCTGCAGCTTTGGAGGCTCAGCTCCTTCCGGCTGCCCTGGAGCCTGGCCGGGGTTTCAGCTTGGGCTGGTCTTGGCTCCTGGCCTGCAGGCCTGCAGGATGAGCCCCTCCTGCCGAGCTGCCTTTCTTTAATCCCTGTTTTTCACACCTTGGTAGATGTGGAATTGCTGGAGGCTGTAGTTCTCTCTTGTAGACTGGCAGCGGCTTGGCTCAGTGCAGCTCTGCTCCTCCTGACTGCCCTGGGGCCTGGCTGCGTTTTGATTTCAGGCTGCCGCGATGATCCCCTGCTGCTGAGCTGCCTTCTGTGAGAGATGTATTTTCTGTATTTTTGTGTGTTTGAGAGTCCTAGAATTTGTCCAGAGTCATATTTATGGGTGTTTAGGCTGGCTGTGTGGGAGCTGCGGGACCTTGCTGCTTCTACGCCGCCATCTTGGCTCCACCCCTGGAAGTCTCCTTAACATTAGTTTTAAAAAACTTTGAGTTCCAAATTCTCTCCCCACTCCCTAAGAGGGTAAGCAATCTTATATAGGTTATATATGTGCAATCCTGTAAAGCATATTTCCGTACTGGTTGTCTTATGGATGAAAACTCTAAAGAAATATAGGAAGGAAGGTGAGGGGAGAAAAATAGTATGCTTCAGTCCGCATTCAGGTGTCATCAGTTCTTTCTCTGAAGGCAGAGAGCATTTTTCTTCATGAGTCCTTTGGGATTGTCTTGGATCATTGTATTGCTGAGAATAACTAAATGGTTCACAGTCATTCATTGTACAATATTGCTATTACTGTGTACAATGTTCTGGTTCTGCTCACTTCACTGCATCAGTTCATTTAAGTCTTTCCAGTTTTATAGCTCTTTGGACATCATTCCAAATTGTTCTGTGTAATGGTTGTATCAGTTCACAACTCTACCACCAATGCATTGGTGTCACCGTTTTCTCACATCCTCTCCAACATTTATCATTTTCCTTTTATTTCATATTAGCCTGTCTGATATGTGTGAGGTGGTACTTCAGAGTTATTTTGATGTGCATTTCTCTAATCAATGATGATTGAGATAATTTTTTCATGTGACTATTAGTAGCTTTGATTTCTTTATCTGAAAACTGCCTGTTCATATCCTTTGACCATTTCTCAATTGAGGAAGGTATACCGTCTTTTGAAGACCTCAGAGTACTATAATCTGAAGCCACTAACACATAGGGTCACATGTATACTGTACCCTAAAGATAAAAGGCTATACCTTGGCCTTTTCTAGTATGCTTGGAATATTAAATTCTTCTCTTCACATTCTTGAAAAGTCGTCTTAGAGGCATAATTTTGAGCTTCTTCCAGGGGTATTCTCTTCCTATGTAAATGTTGAACAGAATTATAATTAATGGATACTTGGCAAGAATTGTATGGTATAAAAGAATTATTGTTTTGTCAAAATATAATACACATTCCAGAACAGATTTGTTTTGTTGTTGGAAAGATTGCAGCCAAGTTGTTGAAGAACAGAAATTATTACCCAGGTTTTTTTCTCTTTGAAGGGCATTCCTTATATTTCAGTATGAATCCACTACCATGTTAGAACCGCAACATTATCTATAGGACAAAATATGGTTGTTATGTGTCAAATTATTGGATTTTTTTTCTGTATAAATTCGGGAGAAAGTTATTAGCATTTATTTAAGGTAAAGTATCATAGCATTTAGAATTAGAAGAGAACTTTTAGATTTCTATCCCCAGCCCCCTTTTTTTTACAGACAAGAACATGAAGGCCCTCAAAGTGACTTGCCTCGAATTTAATATAGCTATCAAGTATGTCTTATAGGTACAAATGATAGCATTCTAGTTAAGTAAAATACAGAGAATTGACTAGTCCTGCTGGATTACTTTGGAGGTGATTGTTTGTTTAATATAAGCTTTAAAAAATACTTTTGTAGTTATTGACACATCATAAATGTACACAAACTAGATCAATTGAAATTGTGGCATTTATGGACAGTTATGAATGGGTAGGTAAGAGACAAGTTTGTATCTGTCATGAGTTGTAAAAGGAAAATTGTGCCATTGATAAATAGGGTTACAGTGTCCTTTTGATTTAAAGTTTGGGTACTTTGAATTTCATGTGTAAAAAACATTGTGTAATCACAAAATAATATTAAGCTCCTACTGTTTGTTGAATGAATGAATGTTCAACTTTGCTTAAGAAATCACATTTTTTTCACATCACTCATCTTCAGAACAAAATTACATCTTTCCCAAGGAAATAAAGGCATGATTAAAAGTAAAATTTGTTTTTATAATTTTTCTAAGACTTTTTATGTCTCTTCTGCTCAGCGAATAAGAAGAGGAACATTAAATAATAACCATCTCATGTCCAGGAAAGTTATTGATTTCTTAATACTATACTTAATACTTAATAAGTCTTTCACTTATTCATTAAAGGCCCCAATTCAAGAAGACAGAATAGTTGGGAGAATGAATATTAGCTTCTTTGTTTCAATGAATGCCATTCAACTCTGATTTAGAGCATTTCTTTCACAGGACACAGCACAACTAGAATTTCTCTTACTTCAACAAATAGTATGTGTAAATTGGTTTATAACATGGACAATACCCATTTTAATTTATATAAATATCCGCGATGCTTTTGGTAAAAGGAGCTGGAAAGACCTTTAGACATGATTTAATCCAATACCCATTTTACAAGTGAAGAAACTGAGGTTAATCTAACATACTTTTATTTTTCAGAGTGTTCTCATTTTAGGGGTTGTGGCCTATATTTGGATAAATATGTTCAGTTTTCTCTAGCTCTGAAAATAAATGGAATGATGGGAGACTAATTTTCTGCCTAGACATTTATATTTTAGTTATCTGGAAAACTAACAGCAGTTAAAATTCAGAGTCCAATCTCAAGCATTCAAAGTATAGTTGACCATGAAAAGAATGAGGTAAGGCCCTTTCTGAGTTAGGCAAAATTTAGTGAGTGATCATAGCAATTGTATATTTGGGTTTTATAGGACACATATTTTGGAGCGAAAATATAGGCCACGTTCAAATCAACGCAGCTTACAGATATAACAGGCAGATTGAGCTCACACTCATCATTGTGTATAAAGGAACACTGATCATCTAGAAATATTTTTAAAAAGCCAGTCGTGCTTTGACCCTTTAATGAGATTAGTGCTGAGAGAGCTGGTCTCTCTAATCACAGTTAAAAAAAAAAACTAACAGAGAAAAGGCAGTAATACAGCCTTTCCCTGATGTTTTCAGAAAAGATGGCTCTAATTTTTTGCTACATCATTAAAGCAGGTCAGATTTTGATAATGGAGATCTCTCTTGACATTGTTAAACCTGTAGGTATAACAAGTGTTTGACAAAAATGGGCACATCTCTTACCAGTAATTCATATATTACTAAAATGTTACTGGTTTATTAAAATTCTTAATAAAATGTTCATATGCTTAGCAAATAACTTATGAACTTTAGTTTTTCACTAAAAATAATATTAGTTTATTCCATTTTAAATAAATAATTCTCAGGAACACATAGTTTCTAATGAAAGCAAAAAGCTAAATTGAAATTTAATAAAAACAGAACCTTAGCTAATTCTTCATATTACTGGAGTAACAAATGGATAATCCAAAAGAGTACATCATATATGTGTATTTGATTTTGAAGAAGCATTTTGATGGTCTACAGATGGAATTGGGAGTCAGGATAGCATGGGTTCAAATCCTACATCTACTGTGACCACTGGTGAGTCACACAATCTCTGAACCTCACTTTTCTCATCTGTAAAAAGACATGAATGATCCCTGTTGTTCCTGTCTTCATTGGATTGTTGTAAGACTCAAATGAAAACTGTAAGGAGCTTTGCAAAGCTTGAAGCATTATGTAAATGTGAACTCTCATAATCTTCATTATCTTTTTTTGGGGGGGGAATAGAAAAAAAACAGTCCTAGGACATCACTTTCTGCTAGCATTCTTATATACTTAATGTTCTATGGATTTTTGAGTAGGTAGATAGAATAATTATTCCATATAAAATCATTTCCTTGGTCCAGCATCTGTACTTTTAAAGCCTTTCATTCCATGTAACTTAAACATTATGAATATTTGGTACAGTGTTGACTTCTTAAAATATTATTAAATTCGTATATATCGGTTTAATACCTGAGAGAATGTGGATAACACTTGAGTCTTTGATAATGGTCTATTTCCATTACAAATTATTGTTTGGGTTTCCCAGGATATTTTGTGGAAATTTTTCATCTGCTAGTGTATGAAATGCCCTGAGCTTCTGATGTAGAAGAAATTTTAGTTGACTTTTTAATTTCAGCATTTATGAATTATATCAATTATTCTTTGAAGTATAATTCAGAATAGTAACCATTAAAAACATATGTTGGATGTCAAAGCTGAGGCTCTCTTTCATGAGGAGAACTAGATATGTTTAATGCCCTGGAAGTTTAGAGTGGCATATTTTTGTAGTAACATTGACATAATTTTGATCAACATATGGAATAATTAGTTGTGAATGTTTCACTACACTGAACTCTCACCTAAATTAAAGTTTACAGTAATCAATAGATTTTTTTTGGTAGTACTTAGCATTCATCCATAGTTAGAGTACTTTCCACAGTTGATTCTTTTTTTTAAATATAATTTTAATTGATGCCTTTTGTCTTCGCATTACAGTAATTTCTAAATATTTCCTCCTAATTCTTCCCATCTCCACTGAACTCTCCCTTGTAACAAAAAATATTTAATTACAATTTATAAAATAACTCAGTCTAACAGTATGCAGAATATTCCGCTTTCTTAGTGTCTTTATGTGTCTTCTTAGTGTCTTTAGTAGTCACTATGTGTATCAGTCGTGTCAAACTCAAACAGAACATTCCCCTAATTAATACATATTTATCTCTCTGGGCACTATATTGACTTAGTTTTAAAATGTAATGTTATCTGTTCTGTTGTATTTTTATTTTGTTAAATATTTCTCAGTTACATTTTAATCTGACTCAGGAGTGTCAGTGGGTCATATTTAGCCTGGGAGCCATGTATTTGACTTCTCTGTTCCTTATACTCAGCATTTCTTACTTATATAATAATATTCCATTTAATTCATATTATGAAATCAGTTCAGCAGGTCCCTGATCAATGGGCACCAGCTTTATTTCCAGGTCTTTGTTATTATAAAAAACACATATTAATATTTTGATCCATGTTAGACCTTTCTAATTTTGACCTCCTTGGGCATATGTGTCCACTAGAGGGATAACTGAATTCAGGTTAGTAATTTTTTCTAGCATTATTACAAATTGTTTTCCAAAAATGGTTGGATCAATTCACAGCTCTTCCAACTGGGTATTAGTATTCCTGTTTTCCCATCCCTCGTTAACACTGACTACTTCTGTTTTTGTCATCTTTGTCAATTTTTAGGGCATAAAGTTTATCGTTTTACTTTGCATTTTTCTTGCTATTATTGATTTTGTGCAATATTCCTTGTGGTTGTTGACA
Organism: Pseudocheirus occidentalis; assembly: GCA_028646575.1. Taxonomy (NCBI): domain Eukaryota; kingdom Metazoa; phylum Chordata; class Mammalia; order Diprotodontia; family Pseudocheiridae; genus Pseudocheirus; species Pseudocheirus occidentalis. The sequence continues at coordinate 161,125,462 of CM053598.1, read as the reverse complement.
GTTTGTAAGTCTTTTGAAAACTAGTTATATCCTTTGTCCACTTAATCAGTTTGGGAATGGTTTTCAATTTTATACATTTGTCTCAATTTCATATTTATCTTGTGTATCATACTTTTATCAGAGTTGTATCATACCAAGATCCTCACTCCCCCAGTGGATAGTTTCCCTTCTTAAAATCTCTCTGCATTGATTTTGTTTTTACAAAAAAAATTTTGGAAATCAAAGTTACCTATCATCTATGCGTCTTGTAGGCACTTCTAGCCCTTGTTTGGTTAAGAATTCTTCCCCTAATCATAGTTATAAAATTTCTATTCTCTTATTTTTATATGATATAACTTTTTATGGAATTAAAAAGAAGATAATAGAGTAGAAAATGTCACCAAAGAAATATATGATTGAAAAAGAAGATGGGCCAGTCATATGTTGAGAGCAAAGGATAACAGTGGGTCGAGATGTATGGTTCATTGGTCTCTTTATAATGTGAAGAAAAACAAAGTCATGCCCCTTCTCTTTCCCTCCATTGTTATAACTTAGGGGAATTTGTGGATGAGAGTCATATAGGGAAGGCAGTCAAAGGTAGGTTGTGATTTGAACTGAAAAGATCACAGATATACTTGAGCATTTGTTCAACCTTTTATATTCAAGCCTATGGCTATTTGGAGCTTATTGTGATCTGTGGTATAAGATGCTGGCCTAAACCCAATTTCTGCCAAACTGCATTTCAGTTTTCTTTCTAGTTTTTATCAACTTGGGAATTCTTCCCCCAGTAATTTATATTCTTAGGTTTATTAAAATAGTATTCTACTGTTTTCAGTTTCTCCTGATTCTTGCTTTTCTAGTTTATTGCAATGCTTTATTCTCCTGTCTTTTAACCATTATTACATAATTTTGATGATTACTGTTTATAATACAGTTTGAAATCTGGTACATTTTTTTTCATCATTCAACTTGATATTCTATACCTTTTGTTCCTTCAAATGAATTCTTTATTGTATATAATTCTAGAAAGTACTCCTTGGTTAGTTTGATTGAAATTGCACAAAATCTATAAATTAATGTAGGTAATATCATCATTATTATAATTGAGTTTGAAACATTTGATAAAATTCTCTTTATAAGTCCCTCTAGGCCAGTATTTATTTTTGGCTTATTCAATTTATTTTTCTCAGAATGGTTTAAAATTCTTACTTTATGAATTAGGGTATTTTATAGTTTTATAGACATTTTTCTACTTTTAATGGTCAGTTATTCTAGAAAATAATTATATAATAGTGATTTGTGATAATTCTTATACTTTTTAAAATTTTTGTTCTTTAATTTTTTGTTAGATTTTATTCTTGAAAGTACATTTACTGTAATCACTTACAAAATTACTTTCTTGTGAAGACAGATACAAATTAGTAAGAAGTCTTAGAATCACCATATTGGAACTAAATGATATTTTAGACATCCTACTCCAACCTGCTTATGTTTTTGCTGATGAAAAAAATTGAAGATCAGATAAGTTAAATGGATTGCCCAAGTTAACACTAGTTAGTGGTTAGAATCCAGGTATTTCTTGTTCCAGGCTGGTGGTGTTTCTATTCTGCCATATAGTCTCTCACTTCATTATTATTTTTAAAAAATATCATTAAAGATCTTTAAAATTGTTTGGGCTCAAACTTTAGTTTAGAGATGAAAAATCTTCCATAAGACTCTTGCAACAAATGTTTAATGTTTCTGTACTTTTTTTCTCAAACATTTTTATGTGCTATCAAAACTTGATTTGTTGCTATTGACATTTTTTCATGGTAAGCAGAGGGAGCAAATGTTTTCTGACAAACTTTCATTTACAGAACTGAAATGACATCATTGATGAAATAAATTAAGTTAATTTTAATTGACATGAGCAATGAGAAAAATTAAAGTTTATTTGCAGAAAAGCCAATAAAGGGAAAAATTTATATTTAAAAATGCAAAGGAAATAATGTGAGTTGTGAAAAACACAAACAAGGAATAAACATGGTCATAAAGCTTTTGAACATTAGAAATTGAATTGGTAATGCATAAATTCATCAACTAGCTGTATTTTATTTTCCTGGAGTTCTTTAATTTTTTTGTTAGTTTTTATCTAAACCCTATAATCTAAAGGGACTTTGCAGACCAAGTAGGATTGTTTATATAAATGTCATAGCTAACTGTAGCATAGCCAAAGGGCCAGTGAGATACATCTATATCTATATCCATATCTATATGTCTTCTTATTTTTCAAATAAGGTTCAGGGTCTTTTTAAGCAAAGTTCTCTAAAAGCTGGATAATATGTTTAAGAATGCACATCATTTACTCAGTATTGATCTTGTTGGTACATAGTTGTTTACATATTGTTTTCTCTTTTAACTCTATTTGCCTTTTTTTGTATCCTTTGATTTTAGCATAGTGCCTGGTATGTAGAAGGTGCTTGATAAATGCCAGTTGATTGATTGACTACATATTTATTCCCACAAAAATCCTTTTATGTGTCTTTATTCCTATATGTGTAAACTAGTCTTGTCATTCCAATGGTTGGTGTTTAAGTATAAAGTAAACTTTAGATGGGATGTCAAAGATCATCATCATCATTGCCTTCATCAAAGAGTTATTATTAAACCAATTATGCTGTTCTTTGTTGATGTCTCTACAAAACAGATGCAATATACTTTAATCCCTTTCCTATAGAACCTTACAACCTAAGTGAATGGCATTTTCATCATATTTAAATTCCTGATTGTACTTGAAGTCATGCTAGGCTTCAGACCAAAACAACTGTACCCTTTCTCTGACTATTTCAATATTATTTGAGTGCCAATAATGGATCATATAGATTTTCCACCAACAAACTTTTTAATCTTAATTTATGACCAACCAACCTGTTTTTCCAGCAAGAAACTTTTCATGATATATTTTATGTGGTTTCTTCTATATTATTCTTTATTGGCAAGGTGTGTTGGTAATGTCTTCTTATGCCCATTATGAATCTCTTTGTTGCTCTTTGTGTGCCCTTCAACTTTGATTCATCAGGTTATAATATTGCATGACTCGTAGCCTCATGGCATCACCAGAGCATTGCTGTTTAAAAAAAATAAAGATGTGTTTTTGTTCATGTGTTTTGTTTGTTTGCTTTAGGGAAGAATTGACATCATTGTAAATGTTGTATAATCTCCCCAAAACAATCGGTCAGATTCTGATCCTTTTCTGCAGTTCTGGTAAAATCTCAGTGTCTGTCAGCAGTGTCTGCCCAAAATAGTGCTGTGGGTTGTCTATTCAGTGAAAGTAGGCATTCTCTCTACATTTTAAGTTTTTTCATTAGTTACTTGGAATCTTATTTAGGAGGATCTGCCATGTTCCCAGGCTTGCTATAATCAATACACCAGCATCTGCAAATAGGAATATTTGGAGGACATCAGCATTTGTTGGGAATTTTTCCATGTGATGTCCATACTGAATATTATCCTTGACAGTGGGAAACAAGTTTGGCAAGCATGTCTCTCTGTTGTATTCCTTCTTGATATTAATAATCAGAAAGTCTTTGAAATGATGTTATCTCTGTTGCATCTTAACTTATCAACCAAAATTGATCCTCTTCTGAGTTATCAACAGTCTCTCTTTCTAGAAAAGTTATCTACTGAGAAGGCAAGCAATATATCACTTAGACTTGTGAAATCATACAAAACATTTCAATATTAGCCATATTTCCAAAAAAGGCAAGACAAATAAAGAAAGTGAGAAAATTATAATATAGTTCTGTACTCAGAGTTCATCAGTTCTCTCTGTGGAAGTGGATAGCATTTTTTTTCATCATGAGTTCTTTGGAGTTGTTTTAGATCATTGTACTGATCAGGCTAGCCAAGTCTTTCACAGTTGATCATCATTGCATTGTTGTTACTGTGCACAATGATCTTCCAGCTTTTCTCATTTCACTTTGCATTAGTTCATTTAGGTCTTACCATGTTTTTCTGAAACCATCCCCCTTACCATACCACCATAGTACTCCATCACAGTCATATAAAACTCATTCAACCATTCCTCAATTGATGAGCATCTCCTCAATTTTTACCACACAAGATCAATGACCTCTTAATCACCTAATCCAGTGACCTTTTCTCTTTCTTGACCTTTTGGTAAAAGCCTTTGGCATTCTCTTATCCTTGATGATCTTAACTATCTAGGTGTTCATGACACTAACTGCTTCTTTTCAATCTCCTTTGCTGGATCTTTGTCTAGGACTCGACTACTCATTATAGGTCTCCCCCAGTGCACTATCTTGAGCCCTCTTCCCTTTTCCCTAAATACAGTTTCACTTGGTGATATCATCAGCCCTCATGAATTCATTTATCTTCTTTGGGTTGATTCTAAGATCTGCTTATCCATCCCACACCTCTCTCTAGTCTCACATTTTCAACTGCCTAATACATACTTCAAATTAGATTTCCCTTAGAAATCTTAAACTCAACATGTCTGAAACTGAACTCCTCTTTTCCCCCCAAATCTCCATTCTTTCTGATTTCGCTATTACCAGAAAATAATCAAGTGCAAATAAAAAGGACTACCACCATCCTCCAAGTCACCTAGACTTTCAATCTCGTTGTCATCTTCAAATCCTTACTTTTTCTCACTCCTCCCCTAAAATCCTTGCCTATTAATATCATTTCTACCTCTGTAACATCTCTTATATACTCTAGCTTCTCTTCTATGATGCCTTATCATGTCATACCTGATCTATTGTAATAGTAAAAGACTCCTTTACTCAGAGTCTCTATTTCACTCCATTCTCCACTCATTTCTCAAAGCTATCATCCTGAAGTGCATGACCATATTATCTCTAACCACTATTCAATAACCTCTATCATCCCTTTTTTAATGACCTCATGAATTCGATTATCATTTCTATGCAGATGATTCCAAGATCTGCATATTCATTCCTAGTCTTAGAGTTCCAGTTCTACATCATGAATTACACATTGCAGGGGATGTCAGACTGGATGCTTTGTATCTTACACTCAGCATATCCAAAACAGAACTCATTAACTATTCCTCCTGAACTGATTAATCTTCCAAACTTCCCCATATCTGTTGATGGCATGACCATCTTCCACCTTACAGTTATTATCAACTCCTCACTCTTCTTAACTGTCACAAATTTAATCATTTTTTTCCTAAAATGTCTCTCAAGTACATCCCATTCTCTTCACTCATGTAACTACTCACTTAAAGTCAGGATGTCATCCCTTCTCACCTTTATTGTCATTGTTCAATGATGTCCAACTCTTTGTGAGCTCATTTGGAGTTTTATCATGGAAGATACTGGAGTGGCTTGCCATTTCCTTCACAGATGAGGAACAAAGACAGATAGGGTTAAGTGACATGCCCAGAGTCACAGAGCTAATAAGTGTCTGAGGCCAGATTTGAACTCAGGAAGATGAGTCTTCCTGATTCCCAGTCTGGTGCTTTACTTACTTTACCATCTGCCTGCCCCACTTCTCATCTAGACTGTTGTAATAGCATCTTAAGTGGTCTCCCTGTTTCAAGTCTCCCCATACATTGTGACACTATCTTCTCTCTCTATGACTTTGCACTAGTTGTCTCTCATTCCTGGAGTACTTTTCCTCCTCACTTTTACCTTTTGGAATCTCTCATTTCTTTCAAAACTTAGCTCAAGGGCAACCTTTTGTATAAAGCTTTTTGTGATTCCCCTTAGCTACCAGTGCCTATTTTCTCCAATTTATGTTGCATGTGTTTTCCATTTGGTCTGTATATACTTCAGTATATACATGTTGACTCTCCCATTAGATATAAATTCCTTGATGGTGATGACTCGTGTTGCCTGTTCCTGTTGCTCAGCACAGAATCTGAAACACAACAGACATTTAATAAATCCTTGTTGATTGACAGACAGATTTGTTCATGCCATTTCTCCTTCTATAGAACACCGGGAAGTTCAGATATGGTGGCTTCATTGTCATTTATAAAGAAACGAATTTGTTATAGAAACCTTGACAGATATTATCTACTTTTTAACTATTTGTTGTCTTTCTAGGTTTATCCTTAAATATTTATTGTTAGTATAATCTGGCTTAATTGGTTTTCTCACAAAGATTTCTGTAACTTGTTTTTTCCTTTACTACTTTTCACAGTTTTATTATGTGATACTGCTCACAATATTCCATTATCTTGACCTATAAGAGATTGTACTATAACAGCAAGTACCTTAGCATACCCAGGATGGCTGCTAACACAAGTTCTTTGATCTGCTTTTCTAAGGGAAAGCAACTCAAAAAGGGTTAACAGTCTTACTTTAATCGAACATATATCATTTACCTAGTTCAGGGGAAAAAGTCAAGACCCTGAATTTCAGAAAGTACAAGTGGAAGTTACAAAAAGACAAAAAACACAGGCAGAGAAAATAACACAGTTCAGCAAACCAACAGACAGGACTTTTAGCTGTCTGACCATCACATACCTACCTAGTTAGTTACCAGAGAGAGAAGCACCAACATCAGGGTTTTCAAAGCCATGGGGTTCAGTGGCTTCCCAGAGTCTCACCTGGCCAAATCACACAACTTTTCCCCTACGTGAGCCCCAAAGCAGAACCTTGCCTCCAAGGTATTTATAGCCTTCTCCAGGGTCCGAGAACATCAGAACCCTCGTGACCCACTGCCTGATTGCAAAGTGACAAGGTGTAGGCTTCCTGAAAAACAAACCTCCCTTAAGCAAGCTTCTCTCTTGTGGGCTCTGCTCCACCCTTCATCAAACTCTTCCCCCCACGGGCTCCATGTGACCACATTTGGCCTCTTAGGAATAAGGGAAGGTCCTCAAATTCCTTTAGGCTTATTAAGGGGCAGGAAAGATCTTCGGGTTCCCTTACAATTACATGTACAGAAGAATCTATATTCTAAACTAGTGTTATCCTTGGATGCTGTATCTTTTTACTTGGAAAAGAGGTCAGTGAAGCAGTTTCTAGGCTCTTTTGACTTCCTCATTGCAGTAATCAATTTATGTCAGTTAAACTTTGGTAGGAAATTGTGATCATCTGTTCCTTTATCCATTTCCCATTTTACAGTGCCAAGAGTTTGTATAAATAGATTGGGTTAGAACGGTTTTGATTGCAGCCTCTATCTTTTTACTTTTAGTCTTCTAATTTGATGTTTATTTTTTATCTTTGCTCCAATAAGTTGATTATATGTAAAGAGTTGATTTGGAAATAACTCTTACATCAGAAACTAGTCATTTCCTATCAGTTAAGATAGTCATTTTCATTTTTCATGATATTTTTTGGTTGCCATATCCAGAACTTCCCACTTCTCTTCTTGAGGAAACTGTGCTTTGATTGAAAAATATTTTATTAAATTCTTACTGTATGCCAGGCACTGTGCTAATGATATACTTTGGTGAGGCTTCTGTGTATCTCAGAAATTGTTGTCCTCTTTCATTTCTTAATTCTAACCCATATCTCCCAGCATATTTTTTGCTGTGCTCTGCTGTTTCCTCCTATTCCTTGAAGTCACTGACAAAGTATATGTTGATTTAATTTTAAGTTTCTTTATCATGTTCTTCTTAGAATTTTTCTACCTCATCATCTTCTGTAGGTGTTTAAACTCTAGTTACCTTCAAGGCAGTGTTTTTATGAATGCTCATTATGAGTGTTGCAATATAAGATGACCATACAGCTCAGGAAAAGACACACCTACATGATAAGATCAGCTCTAATAACTCTTTTATTTGCCTCTCCACAGAGAATCTGTGAACCGTTCTTCTATGTATCTGTACCTTCCTCTTATCTTCCTCTTTAATTTTTAAAGAGAATGTCAACAATGATACGATTTGTTTCCTCCAGTAGTAGTTCCAACTACTGATCAATTTATATAGTTATATTAGTATTTAGGTAGCCAGAGACTCATGAAGACTTATATTTGAATTCTTTCTCAGACACTTAATAGCTGTGTGATGCTGAGCAGTTCACTTAATATTTTTGCCTACTTCCTCATCATCTATAAACTGGGGATAATAATAGCACTTACCTCGTAGGATTGTTAGAGAAGCAAATGAATTAACATATGTAAAGCATCTTAAAACCTAACATATATACATATACACATACACATATATATGCTAGCTGTTCGCCTTTTTGGTTTATTGATGCTCTGAAAAATGTAATACTTAGCACCATCTGTTCCCTTTTTGCCCTTATATTACCATCATTGCAGAAATTGAAGCAACTTTTATACTTGTGTTTGTTTCATGGATTATAATGACCAAGACATCCATCATGTAATGGCTCTGTTATGGGTGATGAGCCTCTTAGTATTTAGGTGGAGTAGTCCTAAGAAAGCAGATGCAGTCTGATACTACATACTAACATGCAGTAGGATAATAATGGCATTGTTACAAATGCAAAATAAAAACATCACCTACCTTACAGGGTTGTAGTAAGAATCAAGTGATTTACAAATGTAAAGTGCTTTGCAGACCTCAAAATGCTATATAATTGCTATTTACTACTTCTTACTGATCTGTGTGACTCTTGGTCATTTAGTTCTCTGAACCCTGGTTTCCTAATATATAAAATAAAGGTAGTAATTAATACTTACACAAGGCTGTGGTGTAGGAAGTCCTTTGTGAATCTTAAACTGCTCTAGAAATATTGCTGTTTTTATTATTATAATATTGGAAAACGCCATGGCTTGGAAGAGAGAAGTAGACCAACCCACAATTCTATAGGTCAGTTGCTGTGTGAACACAGAGCTGTCTACTCAGGGGTGAGATGGCCATGATGCAGTAGGGCAATTATTGTTTGAGGAAGCTGAGGAGGAGCAATGGCAAGCACAAGGGACAGCTTCAGACTTTGTAGCATAACTGTAAGATGCCAAGAAATGCTTAAGCAGGCTGGACTAGAAAAATCTTTTAAGATCTCTTTCTAGGTGCTGTGAGCTCAAGTTATGTCTAACAATACTGACATTAAGAAGTTTGATGACTTATCCAAGATCACACTGCAAATTAGTAGAACAGTTAAGGACCATAACTCAGTTTGCCTGACTCATAGTACATTGCTCCTTCCCCTGAAGTCCAGTGCATGATCTAAATAAGTGACAGTATAAATAGAGATAATGCAAAAACATCACATCGAGAGTTCTTGGCTGTCAGTCAGGGAGACCCGAGTTCAGATCCAGCTCCAGACATTTACTAGCTATGTGATCTTGTGCAGATTACTTGACTGCTCTTTGCTTTGGCTTTCCCAGCTGTAAAATGAGAATAATAGCAGCACCCACCTCACAGAGTTGTTGTGAGGATCCCATGAGATCATATTTGTAAAAAATGCTTAGCAAAGATCCAGGCAATAGTAGGGAAGCACCATACAAATGCTTATTCCCTCTCTCTTCTCTGAAGAGACATATTTACGTACACATTATACTGTATTTTAGGGCTAGTATATGTGGGGAAAATATATGTGTATGACTAGGCAGAGGATTGTGGAATATAGCCAGGTGAGGGGCTTGAAGAAAGGGAAGTAGGAAGTTCCTGGAAGAACCTTTCAATCAGTGTTTCTGGAACAGCTGTATGAGCAAGGGTGTTCTAAGCCTTACTTGAAAGAACTAAAGATGACATCATGCATTCATAGATGTGGAAAGATCATTAGTGAACATTTATTCCAACCCCCACACTTAAAGGTGAAGACTCCAAAGCCTGGAATGCTTAAGCGACCTGCCCAGTCACACATAGCTTCTGATGAGGGCCTGGAGTTAAATCTCCTGAATCCTGACCTGATGTCCTATACCAGGACAAACAACAAAATAAATGGGCAGCAGAGACTAAACAATGGTAAATAAGGAGTAAAATTGTAAAGTTAGATATTTGTAATCTGTAGTCATTCAGTACAATTTTAGGGGATGTACTATTGATTATATTAGAGAACTAGTTGGACATCTCACCTTACTTCTACTTACCTAGGCAAAACTTTGTGGAAAGATTGAATTTCAGGCAGTTATAAAGAGTTTTATAAAGAAGAAATCTTGACCTGCTTATTTGTTCAATCATTTCAGTTGTGTCCGACTTTTCATGGCCCCATTTTGGGATTTTCTTGGCAAAGATACTAGAGTTATTTGCCACTTCCTTCTCTAGCTTATTTTACAGATGAGGAAACTGAGGCAATCAGGGTTCAGTGACTTGCCCAGATTCATACAGCTAGGAAGTGTCTGAGGCAGGATTTGAACTCAAGTCTTCCTGATTCCAGGCCTAGCACTCTCTTTACTGTGTCACCAGTGGTTGCTCAGTGGAGTTCAAAACTCCATTCAGAGCCTAGTAGCGAGATATGGAAAATTTTTAAAGAGAAGATATGATATGGTTAAATCCAGTGAAGGAGAGTGATGTTAGAAGTTGGGAGATCAAAGAGCAGAAGATGGAAGTAATAATCTAGCCTGGATTTAGGATTGTGCCATAGTTGTAGAAGGATAGAAACAAATATTTGATTTACAGTAGCATACATTTCCCTCTTTTTCATTGTTTGGATGAAATTGCCTTAGTATGAAATGACCACTGAAGTACATAAATACATGCCTTGACGATTAATCATTTCAATGTAAATTGAATGATAGCACCATTTTGTTTTTGCATGTTTTTGGTCAGGAGCTGTGATTGTCTCCACTCCACAGGACATCGCACTGATGGATGCCCACAAAGGAGCTGAGATGTTTCGGAAAGTCAATGTTCCTGTAAGTGTTTACAAAGAATTAATATTTTATTATTACAAAAACTAAAATCTATCGAATTGGGGAAGTGGATAATTTTTTCTGAAGGACTTGAATGTAATGAATTCACCAGGCACTGTTTTATGTGTTGGGGATACAAAGAAAGGCAAAGGATAGTCTCTGCCCTCAAAAGGCTCCCCTTCTAATGAAGGGAAACAACACATAAAAGGAAGCTGAAAAGGGCAAGGGGAAGGGTACCCAGTGTGGGCACATGATAACGTATGGAGGAATATGGCCACATGGGAAATAAAGAGATAGCTGGCCTGGGTGCCCTTCCTTAATGGAAAATTTGGGAGGAACTCTCAGCTTTTGCCTTTTACCCTCTCCAGTCAGAGGGAAGGAGGGACTTTTAGGGGGGTAACTGACACCCTCATGAGGTGGTCGATGTATTTCAAGATGATGAGATTCTCGGGGGCATGATGGTGTGTTGAGGACTCCACTTCAGTATTTAGATTTCCTTTTTTGAAAAATATTATCTTAGTTTTAATTTAGTACTGTGCAAGGAGGCAATGTGGAGATGAAATTAGCAAGTACTGACCTCAGCGGACTAAAGCAGAATAGCTAATGATGAGGCAGGTGAGAAAAAGAGGACTTTTCCTCTTTTGTCTTTGTCGACCACTAGAAATGGTTTGATTAAAGAGACAAACAGATAGTAGTAAAAAAATCACATTATTTATTCCTTATTTAATGCTAGCATTACTTGTGCAAAGAGTGCAGGACTAAAGTCCTAACTGATGAACAGAGAAATCGTAAGACCATTTATACATTTTAGAACCATCCCAGTTCAGGATGACTGTGTCACGAAACTTTATGACTTCCATTTGTTACCATATACATGATACAGAGTTCCTTGGTTGTAAGTGTAAATTGACAAGGACCAGAGCAAGGTCTGTTTACATTTTATAATCTCAGGAGGTCTGTTTTGCTCTCATGAGGAGTAAGTCCCAGGATAAGGGGAATCTCACCTCTGGTCTTTGAAGTTACAGACATAAGGAAAGGCATTTTTAATCAGAACAGTTTGTTTGATTAAATCATACTTTAGCTAAAATATGATATTAAAAGATTATCATCTGAGGGGTGGCTAGGTGGCGCAGTGAATAGAGCACCGGCCCTGGAATCAGGAGTACCTGAGTTCAAATCCGGCCTCAGACACTTAACACAAAAAAACTAGCCGTGTGACCTTGGACAAGTCACTTAACCACAACTACCCTCCAAAAAGCAAAAAAAAAAAAAAAAAGATTATCATCTGCCATGATCTGTTTAAGCCTTGATTAAATAGAGAAAAAGACTATATTGAGGAATATTTGTAAAGTTAGTGCTCACTTTTATTCTTTAGTGCATTCTAACAGGATATATATATATATATATATATTATAGTCACCATCTCCTCCCTGTATATTTATTACATTATGGTCTCTCCTATAGTAACTATAAACCAATAACCCTTGTATTCCACACATAGATTTAGTATTGTTTTTGACCTTTTATATATATCTCTGTTCAATCTAAGGAATTTGGTATTACAGAGGAGGAATCTGTGGTACAAAGTAGTTGGTTATTTCAATCAAATACATTTAGTTTGAGTTAATATTAGAGCTCAGAACCTCAAATTAATCCAGCCTCTCAGATATATTTACAAACATTTATATATTTACATACACACATATATACATATAAAAATACATATACATGTGAATGTATTCATATGTGCTACAAATTGTCATACATCTTAATGAGAGTTCTATATAGATATCTATATAGATATTGATTATAGATATGAATTCCTTCTATCAGTCTGCCCCATATTATAAATCTCAATAAGGAAATGTTACACAGTACTTCCTTATTGAGATTTTTGCCAATTTGGGGCAGATTGATAGGAGTTCTAGTTCTTAGTGTAAAATTCACATCTATATACATAGTAGAAAAGAAATCAGAGATGCCTTGCAGAGCCTGTCCAGTTTTCCTCTTCTAGTCTTTGTTGGAATTTTGGTTAGACTTGGCTCCTCCCCTTACACTTTTGTATTTCTATCTGAATTGAATGTGGGATATCTAGCCCTTTTCCATGTATTCACCCGGTGTAATCTGGTACTCCTTTTCAGAATCAAGTATCCCAAAGCTAAAACTTTTTTGTGTGTTTTTTTTTTGGATCTCTCTATTCCTGATGAGACAGTTCAGGGTCATTTCTGCCCTTCTTTATCCTTCTCTCCCTCTCCCCACTTTCACTTCTCATGCATTTTTGGTTCTCTGTTGCCTTCCCTCCTTCCTTCCCCCTGTTTGAAATAGTTATCCTGGCCTCCAGGGGGAACCATAACTTAAACATTTACTGAAAAGTTTTATCTCACTATACACCAATCAATCATTCAACAAGTCCTCATTAAGTGCTTCTTATATGGCAGGTACTTCTCTCCACTACATAAATTAGAATTAGGTTAGGAATAATGGTTCATTTTTATAGAGGGTTTTACATTTTGCAGAGTTCTTTACATACATTAATTCATTTAACCACCAACACTCCTGTGAGTTTAATGGTACAAATATTATCCCCATTTTACCAATGAGAAAACTAAAGCATGGAGAGGTTGTGACATTGTTATGATGTAGGAGACAGAAAGGTAGAGCAGGGATTCTCACCCAGCTTTTCTGACTCCACATGTAGTATTGTTCGCACTATAACTTTTCACTACTCTGTCTGAAGATAACCAGTGACCAACACTGCTTCCTGTGCACTTACCTCATTGGAGGAGAAATGTGAGTTTGACAAGGAAACTGAAAATGTTTTGGACAAAGAAAGCTTCTAAAACTCGGCTTATGTAGGATTCCATCTCTTGACAAGGCTCTGAATATTCCCTCTTAGAGAGCAGAGAGAATCAGTGCCTCAGGATCAGAAAGCATGGAAATATTCTCACCCAAAGATTGGAAGGTAAGAAAAAAAAGTTGTCAGGTTTTCTCGTCACCAAAATCCAAGGTAACTCAGACCCATATTCTCTTTTCAGTAGTTCAAGAGCAAAAAAAACCCCACCTCAAGCCCTATAACAGGAGCCCTTGACAAAGATGGTCTTTCCATGTTGAAGAAACCACTTTTTCTCCATCTTGGAAAACCCAGTAAGAAATGCATCATCCCTGGTAGATGTTACAGGTTATCTCCTTAGGCTAGAAACCCTCAAACTTTTTGCTTTCTTGCCTGGTCCTTAGATCAGATGGAAGGAATCTTATGGGCCCTTTGTGAGTCTCTCTCATAAACCAAAGGACAGGGTGCAGGCTCTTCTCCAGCACGTTGTAAGACTTAGCAGTGCACAAGGAGAAGCTAAGGGACTTCTAAAGATGTTGAACACAGATTCCTAATATAATTCATCTTTACAGGAAGCAGCTTACCAGCCCCATAGGGCAGAAGTAGGGTATTTCATATTTGATGGACAAAGATAGGTACAATTTATAGCTTTTATGTAAAAATCTATCTTTTTTGGCAAGTATAGCTGTGGGGTGAATTGTAAAATCAGGAAAATGCCTGTCTTTTCAGCTTAAGTATTAAATCTTATGACACAGTGTGTGGTAGCGCTTGGCTGCGTCTGACATCTGACTTACGTTAATGTAGGCTTATAGAAGACACTTATGAGACAAAAAAAAGAATCCCCTTGTATCTAGGACTTTGAATGCAGTTCAATTCAACAAGTATTTGTTCAGTTCCTGCTACTTGAAATCAGTGTTAGTCAATCAAAAAAGATTTATTAAGTGTGTAGTAAGGGCCAGGTGCTATGCTAGGTGCTGAGGACAAAAAGACAAAAGAGGAAAATATCCTTACTCTTGAGGAAGACACTGATAGTTTGGTAAAAGGCAAAGATGGCTAGCTGAACTCATGCTCACTTAGCAGCTGTTTTTTCATTCTGCTGATTTCAAGTCAGAACTGATGGCACTAATTGGTTCATTGAACTTGGCCATGATCCTTCTGTGAATAGAATGTTTTAACATGTGGACTTTAATAGACACAGGTATAGTGCCAAAATGGGGAAACTGATATCTTTGAGGATTTGGTAGTTCTTATAGGGCAAAATATTTAGGGAACTGTACCCCGTTTGATTTCTAGTAGACCTTTGAAATGATCTGTAGAGAGGGGCCTCGAATGTAAAATTGGCTTAATTCAAGATAAAGGGTTTTGAAGGATTCTGTGGAGAAAAACACGGGAAAGGCAGGGATTGCTATAGAGTGGTTTGTTTCTGTTCTTTTTGTGGGGTGGGGGTGGAGGTGGGGGCCAGGAAGGTCTGAGTCTGTAGCTTTATTTACTGTTCCATTCTGGCTCTCTCCGTATTTTCTGTCATCTCTGTCCCTGCAATTGATTTCCTTTAATTCTGGAAAGCCACCTGATACCAAGATACAGTTGGGAGGGAATCAGGTATTTCACCACCTTGATATTATGGATACAGCACCTTTGACAGTTCTTTTTCCTGGCATCCCTGAGGGGGTGGATATGATTAACTGCACTCAGGAGCAATTCATTATTAGCAATTTGCAAAGTCACCGTGGAGAAAAAAAGGTAGGTAGACTGAGAGATAGGTAGGCTGGGAATATGAGGGAAAAAATACATGACATCTGCACAGACCATATTCTTAATTCAACCAATCTTCATTCCAACTAAGGCTTGAGTGAGTTAGTGAAGATTTAAGCACTTTTTATATGCAAAGCACTGGGAATACAAAAGTTGAGAAAAATCCCTGCCCTTAAGAAGTTCACGTTCTAATGGAGGCAACCACACATAGAAGAGATTTCAGCTACAAGTCACATGTAAAGACTCTGTCATCCTTAGATTACTATGGGAACGTAGATGGTAACATATCTTCTTTAATTTCTTTCTCATTGATAAAACCCATATCAGTTTTTGATGTAGAAACACTTGACAGTGCTAGGGACTTTAGTGGCAACATTTTTTCCCCCCCTCTGGGCCTTCAGTTACTGTGGCTACTGAGGAAGGAGACAGGTAAAACATCTGCCCTTTTGGGCAGAAGATAGATGCCGGGTACCAGTCACCTCCCATTTCTCTCTACTTCAGCTAGGCTGGCTTGCCTGCCCTGTAGGTGGCAGTTGGCCAACAGTTGCCCCTTTAAGAATTCTTGTTACCCATGGAGGCTGACATATTAGTGATGGCAGATTCTTTTGTGTTGAGTATAGTGAAGAGGAGGGCTTATTTGAGAATCTGGCCTGTAATTCATCCCAATTCCCTAATACCAAGCTTACTATAGATTATGAAACAAGACCTCTGCGTATGTAAGAAATATGCTTTCCTATCAGACCATTGCATATCTCCTCAGATTCTTCTGAAACTGTTGGCCTCAGCTTGCCCAGGGCTTTTCCGTTTTTTCTAAGGAGTCATAAATCCTGATCCATAAACCTTGGTACCAGTTCATTTCAATCAGTATTTACAGAGATCTGTTATCAAACTTATTAGACAGAGAAAGTGTAACAAATAGTTTTCAAGCACTAACAATGTACTGGGTACTAATGAATGAGACACAGTCTCTCCCTTCCAGCAACTTATGATACATTTGGGAAAAATTAAGCAAAAGTCCAGATGAATATAATATAGTATAGAATGTGGTAGTTCATCTAATAAACATTAAGTATCAACTGTGTAAATCATCATAGTGGAGAGGTAAGAATTTGAGATTTATAATCAGAAAACTTGGGGCAGAGATCTGGCTCTGGTACTTAACCATTACTTGTATGACTTTGGTTAATTTCTCTGAGATGCAATTTCCTCGTCCATAAAAGTAAAGATATTTATATTAGATGACCTCTAAGATCGCTTTTATTTTAAAAAATTATTATTTTCAAATCCACACTTTCTCCTTCACACCTCTTCCAGTATGGAGAAAGAAAGAAAAATAAACCCCTTGTGTCAAACATGCATAGTTAATTGAAACAAATCCTTGTATTGGACAAGTTCAATATATACATGTGTATATACATGAATGTGTGTATGTGTGTTTCAGTCAGCACTCTGAATCTGTCACCTCTCTGTCAGGAGGTGGGTAGCATGTTTCATATTGGAACTGTGGTTAGTTAGAGTGTATCAGAGTTCCTAAGTCTTTTAAAGTTGTTTGTCTCTACAGTATTGCTGTTATTATATAAACCATCCTCTGCATTCTGTTCACTCTGCATTATTTTATACAAGTGTTCTTAGTTTTTTTTTGAAACATTCACTTATTCATTCCTTCTAGCACAATAGTAAGTATTCCATCATATTAATAATATTACTATAACTTATTTAGCTGTTCCTCAATGGATTGGTACTCTCTTCAGATTCTGATTCTTAGTCACCACCATCAGAGCTGCTATAAATATTTTTGGATATATGGTTCCTTTTCTTCATTCTTTGATATCTTTTGGGTACAGGCCTGCCAGTGATATCATTAGGTCAAAGACTATTCACAGTTTAATAATGACTTTTTAGGATATTATTCCAAATGGGTTTCCAGAATGCCTGAATCAGTTCATCATTCCATCAGCAATACTTTATTATACCTGTTTTCCTATGGCCCCTCTAGCACATGTCATTTTAGCTTTTTGTTCCCTTTGTTGATCTGATAAGGTGAAACTTCAGAGTTGTTTTAATTTTTATTTCTCTAGTTATTTGATTTAGAGCAGCGGTTCTCAACCTGTGGGTCACTACCCCTTTGGGGGTCGAACAACGCTTTCACATGGGTCGCCTAAAACCATCAGAAAACACATATTTCCAATGGTCTTAGGAACAGAGACGCCACTTCTGTTCGTCTCTAGGCAGGTCCACCCATGTGCAGATATGCCCACATATGAGTATTAAAGGGTTGTGGCTTTAGGAAGGTTGAAAACCATGGATTTAGATAGATATATCTTTTGATGTAGGTTTTTTCTATAGCCATTGGATTTCTTCCTCTAGAAACTGCCTAATTTTATCTTTTGGTTGTCAGTTGGAGAATGACTTTTATTCTTATAAATTTGAATCAGTTCTCTATTTATCTTGAAAATGAAACTTATATATATATACATACTGATGCAACCATTCAGTAGAGTAATTTGGTACTATGCCCAAAGGACTATAAAACCATGCATACACTTTGACCAAGCAATACCACTACTGGGTCTGTATCTCAAATTGATAAGAAACAAAAAGGAAAAGGACCTATATGTACAAAAATATTTATCACAGCTCTTTTAGTGGTGACAAAGAATTGGATATTAGGGGATGTCTGTTTGTTGGGGAATGGCTGAACAAATTACAGCATATGATTGTGATGGAATACTGTTGTACTGTAAGAAATGACAAGCAAGATACTCTCCAAAAACCTGGACTTGCATGAACTAACACAAAGTGAAATGAGCAGAACCAGGAGAACATTGAATATAGTAGCAGCAATACTGTATGATAATCAGCTGTGTGTGACAGCTAATAAGGTGATCCAAGACAATTCTGAAGGACTTCACGATGAAAAAATACTGTCCATCTCCAAAGAAAGAATGGGTGGAGTCTGATTGTAAATTGAAGCACACATTTTCTTTACTTTCTATATTTTCCTTTTTTATCTTTATTTTTTTGGTCTGTGTGGTTTTTTTCTTTTTACAACATGACTAACATGGAAATATATTTTGCATGATTGCACATGGATAATTTATATCAAATTGCTTGCCTTCTTAATGGGGGAGAAGAAGGAGGGATGGGGCGGCTAGGTGGCGCAGTGAATAGAGCACCGGCCCTGGAGTCAGGAGGACCTGAGTTCAAATCCGGCCTCAGACACTTTAACACAAAAACTAGCTGTGTGACCTTGGGCAAGTCACTTAACCCCAACTGCCCTCAAAAAAAAAAGCAAAAAAAATTTTTTAAAAAAAAGAAGGAGAGATGGAGGGAAGGAATTTGTAACTCAAAAATTTTAAAAAACAAATGCTACAATATTTTTACATGTAATTGGGGGAAAATAAAATATTAAATTTTATAAAGAAAATGGAACATTTATCAGAGAAACTACTGCTAATATTTCCCCATTTACCTGTTTCTCTTCTAATTTTAGCTGGATTAGTTTTGTGCAATAACTTTAATTTTATGTAATTAAAATGATTGATTTTACCTTCTGTGATCTTCTCTGTGCCTTGTTTGGTCATGATCTTCCTTTATCTATAGATCTAACTGGTAACTTCTTCTTTGTTCCTCTAATTTGTTCATCATATCCCTACCACTTCTATATTTATGGTACTATGATACTATGCTAGGCCCTGGGGATACATAGAAAAAAAGATGAATAATCTCTATCCTCAGGGAGTTTCCCTTTATTTAATTAAGGGCAAACTGCTACTAAATAGGTACAAATGAGTACAGAAAAAGCCTTTATAAAAGAAGTGAAATTTGAATTGAACCTTGAGGAATGGATAGAATTTTGACAGACAAAAATAGGGGTGAAGGGGTAGAGCCAAGAGGGCAGAGTAGAAGCAGTACTCAACTGAGTTTTCACAACATTCTTCTCTAAACAACTTTAAAATAATGCCTCAAATTGAAATCTGGAGTGGCAGAGCCAACAAAAGGTCAGGGTGAGACACTCATCTAGCCCAAGACAACTTAGTTTAGAAGAAGAAATGTGTAACATGAAGGTGGAGGCTGGTTTGAAGCTCATGTGGATGCTACACCAGTGGTGGGACTAGTCAGTGGTGACAGAAGCAGCAGCAACTTCCTGAGCTCTCAAGTCAGAGATGACATGTGACAACTGGTTAGAGAGATTACAGAGACTCCTGTACTAGCACTAGCTGCAGGCAAGACAGTGTTTGGCAAATCCATTGTCTATAATCACTTCTGTGTCATAGTTCAAGGGCAGAAAGGAGTACTTTCAGTCAAGAGGGAATGGGAACCCAGAGGAGCAGTATCACTCCCAGTGGTAGGTAAGGGATTCAGTTAGGTTAAACTTTTTTGTGTGGGAAGATGATAATGTGACTTCTAAAAACTTCATCATTATTAGGGCAGTGTGAAAGATAGTTACAAGTGATCAGGGATCCTGAAGAACAGTATTGTTTCCAGTTCCATGTGAGCAGGGACTCTTCCTTGGTAAGGACTAGAGTGCAGATGAGAAGAGAAGTGGCCACACCTTTCCTCATATCTCAAAACTTTGGAAGCTTTGCAAACTTCCAAAACCCCAGAACTAGCTCTGAAAATAGCAGTGTGAAAAAGCTGGAAACTTGGGTCAATACCCCTCTCACCCCACCCCATACAAAAAACAGAGTCTAACCCTAATATAAAATTCAAAATGAAGAAATAGGGTGAAAAATGAGTGAACAACCAAAAAATAACCTAACCATTAAAATCTTACGATAGTGACAGAGAAGATCAAGATATAAACTCAGAAAACAATGAAATCAAAACAACTACGTAGAAAGCATCAAAGGAGAAAAAGTGAATCAGACACAGGTCCAACAAGAATTGCTTGAAGAGCTAATAAATGATTTTAAAAATCAAATAAGAGGAAAAATTAGGTTAAAAATGTGAGCAAAGGAAGAAAATTATAAAAAGGTAATTAGCATCTTGGGAAAAAGAAGCACAAAAATACTAGAAAAAATCTTTAAAACTAGAATTGACTAAATAGAAAAAGAAATACAAAATTTCATTGATGAAAATAGCTCCCTAAAAAGCAGAATTGGCCAAATAGAAAAATATGTACAAAAACTCATTAAAAAATAATTCTTTTAAAATTAGAACTGGGCAAATGGAAGCTAATGACTCCATGAGAGATCAAGAAACAGTAAAATCAAAGTCAAAAGAATGGGAAAAAAATTGAAGAAAATGTGAACTCTCTCACTAGAAAAAAAAAACTGACCAGGAAAATAGTCAGGAGTGATCATTTAAGAATTATTGGACTGCTTGAAAGCCATGATCAAAGAGAGCCTAGACATCATATTTCAAGAAATTATCAACCAAAACTGTTACAATATTCCAGAACTAGAGGATAAAATAGAAATCGAAAGAATTCACCAATCACCTCCTGAGATTCTAAAATGAAAATTCTCATGAATATTATAGCTAAATTTCAGAGTTCCCAAGTCAAAAAGAAGATACTTAAAGAAGCCAGAAAGAAACAATTCAAATATCATGGCACCACAGTCAGGATCACACAAGATTTAGCAGCTACTACATTAAAGGATAAGGGCTTAGAATATTATATTTCATAAAGGCAAAAGAGCGGGGATTACAACCTAGAATCACCTACCCAGAAAAACTGAGTATAGGCCTTCAAAGAAAAATAAGTATTTAATGAAATAGAGGACTTTCAAATATTCCTGATGAAAAGACCAGACCTGAATAAAATTTTGACTTATAAGTAAGAAACTCAAGAAAAGCATAAAAAGGTAAACATGAAAGAGAAATGACAAAAGATTCCATAAGGTTAAACTGTTTACTTTTCCATATGGGAAGATGAGACATGTAACTTCTAAGAACTTTATCATTATTAGGACAGTTTGAAGGATTCTGTGTTGACAGTTCAGGAGTGAGTTGATTATGCTGGGACGATTTAAAAAATAAATAAAATGGATTGGCAAGAAAGAGCAGTGCTCTGGGAAGAGGGGGAAAGGATAGGAAAAATAGAGAAAATTATCTCACATAAAAGAGGTATGCAAGGAAGAACTTTTATAGTGGATGGGGAAATGGAAGGGGGAGGACAATGCTTGAACATCATTCTCATCTAAATTGGTTCAAAGAGGGGGAGATAAATAGATAGATAAACATTTGATTGTGTATAGAAATCTATCTTAGCCAACAGGGAAAGGGATAAGGTAAAAGGGAGTGATAAAAGAGTGGACAGATAAAGAAAGGTAGCCATCAGAAACAAAACAGATTTTAGGGGAGGGAACGAGGGAGGGAGACAGAGAGAGAGAGAGAGAGAGGTAAATAGAAGAAAATAGGATGGAAAGGAATGCACAGTTAGTAATCCAACTGTAAATGTGAATAGAATCAACTCTCCCATAAAATGGAAGTGGATAACGAAATGAATTAGAAACCAGAACCCAGAAGACGGCTGCGTAGAAGCAGCAAGGTCTCGCAGCTCCCACACAGCCACCCTAAATATCCATAAAATACAACCCCAGACAAATACTAAGACTCTCAAACTCATAAAAATACAGAAAACACATCTCTTGCTGAAGCCAGCTCAGCAGCAGGGCTCATCGTGGCAGGATGGGAGTCGAGGCCAGCCCATCCTGAAATGGAAATGTGGCCAGGCCAGGCCCCAGGGCAGCCAGAGGAGCCGAGCTGAGCCACCACCAGTCTACAAGAGAGAAGATCTAAAACACCTCCAACATCTCCATATCTACCAAGGCGTGAAAAATAGGTATTAGAGAAAGGCAGCTCAGCAGGAGGGGCTCATTGGGCAGGCCTATAGGTCAGGAGCCCAGTCCAGCCCAGCCATAAACAGTAACCCGTGGTCAGGAGGAGCCAAGCCTCCCAAGCCACAATGTGAGTCTACCCTGCAGAACAGATCTACAGCACCTGGAGCCATCTGCACATCTGTTAAATCAGAAACAATAAGGATTAAGAAAGATCAGTGAAAGCGAGTGAAGCTTTAAAACTAATTTCAGGGGAGGAAAAGCAGTTTGGCCAGTCTGCCTCCAGGGCAAGGAAGCAGTGGGGGAAGGGCAAGAATTGCTGTAACCAGCAGCTCCCCCATTGGGCTGCTTCAGAGCCCCTGGCATGCGGACCCTGCAGTGGGGCTGAATGAATTGATCAGGGCCAAGTGCTCTTGCGTTGAGCAGCCTGGATCCAGATAGTGGTCTTGGGTGGTGGTCCTGGGGAGCGCTTTCAGCACGCTAAAGCTGGGGGAGGAGGGACTGCAACACCTCCCTAATAGCTCCGGCAGCTGGGAAAACCCCAGTGATTTGGAACAGAGCTTTCCCCCCTGGAAGCAGAGCTCCACAAAGCTAAATTAATTGACTGGCCAACATGAGGAAACGGAAGCAAAATAAGAAAAGGAATAAAACTCTAGAATCCTTTTTTGTGGACAAAAAGGATCAAAGCATGGAACGGGAGGAAGACAACACAGAACTCCCACACCAAATGCTTCCAAGACACTTGAAGAATGTCTAGAAGCTATAGATAAACTAAAAAAGACTTTTAAAACCAAATAAGAGAAGTGGAAGAAAAATTGGGAAGAGAAATGAGAATGATGCAAGAAAATCATGAAAAGAGAGTCAACAACCTGAAGCCCAGAAAGCCAACGAAGAAAAGAATGCCTTAAAAAGTTGAATTTCCCAGATGGAAAAAGAATCTCAAAAGCATTCTGAAGAGAATAATTCCTTCAGAATTAGAGTGGAGCAAGTAGAAGCTAAT
>CM053598.1:161015951-161101876 GCA_028646575.1 Pseudocheirus occidentalis | reverse complement strand
GACTAGAATGAGAGGAGACAGGGAGAGACAAAATGGGGTTAACCATCCCATATAGAAGAGGCAAGGGTTAACTATTACAACTTTACTTACAATTACTCTCATTGAATTTGGCTTAGGGAAGACATGGCATAAACTCTAAACTGGGCATCATGCCACACAGGAGAGTAGGGGTCAGGGGGATAAGAGGGGGGATGACGGAGGGGAGGGCAGTGTCTAGGGGAGGGATGCTGGAAGCACACACTTCAGTAAAGGGACAGGGACAGGTTAGAGAATAGAACAAGGGGGGGGATAGAAAGGAGGGATATAGGATCACTGTCACAATAGGTCCACTGTGAAGATGTCCTATATCATCACACATCCACAGCCTGTATTGAATTGATTGTCCTTTCAGTGGGGGTGGCTGACAAGGGAGCAATCAAAAGAATCTATAATTTAAAGTTCTGCAGTACCTGCAACTAGGAATTAAGATATACAGGGTCTGGGTCAGGGAGACCCTTCCTGCCCTAGCAGAAAGTTAGAGAGCAGATCAGGGGAGGGGCTTTACAGTGGGATTGCTGTTTTATGGTTGGGGCAGGGGAAAGATGGGGAGAAAATATGTAATTCAAAAATCTCATGAAAATGAATGATGTAAACAAGAAAACAAATTTTTAAAAAATTATTAAAAAAAAAAGAAACCAGAACCCAACAATATTTTGTTTACAAGAAAGGCACTTGAAACAGAAAGAAACACAAAGATTTAAAATGAGGCTGGAGCAGAATCTACTATGTTTCAGCTGAAGTTAAAAAAAGCAGAACTAGCAATCATGATCTCAGACAAAGCTAAAGAAAAAAAAAGATAATTAAAAATGATAACCAGGGAATCTTCATCTTGCTAAAAAGGAACCATAGACAAAGAAGTATTATTAATACTAGATGTATGTGCACCAAATGGCATAGTTTAAATATTCTTAAGGGAAAGAGTTAAATGACTTATAGACGGAACTAGATGGTAAAATTATACTAGTGGGGGAAACCTCAACCTTCCCCTCTCAGAGATATATAAATTTAACCCTAAAATAAATAATAAATAATTTAAGAAGATGAATAAGGTCTCTGAAAAGTTAGGTATGTTAGACCTCTGGAGGAAATAGAATAAGAATAGAAAGGATTTTAACCTTTTTCTCAACTGTACAGGGCACCTTCACAAACAATGACACATTAGGGCATAAAAACCTCATAACTAAATGAAGAAAAGTAGAAATATTAAATGCACCCTTTTCAGACCATAATGCAATAAAAATTACATTCAGTAAAGGGCCATGGAAGCGTAGATTAAAACATGATTGGAAACTAAGTAATCTAATCTTAAAGAATAAGTGGGTCAAAGAACAAATCATAGAAGCAATCAATAGTTTCATTTAAGAGAATGACAACAATGAAACATATCATATTAAAATTTGTGGGATACAGCCAAACCAGTTATTTGGGGAAGATTTATGTCTCTAAATGAGTACATCAATTAAAAGTAGAAAGAACATATCAATAAATTGGACATGCAGCTAAAAAGAAAAAACAGAAAAAGAACAAATTTAAAATCCCCAATTGAACACCAAAATGAAAATGCCAAAAATCAGTGGCGGCATCAATAAAATTCAAAGTAAGAAAACTATTGAACTAATAAATAAAACTAGGATCTGGTTTTATGAAAAAAAAACCCCCAGTATATAAACCATTGGTTAATTTGAATAGAAAAAGAAAAAAACAAATGACCAGTATCAAAAATGAAAGGACTGAATGTACCACCAATGAAGATGAATCAGTTACTAGGAGTTATTTTTTCCCAATTACATGTCAGTAAAACTGATGATCTAAATGTGATGGATGAATATTTACAAAATTATAAACTGCCCAGATTAACAGAAGAGGAAGTAGGATACTTAAATAATCCTATGATAGAAATAAAGAAATTCAACAAGTCATCAATGAGCTCTCTAAGTAAAAATTCCCAGGACTAGATGGATTTACAAGTGAATTTTTTTGAACGTTTAAGTAACAATCCAAATACTATATAAACTATTTGAAAACATAGATAAAGGAGTCCTACCAAATTCCTGTTATGAGACAAATGTGGTTTTGATACCTAAATCAGGGAGAGAAAATTATAAACCAGTTCCCTTAATGAATATTGATGCAAAAATGTTAATTAAAATACTAACATGAAAATTACACTAATATATCACAAAGATCATACACTATGACCAGGTGGGATTTATACTAGGAATGCAGGGCTGGTTCAATATTAAGAAAACAATAAGCATAAGTGATCATCTAAGGAACAAAACCAACAAAAATCATTTTATCTCAACAGGTACAGAAAAAGCTTTTGACCAAATACAATACACATTCCTATTAAAAACACTAGAAAGCATAGGAATCAATGGAACCCCTTCTTAAAATGATATTGTATCTATCCAAAATTAAGAGCAAGCATTATTCGTAATGGGGATAAACTTGATACTGTCCAAACAAGATTAAGGGTGAAGTAAGCATGTCTATTAACACCACTGTTATTCAGTATTGTACTGAAATTCTAGCTATAGCAGTAAGGCAAGAAAAATAAATGGGAAGAATAAAGACTGGCAATGAGGAAACAAAACTATCATTCTTTGCAGATGATATGATAGTATATTTACAGAATACTTTAGAATCAAATAAAACTGCCTGAAGCAATGAACAACTTTAGCAAAATTGTGGGATATAAAATAAACACACAGGCAGAAAGAAAATAAACATAAGGTAGAAAGAGAAATTCCATATAAAATAATTGCAGGCAATATAAAATATTTGGGAGTCTACCTGCCAAGACAAAAGTAGGATCTATATAAACACGATTACGAAATATTTCACACAAATAACAACTTGGAGAAATATTAATTGCTCCTGGGTAGGCCAAGCCAATTTAATAAAAATGACAAATCTATGTAAGTTAATTTACTTGTTCAGTGACATACCAATCAAACTCCCAAAGAATTATTTTATAAAGCTAGAAAAGAATGATAAAATTCATCTGGAAGAACAAAAGGTTCAGAATATCAAGGAAATCAGTGAAAAAATACTGTGAAATAAGGGAATCAGTGAAAAAAAGATGTGAAGGAAGGAGGCCTATCAGATTTCAAACTATTTTACAAAGTAGTCATCATGAAAGCTATCTGAACAGTGGTGCATCTGTGGAATGGATTAGATACACATTACATAGTTGTAAATGACGGTAGTAATCTAGTGTTTGGGAAACCCAGAGATCCAACCTTTTGGGGCTGAACAAAAATTGCTGGGAAAACTGGTAAGCTGTTCAGCAGAAACTAGGCATAGACCAACATCTCACATATACTGACATAAGGTCAAAATGGATAAATAATTTAGACATAAAAGGTGATATCATAAATTAGGGAAGCATGAAAAAAAATGTACCTTCAGATATATGGATAGGGGAAGAGATTATGACCAAAAAAGAGATAAAAGGCATCACAGGAAGTAAAATGGATAATTTTGGTTACATGAAATTGAAATATTTTTTTGCAAAGATAAGGCGAATACAGCCAAAATTAGAAGAAAAACAGGAAAATGGGGCAAAATTTTTATAGCAAGTTTTTCTGAAAAAGACCTCATTTCTCAAATAAATTGGGAACTGGGCCAAATTTTAAAAAAATAAGAGCCATTCCCCAGCTGATAAATGGCCCAAAGATATGTAGAGAAGAAGAAATTAAAAGATTTTAAGATTATATTTATTTATATATTTAAGATTAATAAATTAAAGAAGAAATTAAAGTTAACAATAGTCACATAGAAAATACTGTAAATCAATAATGATTAGAGAAACGCAAATTAAAACAACTGTTGAGATACCACCTCACTTCTATTAGTTTGGCTAACATGACAGAAGATGAAAATGAAAAATGCTAAAGGGAATGTGGAAAAACTGGAACCTTAATGCACTGTTGGTGGAGTTATGAACTGATCCAACTATTCTGAAGTATAATTTGGAACTGCACTAAAAGGGCTATAAAACTAGGTCTGTATCTCAAAGAGATCAAAGAAAAGGATACTATTTGTAGAAAAATCTTTATAGCAACTCTTTGTAGTGGCTAAGCATTGGAAATCAAGGGGATTCCCATCAACTGGGGAATGACTGAACAAGTTGTAGTATATGATTTGTGATGGAATAATATTGTACTATAAGGAATGATGAGTGGGATGGTTTCAGAAAAACCTGAGAAGACTTAATGTGAACTCATGCAGAGTGACATAAGAAGAACCAGAACAATGTACACAGTATTGGCACTCTTGTAAGAATAATCTATTTTGAAAGATCTAGTTACTTTAATAAAGACAATGATCCGGTTCCAAAGGACCCATAATGAATAATGTTATTCCTCTCCACTGAGAAAACTGATGAATACTGAGTGCAGATTGAAGCATACTTTTTATGCACTCCTTATTTTTCTTGTTTTTTTGTATGTGTGTTTTCTTTTGCAATATGAGTATTATGAAAATATGTTTTACATGACTTAACATGTGTAATTGACATATTGCTTGCCTTCTCAATGGGTGGAAGTGTAAGAGGGAGAGAATTTGGAACTTGGAATTTGGAATTTTTATTTATTTTGCTTTTGCTTTTTGGAGGGGGGGAGGCAGGGCAGTTGGGGTTAAGTGACTTGCCCAAGGTCACAGGCTAGTAGGTGTTAAGTGTCTAATGCTGGATTTGAACTCAGATCCTCCTGACTCCAGGGCCAGTGCTCTATTCACTGTGCCACCAAGCTGCCCCTGGAACTCATAATGTTTAAAAAAGAATGTCTGCATATAATTGGGAAATATTTAATGAAATAAAAAAATTAAATGAAAGTGAAGAGTATTTGGGGATCAGAACCAGTATGAGCAAAGAAAGGCACAGAATCAAGAAATTTCAGAGCACGTTTGGGGAATAGATAATGGTCCAGTCAGACTGGAGGAAGTGTGGCATATAAGGGAATAGTGAGGGATAAGTCTGAAAAAGTGGAATCATAGGATCATTCAGCTAGAACTGGAAGGAACCTCAGAGGCTATTTAGTTCAACCCCCTGATTTTACAGATGAGGAAATTGAGAACCCTGGAGGTTATGCTTTGTTTATGCCACCTAATTTGTAAGATTTTCCTACATTTCAGAGTCTTGCTCTTTTCTTCCCCCCTTTTTAAAGTGCATTAGTTACTATGGAAACAGTGATGTCATTAGAATTCATTGCTATGTGCAGAGTTTAGTGGTATCTACAAGTACAACATAAATTTAATTTCAATGATTGCTTAATGCTGAGGACAGAGCAGCTTCATTTAGGCAGATGATTGAGGCAGAGAAGGGAAGCGATACTGAATTCTTCAACCCTTGTATGAAAGAGCTACCAAATCTTTGATCAATCTACTTACTAATAGTTGGTAGATAAATATTCTATAGAGTAAATCATCTGTGATTGTACAGCCTTAAAGTACTCTATGTGGTAGATTCATTGTCTTATTCTTATTACTTTTTATTACATACAGGGAAGATCTGAGGCATAATTGTGATGGGGTTTATTTGAAGGACTACTTTAGTTCCTCAGTGTTTTGGGGGCTCAAGCCGGTAGAGTATGGCTACCCTGTCACCTCCCTCCCATTCATTGAAATGTAAGACCTCTTGAATTCGATATCACTTGATCTTCACACAGGTCAGGTAGATCAGGGGTTATTATCTCCATTTTAAAGAAAAAACTAAGGGTTAAAAATTAAATGATGGCCAAAACTGGTAAGTAGCAAAATTGAACTTGGATCTTATTCTGATCTGGCTTGGTGCTCTGCTCTATGTTAAATTATTTTGAGGAACCTTTTGATCCTTAAGGTTCTATGAATGTAACTAATGATTCTTTGTCCTCTCTAAGCCATATATGGTGATCAGCTAAATGCAACAAGTATTTATTCATACAATCAACAAAAATTCAAAAGACCTAGTAGAGGAAGGCCTTCTGCCCATTGGGTATCTTTGGAGTATCTATAGGAGTACACAAGCAAGAATCACTACATTGTTACAGAATGAGAAGGCTTGGAAGGGTTGTGATTTGTACTCATGTTTCCACATTGATGGGGCAGCTAAGTGTTGAAGTGGATAGAACACTGGGCTTAGAATCAGGAAGACTCATCTTAATGAGTTCAAATCTGGCCTCAGATTCTTACTAACTGTGTGACCCTGAGCAGGTCACTTAACCCTGTTTGCCTTAGTTCCTCATCTGTAAAATGAGTTGGAGAAGGAAATGGCAGGACCATCCCAGTGCCCTTGCCAAGAAAAGCCCGAAAAGGGATCACTAAGAGTCTGACACAACTGAAACAACTCAACAACAACAAGGCCACATTGATGAGACTGATGAGAGTCAGGCGGCATAGTGGAAGGAGGGCTGGACTTGGGAATGAGAAGAACCTAGGTTCAGATCCACTTTGAATTCTAGTTGTATGATCTTGGGCTGTTTGTTTAACCTCCCTTGGTTTGGTTTCCTTGTGTACAAGATGGAACATCAGTAAAAATAAAAGTACCTACTTCTCAGAGTTGTTGTGAGGATTGAAAGTTAGGAAGAATGTCAAGCACTTTGTAAAGCTTGAAGGACTTTATAGATGCTCGCTGCTAATGAGATCACAGAAGTGTATTCATAGAACTAACCCTCCTCCTTTATTTTTTATAGCTTGGATATGTTCTATACCCTCCTGTTGACTGAAATTTTTCTTAACAATAAGGGTGTGAGATTCTCCCAATGCATGAATTATGCTTCTGTAGCAAATGAGACACCTTTGGGCATTTCATTAATTCTTTCAGGTTTCCAGAGCATTTAGGGACAGTACACTGAAATAGTTAAATTACTGACTTATGGGATTCCAACTCATAATCCAAGTGCTGAATTAAAAAAAAAATTGTCCCAATAAGTGATGAAATATTTTCATGTTTAAATAAAAGGTTCCTCTAGAGATCCGGAATTGTTCCATTATTTACTGAAAGCAAACCTTTCTTATGAGATCATAAAATTATAAAGTAGGGACCTTGAGAAGTCATTTAGGCTAATCTAGCCGTTCTCAAAGTGTGATTCAGAAACCCTTGGGGATCCTTTTGATCCTTTCAGGGTATCTATGAGGCCAAAACTTTTCCCGTAATAGTAAATACTAAGATATTTACATTTCTGATATAAATATCAATAGATAAAATGCCTAACACCTAATAGTAATAATGGCTGGCATTTATAGAATACTTTAAGGCAGTGGTTCTCAACCTTCCTAATGCCGTGACCCACATTCCTCATGTTGTGGTGACCCCCAACCATAAAATTATTTTCATTGCTACTTCATATCTGTAATTTTGCTACATTCATTTGCTACATGAATCATAATGTAAATATCTAATATGCAGGATGTATTTTCATTGTTACAAATTGAACATAACCCACAGGTTGAGAACCACTGCTTTAAGGTTTGCCAGGTGCTTTACAAATATACCATTTGTTTCTCACAACTCTGTTAGACAAGTGCTGTTATTGTATCTGTTTTGCACGCAAGGAAACTGAGGCTTAGGTTAAGTGTCTTGCCCAGGGTTCTAGAGCTAGTAAATGAGGCAGAATTTGAACTCGGGTCTTCCTGACTCCAGGTCCAGCATTCTGTCGTTCCATCTGCTGTGCCACCAGCTCCCTCTTTATTAGATGTGTGTCCCTCCTTAGCTTTTAAGAGCATAAAGGGGAAAGGACACACATTTCTACGGCACCTGCTGTGTGGCTGGCACCATGCCGAGAGCTCGGCCATCTTTTTCTCATTTCATCCTCATAACAACCCTAAGAGGTAGGTGCTGTCACTATCTCCTTTTTATAGTTAACTCTCCTTAAGTCACTTGCCTGGGGTCACAAAGCTAAGAAGCATTTGAGGTCATATTTGGACTTAGGTCTTCCTGACTCCAGACGCCTTTTGAGACCAACAAGTTTGAGAACCACTGGTCTCTCCCTTTACCTCCTGAGTATGTTTTGCCTAAACCTTTCTTAACATTCAGAATGGGAAGGGCTATCACAGATCTTTCCGACCTCTTCATTATAGATCAAGCCCGAAGAGGTCACACAAGTAGCAGAACTATCAGTTTAAACGTGGGTCATTTCCACTAGCCTGTACTGCCCACCCCTCCACCCCCCAGTTGCATTCACACAGATTTATCACGTTGCCAGGTCTCACTGGGGAGATTACAAATATCCTCTGTCTTTTCTTGGCTGCTACCAAGCTGTAACAATGTTCAAGTATAGGAAGGTCTTCCTGATGTCTGCCTAAATCTGCATTTAAGCCTGATTCTGCTCTTTCCTTCATGGAGATGGAGAATATCTGCTCACAGTCTTTACGAGTTTGCTTCCTGTACTTGAAGACAATTATGGTCATCTGTCATCTGGAAGATCCCTTATTGCTAATATTAATTTCTCATAAGAAAATTCCCCCTAAAAGGGCAAGCTTTATTGTTGCTACAGTGACAAAATGCTACATTTTTGAGGTGTGACTGATAGATGGTGAAACTGAAAGGTTTCAAGTAACATTTGTGCACGTGGCTTGATGTGGGACAGAATAACTGTTTTGTTTTGTTTTTGCTTTTTGGAGGGGGGAAGGCAGGACAGTTGGGGTTAAATGACTTGCCCAAGGTCACACAGCTATTAAGTGTTAAGTGTCTGAGGCTGCATTTGAACTCAGGTCCTCCTGACTTCAGGACCGATGCTCTATTCACTGCACCACCCAGCCACCCATAGAATAACAGTTTGGAAAGTTTTAATTCAGGTCCACCACAGCAGGTCACCCTCCACTTGCTGTCCTTCTTCCCTTACCTCACAAACCAGATTCATCACACCCACCAACTGGCCTGTCAGTGTGCTGGGCTCTTGCAGTGGAAAGTGAGGGGCTAGGTATGGTATGGAGACTGAGAGCTCAATGGTGGTGTGCAACCAGGGACTGGGGAGAAAAGATGGCAGGTAGGTGCTCTGCAGGACCAGAGCAGGCAGATGATGGTGGGGGCTGCTTCCCAGAGGTTCAAATGGATGCTGGCCAAGTTTGAAGATGGGTAGTAATTCTAGTTCCTTTACCTTGAGCCCTGACAAAGACACTACAGCCTTTGACAAGACTTGGCAGTGAAGTTAGAGGTGTATAACTGACAAACAGGTGGAAATAAGAATGATTAGAACATCACAGTTTACAGGAAACAATTCGTTCTTTTTCTTTCTGGTTCCTTGCTAAGTCTTTATTACTATATACATTTCTTACTTCCTTCTGAGAATCTGATTGAGATCTCCTTAGCAGGTTCCTTGAGAATAAATTTATAAACCATGAAAAATATTTTTAATAATGCCGTGGGTATAATACTTGGTCACTCATGATGAGGATTATGATTTCTTAAAACAGCTGACTTTAAGTTTGTGAAATACTTTGCTGAGGCCCATTTAAGTGCAGTTAAGAGACTTGACCAATGTCTGAGATCAGATTCAAACCTGGTGGTTTTGATGGGGTGCTTGGGCACCTATACTTGAACCCCAGTTTGTAAAATCACATCAGTATGCAAAAATCCCATTTGTCCCTAGCCTCAAATCTCCCCATCCTCAGAGCATTATCTCTGCCCCTTCCCCCTGCTAGCACTCTGCCTAGCAACCATTCATGATCTGTTTATCTCTCTTAGTATACTAACCAGCTGCACCTATGAATCCTTCACTGGACTATCTATGAGTAACTTCCTAGCCAATTATACACATTCTGAATCCCTCCTTAGCCTAGGTTCCCAACATCCATCTTGTCAAATATGACATTGATAGGTGGCAGACCCATTTTTCAGTCAGCCCTGACCGCTAGCTGTCTTAGTGATGTTTCAAGCCTAGAACCACACCTCCATGCAGAGTCCCCGCTTTCCCCTGTAGGCTATTTCCCAGTGAATTATGGGCAATATGCTTGTGCAGTAGATGTTAAAATTGCGTGTTCATATAAGCACTGATCACTCCTTAACTTCTTGCTAATCCCACCCTTACTCACCTAGTTAGCATGATTGGCATAGGTTATACTATGGATTATCCTATAAAAACTTTAATGGTACCCCTTTAAGGTACAGGTTCCCTAAGACCTCCTGCCTACCCCTATAAGGTTGCAGGTTCCCTAAGACCTCCTGCCTGCTGTATTGCATAACAATAAACTTTTACCAACTTGACTCAGAATGTTTGAGCCTGTGAATTCATTCCAGACTGCCCACCAAGGGACTCTGGTGTTAGGTCTCTGATACCTCATGTGGGGAGGAGACTCCTAAAGAAGGTCATTGATACTCCACGTGAGATGGACGGGTTGAACCGGTCCTCAGCTAACAGGAGTGCACGTGGTCGATCACCTGGGGGCAGAATGCAAAGGCTGCCCCTGCTTACAATAAGCAGGATAATCTCTCCGCCTTCGGGGTGAGACACATAGGCTCACTGTGGCTAGGGCATGGCCAGGGGAGGGGCCCTAAGGGGCCCTGGAGAAAGGACTTAAAGAGAGGCTACTCGGAGGCAGGGCAGTTCGGAGGAGCCAGGCCAGTCCAGTCCAGCCAGGCCAGTCCAGTCCAGCCACACTAAGATAGAGGATGAACTCTCAATAAAAGCTAGAAACAAACCCTGTGTCCTGAGTTTTTCTGTGCAGCTGTTTCTCCCGGAGTGGACGGGAGACGGGGACGCCCAAGGCCTGTTGAGGTGGGTATAGGTAAGCTCTATATATCCTGACCCCAAAAGATAACCCTCACCTGAATAAAAAACCAGTAACACCCTGGTTATGGCGTTCCTGGATTCCTGAAACACCACACCCCTCTCATCATCAGTTTGGCTATTTGCAAAATAGGATCCATCTTCAAAATTTCTAGAGAGACACCCCATTATAACAGAAAAAGCATTAGTGATTTAAGATCTTTGAACTTTATATAGCTCACCAATATCAGCCTTCTCCCAAAGGGCTCTTGTGAGGAGATAATAAGAAAAAATGACTTAAAAACCCTTTGTGGCAACACAGTTTGAAGCATGGCCTCAAGGGTAGGTGGGATGACAGTAGGAATGTAGAAGAAAGGTCTTATGTGGAGCAGAGGACTTGATGACTGATGAGAACAGCAAAGCAGGGGGTGATGAAAGATCACTCTGAAGTCTGTGCTGGGGTGATTAGGGGAATGAGTTCCATTGACAGCAATAAGGAAGTCAGGAAAGGGAGATAGTCATCAGGACTCCTCCCTCTCTCCCCTGTTTTAATCATTTGGCTGATCCTATCAGTTCTATCTCTTTAATAACTCTTGCCTCTCAGATCTTGCTGCAACTACCTTAATCCAGGCCTTCAGCTTTGCTCCCCTGTACTGTAGCAGTAACCTCCCAACTGATCATCCTGCCTTTAGTCTGTTCCCTCTCCAGTCTGCCCATCACACAGTCCCTAATTGTCCATGCATTTTGTATCATCAGGTCACTGGAAGGCTCCAAAATCTTTAATGGCTTCCTATTCCTTGCCCAGTAAAGTCTGAATTCCTAATCTCAAGGACTGGACTTTGGCATTGAGAACCATCCCCCGCACCTTCCATAATTTGGCTTCAACCTCACTTTCCAATGCTGTCTCCTACTGCTTGTTCTTTTTTGTAGACTAGATATTCCAGCCAAACTAAACCGTGTTCTATTCCTTATTCTCATTCTGCCTACCTCAAGACCTTCTCTGGTCACCCTCTCCTTCCCCCATTCCCAACCATGTCTGGAATGAAATCCTCTTTCTTCCTGCACCCTATCTGTGCTTATTGCAAACAGCCATCTTCCTTCAAGACCCAAATCAGACTTCCAGGTCACAGGAGCACCAAGATGGAGGACCAGACATTTTCTCTGATCCCATTATCTCTCAGACCTCTCCTAAATGGAAATTATATGCCAAAGATAAGAGCTATTTCAGCCGTCTCCATTGTCTAGGACACCCAGAATCCAAAAGAAAGTAGAAAACAACCACAACAAATCCATGAATTGAGCTCACTCACGCATTCCTGCTCTACCTCCCTTGCTGCCAGCAGTGAGGCTGCACTCAAGGACCGGATACAGGCGGCAGGGCTTGACATCTTGGTCCCTGCCTCCCTTTTTTCTGTGCTATGGAGACCCTGGCTCCAAGGCTGTGGAAATCTTTTACGAGCAGCAATAGCCAGCAGGGCAGGCAGTAGCTCTTTGGGAACAAAAGCCTGCTGGAGATGGGGATGGGAAGGGGGGGGGTTACTTAGGATAACTATGATTGTTTAAGGAAACAGAAAAGAGCAATAAAAAGTATTTAAATGTTTGGTTTTTTTTAAGACCTAACTCAGGTGCTTCCTCAGAACTTCTTCCACAAAGTCTTACCCTGTCTTTACTCTACTCCCAGGCCGAAGCATTTTCTCGCTTCAAGTTTTCATAGCATTTTGCTTGTATCTAAGCTTTGAAATTATTTTGTATCATATGTATATGTATGTATATATACATATACGTACATATACATATACACATACATATATATATAGATATAGATATAGACGTATATATATCTTCTAGCTCCAAGCCTCTGGTCCCCATTCCTCCATATCTCTCCCACTCCAGGCCATTTTCCATACAGCTGCCAAGGTGATATCACTAGCACAGTTCTTACCTTGTCACTTCCCAGCTTATGAAGCTTTAGTGTTTTCCAGATGCTCAAAAGATAAAGTTCAGTGTCCTCAGTCAACATTTAAAACCATTTACAGTATGGCTTGAGCCTAAATTTCTAGGCTTATTGAACGTTAACTTCTTTTGCACGTTCTTTGTTTCAGCCAAATTAGCCTGCTTACTGTTCCCTGCTATTTAACATTCCATCTCCAGACTCCAAGACTTTACAGCTGCTCCCTCATACCTAGAAGTACAACCTCCTCGCCTTCTCTTCTAGAATCCCTGTAGTTATTTCCTTCTGCTTAAACACCCTTCCTTCAGGATGCAGACCCCAATCCCCATCTGCTATTGCTAGTGCCCACCCCCTTCCTGAAATTACTTTTTATTTATTTATCTGTATTCATATTGTGTTCTACTCCAAAAGAATGTAAGCTCTGAGAGAAGAGGGGCCATGTCATTTCTTGTCTTTGTTTCTCCGCTATCTGTCACAGGTGCTTAATACATTCTTGGTGAATGAATGATTGAATAAAATGAAGATGAGGAGTTGGGGAGCTTCAGAGGTAGTTATTACTCTTTTTGTTGTTGAGGCAGTTAGGCCTAAGTAACTTGCCCAGGATCATACAGCTAGTCAGTGTGTGAGGCTGGATTTGAACTCAGATCCTCACGACTCCATGCTTGGTGCTCTATCCCCTGCACTGCCTACCTAACCCTGCTGCTGTTATTCTTACTGTCTCTGTTCATGTTGGCTCATGGTACAAAGTCTTGAATTTGAGGCAGAGAACTTGGGTTCACATCCTGGCCCTTCCCCTGAGAAGAGAGGCAGTATCTTTGTCATCTTGAGCAAGGGACAGGTTATCTCTGCGCCTCAGTTTCCTCATCTGAAAATGAGGGCGTCGGATTGAATACCTCCTAAAATCTCTCCTTGTTCTGGATCTACGATCCCATCATTCCTGTTTTTCCCATTATTTTCATTTTAGGCCTCAAAGCAATTGGCATATTTCCTTCAATGACTCTTAAGATTTCTCTCCTCTCTTCAAGGAACTGTGGAATTAAAGGAAAGCTCCTCTTTTTGTTATCCCCAAAGTAAACACACAGCCTTTTTAAATATATGCTTGGGAAGCAAGTTTTAAAAAATTCTTTTGTTGCTATCAGTGCTCTTTCCCATTGCATTTTTTCCCTTAGATTCTATAAGGAAAGAGTTAGGTGCACATAGCAATGGTGTGATGAGGATGCTAAAAGATTGAGGTAGGATTCTTCTGCACTGCAGAGGGACACCTAGACTTACTGAACCTCTGGGCATTTTGTCACCAAAACAGAAATGGGCACCCAGTAGAGCAAAAGAAAATGAGATAAACAAGTTATGCTACAACCATAACTGGGCTAGGGGAGTAATAGTGCAATAGAGGGAGGGAAAGGCAAAATATAGTTCAGAGGTTCTTAATATTAACTTCATGGACCCATTTGGCCGTCTAGTAAAGTCAGTGGACCCCTCACAATAATGGTGGTTTTTCTTTTTTAATGCATGAAATACATAGGATTAAAAAGACAACAAGTTATGTTGCGGGAAAAGATTTTTTTTCCCATCCCAGTTAACAACCCCCCTTTAATTTTCCCCACAATGTCTGTGGTCCTCTGAGGTTCCCTCCTCCTGCCCTAGTTACACCTCCCCCTTGCCAGCTTCAAATCCTACCTCTGAAGTTAAAAGAGCATTGGACTGGGAATTAGGACTTTTGTTCTAGTTTAGGCTCCATCACTAAAAGGGGGAGGATAGAGGGTTGGACCTGATGGCCTTGAAGATCACCTGCAGCTATGTATGATCATATGAACTTTGTTCACTAAAGATCCTTCTTTGGATAGTCACTGAAGTATGTGATGAGAAGTAGCTTATATTTGAAGGTGGAGGAGGTGAGAAGCAGCAAAGGTTGAAGTAGAGAGAAGGAAGCGAGGGTGAAAATCCTAATAGGAGCAGTTACGAGGAAGAGAAGTCCCTGAAAACTGTTTTTACATAAGGCTATATTTATATGGAACTTTACTGTCAGCCCCTAGCACAATGTCCAGATCATGGAAAGCAATTAGTAAAAGCTTGTTGACTTGCTTACTGACAGATAAATGAAGGGATGAAGAAAGAAAAGGTGTTTTACTGTGCTTCCCTGCCCCTCTCGTATTTAAATTGTTCAGGGTTTTTCCTTATACTTGTATTAGATACTGACTTTAACCAAAAAATTATATGAAATATTTGGTTTAAAGGCATGCTATGCACTTAAATCATTTCACTAACTTCAAATTTCAGTATATGTAATTTGGAAAAAAACAGAGTGTATATTAGCCACACAAATAGCTTTTCACCTATAGAAAGAAATAACAATAGCCAAAAAGAAGAAAGGTAATGAGCCTACTCTGTGCTGGTTAAGGCTTACTATGATTGATCTGATGACTTTTTAGTTTGTTCTCATTTCCACCCCCTCTGGATTCACTATAGGTGAAATTAAGGGATCAGTCACACAGTTCCTCTAAACTCTAAATGTGGTTTTATTCAGGATTAATTAGAAGCTTTCACATTTACTTTATGTTGTCTTTTTAAGTGATTTGTGCAGTTTTTAAACTTGAAAATCCAGAACTAGAAGTTAGAGAAACCTGGAATGAATTTCAAATGGCATTAGCACTAAGTGACTAATGCTATAAACATTAGTGAGTACTCTACACAAATATTGTTTTTGAGATAAAGTGCATAGTGCTTAAAAAAATTGATCCTTGGAATTCATCCTGTAATAATATCTCCTGAGTAATCTAAACAATTTTAGGGTGTGGTACAAAGGAGTTGTTTTTTGCATAAGGGTTTATAAGAATAGAGTGGGAAGGAAATGCTAAATTCACTGCCAGTTTCAAGTAGGAAAGTGGCCAATGTAGCTCTGAATGGCAAAGAAAAATCCACTGGTCACTGCTCTTAAAAAGATGGAAAATTCCTAACAGACTTTTCTATTTCTTCCTTTTTTTCCTTCTCTCATCTTATCCCTCATTCTTCCATTTACTCTCATTTTAAAAAAAAAATATACATTCTTGAGTATGTAGCTTTTTCAAGGAACACATAGCTACCTCATGTGCATCTTTAATTTTGGATTATTATTCACAAACTAAGTCAATTCATCCACTATTTATAAAGTACCTACAACATACCAGGCAGGTTTTTTTGCAAGATACTTGACAAAGACAAAAAGTGATAACAGTCTCTGCTCTAAGGATCAAAGCAAAGGATCATAAATGTAGAACTGGAAGGTACCTCAGAGGTCTTCTAACTCAACTTTTATTGTATAGACAGGAAACTGTGACCCACAAAGGCTAAGTTTGCAGTCCAGTTGAGGACTGTGACATTAAAAAAAAAAAGGTAAAAATATGATAATGGCAAAGGAGAAATTTTGACAAGTTGCTATGAGAAAAAAGATCTTTTAAAGCTACAAGAATCGCAAAAGACTTAGGAGAGGAGGTAGTACCAAGACTGGGCCAGAGAGAGACAGAGAGACAGAGAAAGTTTGTAAATGTGAAGTTATATTGTTCCATGTGTTGGTAAGTTGCTTGGGTAGCTCCAAGCAGGCTAAAGGGTTAAGTACCAGAAAGCAAAAAGTCAGAGTCTAATTTGGCTGGACTGCAGAATACATGAAATGTATTATTATGTATTATTTCAGTATGAAATAAGACTGGAAAAGGAGGTTAGAGCCAGATTGTTGTGGAACCTTAAATGCCAGGTTAAGAGTTTGTTATGCTTTCTTAGATGTACTAGAGAGTTACTGAATTATTTTTGATTCTGGGAGTCATCAGACCTGCACATCAAGAATATTAATTTGGCAGTTCGGAGAAGGATAGATTGAAGAGGGGAGAGAACTGATCCAGAGAAACCAGTTATTTTAGTACTCCAGTTGAGAGGTAATGAGGGCTTGAAGTAATGAGGGTAACAGCGGTGTGAAGAGAGATATAGTGACAGATATGAGTGAGAGCAGAGAGGCCGAGGGTATTGGACTTTAGCAAATGCCGTAAATTGTTGGGCTTGGAAACTGGGTTTAAATCTGGCATCTGAAATAGTAAAAAGTAGAACCCAGCCATATATTGTTTACAGTAAACACGCTTGAAACAAAGGTTTTTAGGGTTAAAATGAAGATCTGGAGCAGAATTTATTATGGCTTTAGTGAATCCCAAAAAGCAGGGGTAGCAAGCACGATCACAGGCAAGGCAAGAATAAAGTTTGATGTATTCTCAGGCCTCAGGGAATGATATAAAAATAGCTAACAGTTATATAGCACTTCGTCTCATTTGTTCCTCAAAACAGCCTCATGAGACGGTTGCTGTCATTATCTCCATTTTACAGGTGAGGAGCTGAAGCAGACAAATGTTAGTGACTTGTGCAAGATCACAGGACTAGGAAGCAGCTGGGTTTAATTAAACTTGGGTTTTCATTGTGCATAGGGCAGCCCAGGACATTCAGACAGTAAACACTCGGTGCCTAATACTTGTCCGGCTAAGCTAAGCAAGGGCAGACATTGATAATAGTCTCTACTATGGAGCAATTAGAGTAGCCTAATCTTTTTTATCATGTCACTATCTTGCTTTCAAACTTTTGGTAATTACCCTTGCCTTTAGGACAAAATCCTTAGCCGTGGGTTCAAAATTCTTCTTATCCTGGCCCCCAACCCCTTGTTCACCTTCATCTCCTGCTCTTTGTCTATATGCACTCCATACTTGGGCCAGACTTGAGCATGTCCTGTTCCTTCAACACAATGTGAACTTACTAGTCTCTGTACTCCTATTTATGCTCTTCCTTCTATCTGGAATGCCCCTTACCCACCATCTTCATCTATCAAAACCATATCCGTCCTTAAAAGTTCAATTCATATGTCACTTCTTTCATGAAGCCATTTATGGTTTATCCCAACCAAATGTAATCCAGATCCCAGGAGCATTTCATACTTCTCTTGAAGCATTTACTGTATTCTGTCTTTGTATGATTGTGTTTTGGGCATACTTACTAGATTGTGGTCTCCTTGAGGGCAAGGATTTTATCTTATTCCTATTTATCCTCTCTATAGCAGCTAGCATAATTTCTTGAACATAGTAGACAATATTTATCTTATTAATGAATATGATAGAGAGTGAGCATGAATAGAAGATTACATAATTTGAATTTGTATTGGGTTTCATAAGGATTTTTATTACTTTCTTCAGAAACACTCAATAGCTAAGGAATGAAAAATATTGACAGTAGGTATGATCTAGAGTTGGGAACTAGCATCAGTCAGTCGGTCAGTCAGTAAACATTTTTAAAAGTACCTATTATGTGCTAGGCGCTGTGCTAAGTCCTAGGGATACAAAGAAAAGCAAAAGTCAGTCTTTGTTCCTAACCAGCTTATAGTCTACAAACAAGTTATATACGAGAAAAATTGTAGATAATCAACAGTGGAGAAGTACAAACATTACATAGGGATCAGGAAAACCTTCTTGCAGATGGTGAGATTTTATTTGGAACTTGAAGAAAAACCAGGCTAGAGTGAGAAGGTGGAAATTAGGGAGGAAAGGATTCCAAGCATGAGAGACAGCATGTGAAAATGGCCTGAGTTGGGAATTGAAATACCTTGTGTGAGGAAGTGCAAAAGGAGGCCAGTGTCACTGGATCACAGAGGATGTCAGTGGGAGGTAGAGTAAGGTGTAAGAAATGTATTAAAAAATTATGGAACATAATTATTTTTAAGAAGACTAGAAAGGTGTGTGTGTGGGGGGCAGGTTATGGAGCACTTTGAATGCCAAATAAAGGATTTAATATTTGACTCCTGAGGTGATAAGCAGCGACTGGAATTTATTGACTAGGGGGTGTTAACACGGTCAGATCTGTGCTTTAGGAAGATTAACTTGATAGCTGATTAGAGGATGTGTTAGACTGGGGAGAGACTTAAGGCAGGCAAACTAACCAGCAGTCTGTAGCCTATAGTAGCCTAGATATGAGGTGATGAGGACCTATATCAGGATGGAGGCAGTGTCAGAGGAAAGATAAAGCTAAATTTGATGATACTTGGCAAGAGATGGAATGTGAGGGAAGAGAGTGGGCAGTTAAGGATGATATCCAGGCAGAGAGGCTGGATAACTGGGAAGATAATGGTGCCACCTATATTAATAGGGAAGTTTTGGAAGGGAAGAAAGTTTTGGGGAAAAGATAATGGGTTCTGTTTTAGGACTGTTGAGTTTGAAATATTTACAGTGCATCCACTTCAAGATACCTAATATTCAGTTGGAGATGAAAGTCTCTGAAAGTTAGGTCTGAAGGATAAGCAGATCTGAAAATCATCAGCATAGAGATGACAATGAAATCCATGAAAGCTGATGAGATTACAAAATAAAATTGTATGAAGGGAGAAGAGAAGAATACCTAGGACAGAGCCCTGTGGATCATCCATGGTTATTGAGCATAAGATGAATAAAGATCAAGCGAAGGCAACAGAAAAGAAATAGGCATTGGTCGGAGGAGAGCCAGGCTAGAAACGTATCACAGAAATGCAGAGAGAAGAGGGTGTCAAGGAGAAGCGGGTAATTGAGAGTGTCAGAAGCTGTAGAGAAATCAAGGAAGCATGATGAGCGCTGTGAAAAAGTCAGGAGTGCAAAATATGCTGGGGTAATAGAATGGGCCAGATGAAAGCTGGAATGGTGTCTGGGTTGTATATCAAGGCAGATGATGCTACGTAGATGGACTGTGAAGTTAGGTGGGTATTATGGACCATAATCATTTATAAAGATATTGGAAAACTTAAGTAAATAGAAAGAAGTGGGAAATGTGGACAGGAGGAAGTGTGGAAAATGACATGGTGGAAATGGTGGAAAGTCAAGAGTGCAAAAAAATCTTGAAAGAGAAAGTTCAAGTTTAATATCCTGTATGTAGAGAAGTATTATGTGAAAATTGCTGGTCTCACAGGTGGATGGTTGAAGTACACTGAAAATGGTTACTTAAATTGTGGAGATCAAGAATCTGTGGTGTGAGAGTGACAGCGTCACCAGCATGAATGCTGCAGGCACTAGGAATGATGGCAGAAGAGAAAGTGG
The DNA here is from genome assembly GCA_028646575.1 of Pseudocheirus occidentalis. Classification (NCBI taxonomy): domain Eukaryota; kingdom Metazoa; phylum Chordata; class Mammalia; order Diprotodontia; family Pseudocheiridae; genus Pseudocheirus; species Pseudocheirus occidentalis. The sequence goes on along the minus strand of CM053598.1, from coordinate 161,082,137 downwards.
AAAGATTTCTTTTCTATGATAACAGGAAAACTAGGATAATAATGGGTTACTGAAGTAAGGATATTGATACAAGGAGAAAAGCCAATTTATTTTAAAATTATCATTTCTATCCATATGTTTTGATTTGTGGAAAAATAGCAAAAACTCGTTTTAGATTATTGGAGTACTGCAGAGCATCCAAAATCCAATCTGTTTCAGGCATTATTATTTATTCTGTTTGAAACAGTGAGGGTTTCCCTCCTCCCAACTGCTTTTCCAAAGTCATACCTCTTAGGCTTTTAATTCTTATGACAGGTTTCAACCAGCAGGAATTTAACCTGGTTATAACCTTGTGAAAATTAGATTATATAGTGGCCTGAAAATCTTGGTTGTTACTTTCTTTAACCTAGACTTACTATGTCAGCCGGAAATTAAAACTGGACCCTTTGTAGCCTGTATAATTCAATGTATTTAGAGACAAAAATCCAGTATTCAAAGTGATGTTGATATTTCAGGAGAGTCAGTTTTTTTTAAGTTAATAAACAAGGTGCTCTTCTGAGCAGATGACAGAGTAGGAGAGTGTAAGAAACACATAAAGGGTTTGTGGTGGCTCTGGCATTCAGCAGACATATGACATTTGCTTTCAGCAAAACTAGCAGAGGTAAAAAGAAAAAAGGACTTGTATCCTTTGATGAAACATTAAGAAAAATGATTTAACGCACATACAGCTGCATTTCAACAATAATATGCTAATGATACCACAGTAAAGCGTCTGTTTATTATCAAAGGATAAACAAAACAGTTTTACAATAAATATAAACAGCCAAATAACCTGGGAAGTGTTCACAAGATGTTAGACAGCGTAGTTTTTTTTTTTCCTGTGAGTATGAATTCTTGCCTATTTAGGTGAAATTGATTGTAAATGAGCAAAACCCTAGTACAAACATGCAAACATTTCTTTTTATTACATTAGGTTGGAATGTGTCTTCAATGTCCCATTTAAAGCCTCATTGATTACATGGCATTTCTTTTACATGGCATTTCTTTTAAATGGGCTTGTCTCCCTATTCAGGTCTTAAATGTACCAAGTTCTCTTCTAAAACTTCTCTGGGATCCAAAGTTTTCTTTTCTATTATCAGATTGTTACACTGGAGGATTTAGTTACAATTTTTTTTTGCATATTTACTGTTTCTTGTTTAAAATTTAGGGTTTTAAGAAGTATCATTGGAAGATATTGATTATGTTCAAATATTCATTACTTTATGGTGTTCACAAAGGAAGGTCTCAATCTGCAATAGTTTTGGTTACTTATTTTTGTGACCTTAAGTGGTTACCTTTGTTGTTAAGAAATATGGGATTGGGTAAGTGACTTTCTAGACCAGTGGTTCTCAACCTTCCCAATGCCGGGAACCTTTAATATTTGTATGTGGTCATATCTGCATGTAGTCAGGCTGCCTGGAGACGGATAGAGGAGTGGTGTCTCAGTTCCCAAGACCATTGGAAATATGTGTTTTCTGATGGCCTTAGGTGACCCCTGTGACCCCTGTGAAAGGGTCATTTGACCCCCAAAGGGGTTGTGACCCACAGATTGAGAACTGCTCTTCTAGACTAACTTCCTCATTTTACAGAGAAGGGAAGTAAGACCAAGTCACTGACCAAGAATCAATGACTTGCCCAAAGTCTTAGAGATAGTGAGTGGCTGGATCAGGGTTCAGTTCCAGGTTCTTTGATTCCATCTTCCTTCCAACCCTAATTCAAGACCCAGCTCACAAATCACTTCTTCCAATGTAGCTGTCACTGATGAACACACCTCCATAACCAGAAGTGAACCCTTCCACCTCTGAATTTTCATAGCATGCCACACCCTGTTTATGTATATGCTCATTACTTACTGTTTTGTACTGTATTCGTGCACATATTTTCCCACCCCTCATTCCTCCACAGAGTCCTTGAGAGTAGGAACTTTGTGCGTTTAATTTCAAGCAAAGATGAGATGGTGACTTTGGATGTGTTAGTAAGTAAGCAAGCATTTATTAAGGACTTACTGTGTTCTAGAAACTATGTTAAATACTGGGGATACAAAGAAAATGAAATGCATGACCCCTGCCCCCCAAGAAACTCACATTCTAATGGGAGAGACAACATGCAAAGAAATATGTTCAAACAAGATAAATTCAATGTAAATGCGAGATAATATCAGAGGGAAGGTGCTTGGCAGGGGAAGGAGGGAGGTTTCCTTGGAATGATGTTTTGCAGAAGGTTGGATTTGAACTGAGTTTTAAAGGAAGTGAGAGAATCCAGGGGGAAAAGGTGAGGAGGGAGAGCATCCCGGGCTTGGGGGACTGCCATTGTAAATCCATGGAGTAGGGAGGAGTGCAGGTAATGAAAAACAGCAAGGCCAGTGTCTCTGAATTGCAGAGGGGAGTAAAGTAAAATGACTGGAAAGATAGGAAGGGCTCAGGTTTTATAGGGCTTTAAAATCCAGAGAGAGGATTTTACATTTGATCTTAGAAGTAATGCAGAGCCCCCAGAAATTACTGCACAGGGAAGTGATCACACCTACAGGCAAATCAATTTGGTGGCTGAGTGGAGGATGGAATGGAATAGGGAGAGGTCTGAGTCAGGGAGACCAACTAGGAGGCCAGTGCAATAATTTAGGGGTGTAAAGTGATGAGGGCTGGTCCTATGGTGGCTGCTGTGCGAGTCAAGAGGAGAGGATGTAGTCAGGATTCTGATAAGTGGGAGTAAAAAGCAATTTAGTTCACCCAGGAATGACTCGATCGACACAGTTAGGATGATTTGTACTTTGTACAAAGCTGTCATAGGGACTGTAAAAAACCATCTGGGGCAAACCTCCATTTTACAGGAAAAAAAAATCTAGACACTTGAATGAAGGATGTGTCATAGGATCATAAGTTCATAGATCTCAAGCTGGAAGGAAACTTGGAGGCCATTTAGTTCAACCTGCCCTCATTTTTCTTGGTGAGGAAATTAAGTCATAGAAAGGTTAAACACCTTGCCCAAGGTAGTTAGTGACAAATTCAGCAGAAATTTTTTACTTCTAGTATGAGGATCCTGCTAACATACCCCTTTGCCTCTTATACATTGAAGCAGCCATTGACAAATCCTAGCCTAACTAAAGCTTCAAACCATTGACTCCCAGGCACATATGAGTCCCTCACACTATCCGTTTTTCTAAAACTAGTAAAAAAACAAAAAACTGTCGTGGCAGAGTCATAAATAGAAGAAAAGCCCTTCCATTATCTCCCATTATCTTGCACTGACAAATGTTTTCTCTGTCACTTAAAACTCCTACAATACTAAGAAAAAAGTTTCTCACGAAAGCAAATCTAAATCCTTCACACATTGCCAGGAAATATTAAATGCAGGCCCTTGCCCTGATTTGTGTAGATCAAAATGTAGCTCTGTGTTTATCTTATTAATTGCTTATTAAGCATTTGTTTGGTGTGTTCTGTGATAAAATTATATATTTGGTTATATTTCATGGCTGTGACATCTACATAGCCCATAAAGAGCGAATGTGTTCATAGAAAATAAATCATACACAACTCTAGTTACACGAGCTAATGGTGGCAGGAGGTAGACGAGAGTCCAGGGTGGGAGAGGTTTTTTTTTTAAAAAATTCTTCACTCACTTGAGTGTTCCTTCCCTAGGTCTTCACACATTCCTCAAGTGTTTATCTTTTTCCCTTCGCTTGGCTCATTTTATGCACTTAGAATGTAAGCCCTACAGTCAGAGACTATATCATATTTACTGTAAATGGCAGTGAAAATACCCAGAGCCCTAAGCAATGGGTGTATTTATATTGATGTAGTGAATAAGCAAATAATCTGTGTGATATTAAACTGTTTTCTTCTAGGTTTCTGGAGATGGTTCTGAAATACCAGAGCACAGTTTGAGAGCGATTTATTTTTATAATACTCCTGGATCAGCAAAAAGGACATATATTAGGTAGTTGGGAAATGCTTATTTAGAAATTTATGTTCCTCACTATCTGTCTTCATAGTTATACTTTGTGGACAATTTTAGTCGCTTTTTTCCCTTCCCCCTCTTTAGCTGGAATAATGAATCTGAGTATCTTCTTGGGTTTATGCTTTATTGTGAAAAAAAAGGAATGTGACCACAACTTTAAAGTATTAATTTTTTACTACTCGGTAGCTATGTGTCATTGGAGAAGTCTCTTGACCTCTCTAGGTCTCAGTTTCCTCATCTGTAAAATGATCAGCTTGGGACTAGATGACTAGAATACAGTAGGACCAAAGGTTTAACACTAGAAGGGAACTCAGAGGCCATCTTATTCCACTTCTTCATTTTATTGATGAGGACACATGACTGGTCAAGGTCAAAGGCAGTAGAATGGAAGAGACACATTTTGAATACAAGGTCTCTGATTCCAAATCAAATACTCTTTCCATTTTACCAGACTGATCTCTTCTGGTTCTAAATACTATGATCCAAATTGAGACTTTTGTTCTGATAATGATCAACCAACAGGTATTATTAAGTACCCACCTCCTCTGTGTCAGGTGCTGTCTTAGGCCCTGGAGATATGACTATAAATAATGAAGCAATCTTTTCTTATAAGAAACTTCCATTACAGTAAGTAAACATTAAAATGTATTACATAAATATAAAATTGATAGATATAAATACATGCAAAGCAGTTTGGGGCTGGGATGGAATCTGGAAAAGATTCATCAGAAGATAATGTCTGAGTTGTATTTTACAAGAAGAAAAAGCCTCTGTGAGACAGAGGAAAGAAGGGAGTGAATGCGTTCTAGGCATGTGGGATAGCCAGTACATAGGCAAAGAGAATATCTGTAATGGTAATGGAATTTGGAGATGCCCCTGTATTGGCTTGGTCTTTGGATTGAGTGTTAAAATCCAGAGCTTGTGAATCCCACTTGTGGTGAAGAGAGAGGGCTGAACTGGGAGGAGCCATGAATTGGGAGAGAGGCCCAAGCTGAGAGAAGGAGAGAAGGACTTTTGGAGAGCAGTATCTAGTATCAGGGAGCCTGAGTTGCTGAGAAAAGGACTGCTGAGGGCCCGTTGGAGTTGCCCAGGACTTTTGAGAACTGCCACTTGGAGCTGCCAAGAATTGAGGAGGTGTGGCTGTGATGCTGGTATTTTGTCTGTTTTGACATTGTTTTGCCAGATTCACCGGCTGGTGAAGGACACTGTTGCTGTTGTAGAGGTCCTAGAACCTTGATGTTGGTTCAGAAGCCCTGAAGGAGGGTCTTCTTGTGGTATATTTACAGAAATCCTGGAAGAGGGCCTTGCTGACATTTTCAGGGGTTCTGTGACTGACAGGCAGAGTGTGACTTGATGAGGACACTGGGTCTGGCTCCCTTGAGTCTTGTCTCCCTGGGAACTGAGATTGCTGAGGTCTTGCCTTGAGTCAAGATAAAAGAAGGGCCTTTCCTTGGGTTTTCAATGCTGAGATGATGTCTTAACCTTGTTGTAACTTAAGGGTGGTATACCTTTCTGTATATAGAATCCCATCTCCCTTCCATGTGTGTGAGAGTGCCACAGAATGCCCTAGCACAGACTTATTCTGGACTGCTTGCCCAATGCAAGCCATACAGATACATAGGCTCCTTAAGGGTCTATCCAATATGGCGAACTTTAAATAAACTTTGCTTTTCTTTGGTTGAGAAGACTTGAGTGGAATTCTTTCTGCAAGACCCGGCATGTTGGTATTTTGGGGTCTCAGGCAACCCTGAACCTCTTTGTGGGTAACCTCTTCAGCATGATACAGGCAATATCCTTTCTGGGCTTTTAGTACTACAAGCTTCACATTGTTTGTGGTTGTGCCCTGGGAGATAGATGGTGCTTCTTATGCTCAGGCAGAATGGGATTAGAAGAGCTGAGAAAGGTCTGAACTTGAATATTTTAGAGTTTGGACAGAGGTGGAATTTGTTAAAAGGTAAGGTTGATACCAGGGGCAGCTAGGTAGCACAGTGGATTGAGTGCCAGGTCTAGATTCAGGAAGACCTGAGTTCAAGTCTAGCCTCAGATACCTTACTAGCTATATGACTCTGGGCTAGTCACTTAACCTTGTTTGCCTCAGTTTCCTTATCTGTAAAATGAGCTGGATAAGGAAATGGCAACCCATTCCAGTATCTTTTCCAAGAAAATCTCAGTTGGAGTCATGAAATGTTGGACACAAATGAAAAACAGAAATTGACGCCATGAAGACTTTTTATGGTGGAACTCAATTATCTTGGGCATTCCCAACTCCATTTTATCATACTTCTTAGCTATTCTTAGAAACCTCAACCAGGTCTCTCCTTCCTCCCAAATTCTACCTTTCATGTTTATAAAATAGAATCAAATATCCAAGCGCTAGTAATGGTGAGGTAAGTAGTTTACATGTAAAGCGTTTTTAAAGCTTTATAATTTTGCCTTTGTGACTATATCTCTACAAGCTTGATGGGCTTGTTTTCTGGCTAATTATGCTATATAATAATATATGTGTGTATTGTGTATATAATAGTACAGTCATTTATCGAGACATTGTAAAAGTTACTTTGATTCAGTGTTATTATCTAACTATTTCTGTTATTTATTCATCTTAAGTGAATCCCTGCAACTTTTGGTTTAAAACATGTTCTATTTAAAAAAAAACAACAACACTTTCTGTTCGAATTGTGGTGTTAAATATGTGATTTTATTTTAACAGGTTCTGGGTCTCATCCAAAACATGAGTGTTTTCCAGTGTCCAAAATGTAAGCATGAAACTCATATTTTTGGAGCTGATGGTGCAAAGAAACTAGCAAAAACCCTTGGTCTTGATGTTCTAGGTAAGAATAGTGTTGTGTTTTGTTTGGTATTGAGAGAAAGCAGCATAAGGAGTCTGGGGAGATGTGGGAAATATTGATGTCTAAGGAAATATTAAAAGGCATTTGGTTCATGTTTTTAAATGAGAATGCTCTAGTGCTGATCTTTGTGATAACCTTTTGTTAGCTTTTTAGAATACTGCCAGTAGAAGACTTATTATGAAATAGGATCTTAAGATCCTGGATTTAGAACTGAAAAGGGCCTTAGAGACTGTCCAGTACAACCCCCATATTTTATAGATAAGTAACTTGGGGCTCACCAGTCACAAGCTAAATGACTTATCAGTGTCACACAAGTAGCAAATGAAAGGTGGGATTTGATCCCAGATTCTCTGACTCTAAATCTGTTTCTCTTTCCTGTGTAGCACACTGCCTCCTTTAGTTAGAGGATTTGCTTTGTCAACTATTATGACAATTGCCCTAATAGATTAAACAATTGGCAAACAAAGCACTTGATATATGCCAGGCCCATGCTAAGCTCTGAGGATGCAAGGAAATGCAAAACTATGGCCCTGCTCTTAAGGATTTCATTAATGAGAGTGAGGGAGACAACATGCAAATAACTAGGTGCATGCATTAGAAGTGGAACATAATCTTTGGTTTTAATTTGATAGAAGAATTTTATTAGCTGCAGACTATGATTTGGAAGACTACATATTCAGTCGGCAATCAGCAATTTGTGTGCCAATTTAGGGTCATATCTGTCAATGTAAATAGGTATATGCGAAGATGTTTATTCATTATATAGAAAGATATCCATTAAGATTCCATCTAAACTTTAGTTCTTGGTGAATATGTAAAGAAATTTACATAAACATCACCGCATTTATTCTCTCTGGTTCAGAAAGAACAATTTGCTGCCTTCTGTGATTTTGCCATTTTTATCGTATTTTTCTATATGAAAGATCTGAACATAATATTATAAATAGTTAGCTTTGAATTTAAGAATGAGTTAGTTTTAGAGGAACTAAATGTTGGTGTGTCAGATATGTTAAAATGATGATTTCCTATAAAATGTTATATACCAAATTCCATACAACTTAATTCAACTTTTAAAACTAATTTAAGTATTGGTTTAATTATGAATGAATAACTAGGCAGGGGGAATTGCTGGGTAGCATATAAAAGATAAAAAGAGAGTATTATTGGAATTATTAGACTTTAGTGCTTTTTAAGAAATTATGCGGTTAAGATCCTTCAGAGATCAAAGAATAGTGAAACATTACCTACTGTAATTGAATTTGCCATGGATGGAGTTAACCTTATTGTTGTGGTGCATTTGCTTCAGTACCTAGGTGAATACTAATGAAATATTTTGATATATTACTATAATTACTTCCACTAATTATATTCTGTAACTGTTTTTCATGTAACTAACCTAAGAAGTTCAATTACCCAAATCTACATAATAACATAAGAGACTGACACGTGTTTGTGAAGAAAAATAAATACATAATTAGAAGGGCACTATCAGCTTATATTAGCAATGTCACAGAATAAAGTATGTGTTTTTTAATTTAGCCTGTAACTTTATGTATTAAAGACAAATCTAACAAAAATTCAGCTACATATCATGCATTGTGTCGTCCTTAGTGATATCTACCAAAGCCTACAATATTTTTTTTAACAAAATAAACATTATCTTAATGAGGGAAGTCTGTCATTTTTAGAAGATTCATTTGTATATCATATACACTGCTACTTCATTGTTCATAACTCTTTTTATATTTCATATGAGGGTGCCAAGTATTTTTCTAGTCTTTTCTAAATGCTTCCCCTACTTTTATAGAACTAATTCCAAGGAATAGAGAGGCACCTCTCCCATTGCCCATGCTCCAACATTTAGCAGGAAGTGCTTTTTAAACAGATAGTTATTATATATTAAGTGTTACCTTTTTGCCATTAAACATTTTAGGTAAAACCTGATATAAAATTCAAATAATTTCCAGCAGAGATTATTGAAGGATTTAAGTCATACGAGGCCAATAGAAAGAGTCAGAAAACTGGTAGGACCCCCCTAGGAGATCCCTCTAGTTGGAGAACTGAGAGAAAAAATTATTAATAACCAATGATTTAGGGAGATCCAGAGTTCACCCTTTTTCTTTTTCTTTTTTTTCAATTTATTAATTTATTTTTAGTTTTCAGCATTCACTTCTGTTGTTGTACACAAACCCAAATCCAGGTCACTACACACTACCTGACTTGTGGCCCACCATTAAGCCCCTCTTGTATTTCTGTCTTTGTCCCTGTTTTATTTTAGCTTGAAACTGCTTAAGGCATGTCTGGGCATATTGTTCAAGGTGTTCCCCGACTCTGTGTCCCCTAATCAGTATTTCATATTTTCTCCTTGAATTATTATAGTGTACCAGGCTCATTATGGTGCAAGAATCTTATGTAAGTACCACCCTGTCCTGCCCTGCTGACCAAGCAGGACCTTCACCTCCCCTGCCTAGAACACGACCCCGACCAGTTCTGGGAATTCCAGCCCCCTCTGACTATAACCTGGGGAATTCCAGTTCCCCTCATACCATGACCCTCCACCCTGCACCCTCCACCCAGTTCTATGAAAGACCCCTCGCACCCTTGTACCATACTCCCCTGAGTCATATAGATTTGACCAATGGCTGATCTTTGCTTCTGTACATCACAACTTTTGCTAGCTCCCCTCCCTATTATAATTTTGTGGTTTTGGCCTATATAACCAAGATCTGAAAATCCAGAAATCACTGCCAATTTGAGTGAGAACTCTGGCAGTCGCATGCTTGATCAATAAATCTAAATTTATCTTGAACCCACGTCTAGGCTCGCTCTTATTTCTCTGCACAACACCATAAGTTTTATATTTTCTCCTCTTTCCTCCCCTCTCCTTCCCCAAGATGGCACACAATCTGATATAGGCTCTACACATACATTCTTATTAAACACATTTTCACATTAGTCATGTTGCATAGAATTATAATGAGTGAGAGAAACTATGAGAAAGAAAACAGAACAAAAGAAAACAGTCTGTTTTGCTCTTCAATCTGACTCCATAGTTCTTTTTCTGAATGTTGATGGCATTTTCCATCATGAGTCCTTTGGAACTGTTTTAGGTTCTTGCATTGCTGAGAAGGGCTAAGTCTATCAAAATCAGTCATTGCACTCTGTGACTGTTGCTGTGTGTAATGTTCTCCTGGTTCTGTTCATTTCACTCAGCATCAGTTCATATAAATCTTTCCAGGTTTTTCTGAAGTCTACCTGCTCATCATTTCTCATAGCACAGTAATATTCTATTACATTCATATATCACAACTTGTTCAGCCAGTCCTCAATTGATGGGCATCCCTGTTCTCTATCTCTTGTTTCCTCATAAATTCCTGCATTCTACATAAATCTGACAGGTAAACTATTTCTTGCTCCCCTAATCTGTTCATAGTATCAGCCTTTATATTTAAAGCCCATTTAGACTTTATTTTGGTATACAGTGTCAGACATTGGTCTATGCCTCCCCTCTTTTTCTAAAGTCCTCATTTCAGTGCTCAGCCTCTAAAGGACAGGACTGATGATAACAGGATTAACATTTTCCTCAATCTGTATTGCTATCCCACCCCACCTTACAAAGAATTTAATCTAAAGTGAAACTCCTGGCACATTGTTTTCTGCTCAGGCTTGGGTGGGGGATAGTGAGGGATATAGATGCTTTATATCAATTTCCTCCAGGCTGGTGGTGATTTGGAACTAAATGACATAATCACAGTTATATCCTTAATTAGAATGGGTCCATCTTTTATTGGAATATTAATTTGTCTCTCATTGATTGTTGACTGGACTGAGTTGATTGCAGTCCTCAGCAACACCCACTCTTCTACATAATTCATCTTTAACAATTGAGAGTATCACTGACTGTTTTATTAATAAATTTCTAGCATTAATTAATAAAAATAATTAATGACCCCAAAACTATGTCTCTCAAACTTTTAAGACATCACAGAACATGCTTCTCCAGGTCTATAGAGTCACTAGCCTACCATTGTCCTTTTCCCTGCAAAAAGCTAGACCAGTATCTGGTGAAGGTTAAAGCAATGTGATTTGTCATTGGATTGTTCTTGTATATATAGAGAAAAGGCTTAGTTGCTAATGTCACTCTTTATCAGTAAGGTCTTATTTGGATATGTTAAAATTTAAGAGCTCTGATTTGCAAGGGTATATGTGCTTGACCTAATGGACTCTTTTCTGCCTTTATGATTGGGTTTGTGGCATCTCAGCCTTAGTGCACATTCAATACTATCCCTGACCTTAGAGGTAAGCATCTGATGTCTGGCATGAAAATCTCATAACTTGTCAGTGGTGTCAAACTCAAATAGAAGAGGGGCCCGTAAACCATAAATAAGGTTCTCTATGGGGTTCATGTTGACTTAGTTTTAAAATATAATGCTATCTGCATTTTATTGTATTTTTATTTATTTTCTTAAATATTTCCTGATTATATTTTCATCTGGTTTGGGTCATAGTTAAGAGTGTTGTGAGCTGCCCATCCCTGACCTAAGTGGCTTTGGCAAAGGATCGTTATCTTAGGGTGGACATTCTGTTCAGCTTGGGCATCCTGAGTACGGCCTTGAGCAGTGATAGTGGTATTTTAGAGATAGGGACAAAATCTTTTTCAAAAGTTGTAAGGAAAAAAAAATGTTCAGTTTTTACTAAGCAAACTTACGAGGTTGTAAGTGACTGTGCTTCAGGAGAGCCTTTTAACTTAACATGAAAGCAAAAAGAATTATAATAAACCATACTTAATAAAAATTCCTTACATTTAGAAAAGATATTTCCTTGAATAGGAATTGTACATATATTTTCAGTTTGTTGTTGCTGTTATTATTAGTCATTCATTTTAAGAATGATAATTTGATCCATCATTTGTACAAAGAGAAATTAATAGGTTGATAACAGCTCAAGCTGAAGTCTGTCAAAGTCAAAATAAGTACTGGCTGACTTTTTTTTTTTAAAGCTGCTCAGGACAATGTTTCCATGCAGCTGCATTGGTTGGATAGTTGTTTTTTTTTTTCAAATCCTATAAATTTTCACTTTACAGAATACTTGTCTCTCCTTCACAGAAGTGAAGGAATAAACATTGATTAAGCACCTACTATGTGCTAAGCACTGGGCAAACTGTTTTAAAAATGTTATCACATTATCTCACAAAAAGTATGCTCATTGCTTTGAAATTGTACTATATGATTTGTGAAAAAATAAAAAAACCCTGTTTAAAATAGGTATGTATACTATTAAATACAAATTCTAACTCATTAAGAAAAAGCTGGTTCCAGCCATCTGTTTGACTTTTTGTAATCTTGTGGTAATTACAATAAAGCTCAGTTATTTAGTTCTTGTAGACATAGTTGTAGGATTATTTGAAGTTTTTATTGAAAAATATAAAAGTAGAAAAATATTGAACCAAAGAAAGAATGCTGTCTTGTACAAATTAGTTTAATGTTAAATGCCTGTCATGTTCAGCCCCGTAGGTGTTTGTAGAGATATTAAGATAAATAGGATGCCCCTTGCCCTCTATCTTGTAAAGCAAACAGGCTAACAGGAGATACAAAACATGCAGAAATAAGAGTAAATGGAACCAGTTGAGAGCCTAAGAGAAGTACAAACTAAGGTCTGAAGAGGGAAAGATAATTAATTACTCATTTGGAGGAATTAATAATAATAGCTAAAAGTAGCTAATATTCTTATGACATACCAGGCACTGTTCTAAGAGCTTTACAGGATCTCATCTGATCCTCATTACCTTGGGAGAAAAGCACTATTACTGTCTCCATTTATGGGGAAACTAGGCAGTGTGACTTGCCCAAGGCCACACAGTTAAGTAAGTGCCTGAGGCTGGATTTGAGCTTCCTGCCTTCAGGCCCCATGCTTTATCCACTGTACCACCTAGCAGCATTAGGGAAGACTTCACTTTGTTGAGGAGATGCCGTTTGAACCAGATCTTGAAAGATAACTAGCAGCCTTCCATGATCTCAAACATAGGCATGACCAAATATAATAGTAGTGGAAATTTGAAGATTTTTTCCTGCCCCTTAATAGGCCTCAGGGAATTTGAAGATTTTTCCTGCCCCCAATAGGCCAAATGAAGTCACATGGAGCCTGTGCTGGGAGGAGTTTGCTAAATGGGTGGAGTAGGAAGCTGGGAGTCAGAGCAGTTAGTATGGTAGGAAAGAGAGGATACAGGCAAGGAGGCAGCTAGGCTTCTGAGTGTGTGCAGGCTTTGGGGTGATGTTGCTTTCTACAGTGTTATTGTGTATAGATTTCTTTGTTGCTATGATGAATTTGGTTTTCTGGTGTTGGGATTTGGCTTTTTGGTGTCTGAATAAATGTTTTGCTTCTGTCTTCTATATGGAGGGAGAGTCTGTTATATTTTGTGATTTGTAACTATGCCAACATATTCATAGTCACCGTTGGTGCTGTGGATATTGCATTGGCACTACACCAAAAGAATAGGAAAGAGTTCAAAATATGTTGTTGGTGGAGAGTCTTGAATTTGCAAATGTACAATCTGGGCTCAAAGCCTGGATTGGTCACTTAACCTTGAGCATGTCAGTTACCTCTCTAAGGCTCAATTTCCTTATTTTAAAAATAATGATCTCTAAGGACTTTTCTTTCTGTAAATTTATGATCCCATAAAGCTGTGAACTTGTGAAATATTTGTCATTGCCCAACCTTTCAATGCTTTGTATACTCAGATCTTAGCACGGTGCAATATGCAAGATTCCTCTAGTATCAGATACAACTTACTTCAGTCCTCAGATGGGTCTGTGTCCTCATCAGCATAGTGAGTCCCATTGGAAATGGAGACTGCAGCCCATCTATGCCCTCCCATCCCTCATGACTCTAGTTTGTATCCTTTAGAAATCCTGCTGAGAATGCCCACCCTAAAAGTGCCTTCCTCTGGATCTCCTGACAAGGTGTGAATGCCAGTGGAGTGGGCTGCCCACTAGGTGTTCCTCATTTTTTACATGAATCATCTACAAGTCATAAATCCCCCTAGTAACAACCTTTTCAGCCCTTGAGCAGTTTTTCATTGTTTACTATTGAACCCTACTCACACACATGATACCTCTTTTCATTGACATGTTGGTGATCTTCAGCTATATTTCTTCAGTGATTATGGTGTGTCAAGACTTGTGACCAGGTAGCATTGTAAGAAGAATATTGGTATTAAATACTATAGACTTTCTTTCTTTTTTTTCAGAATTTATTTATTTATTCTTAGTTTTCAACATTCGTTTCCACAAGATTTTGAGTTCCAAATTTTCTCCCCATCTCTCCTCTCAACTCCCATCCCAAGATGGCAAGCATATTAATTACTTCTTCCCTCAGTCTGCACTCTCAGATATACTCCCCTATCCCTTCCCTTACCCCTTACCCCTTACTTTCTTACAGGGCAAGATGGATTTCTATACCCAATTGCCTGAATAAATTATTTCCCAGTTGCATGTGACAACAATTTTTTAACATTTGTTTTTAAAACTTGGAGTTCCAAATTCTCTCTCTTCTTCCCTCCTCTCCCACCCCCACTTCGAAGACAAGCAATACATGTGTAGTTGTGCAAAATATTTCCATAGTAGTCATGTTGTGAAAGACTAACTTTATTTCCCTCCATCCAATCCCATCACCCATTTATTCTATTTTCTTCTTTGACCTTGTCCCTTTTCAAAAGTGTTTGCTTCTGATTACCCCTTTCCCCAATCTCCCCTCCCTTATTTCATCCCCCTCCCTTATCTCCTTCCCCCCCTATTTTGCTGTAGGGTAAGATACCCAACTGAGTGTGTATCTTATTCCCTTCTTAAGCCAAATCCAGTGAGAGTAAGGTTGGCTCTTTCCTTTTCACCTCCCTGTTCTTCCCCTCCATTGTAATAGCTTTTTCTTGCCTCTTTTATGTGAGATAATTTACCCTGTTCTATCTCTCCCTTTCTCCTTCGTCCCTTCATATTCAACTCACCTTGTGCCTTCTGTTTATGTATACATGTACATACATATACATACATATATTTGTATATATATATACCATCTATACATATATATGTATATATCAGATATATATATATATATTTTTTTTCTTCAGCTATCCTCATATTGAGAAAAGTCTCATGAGTTACAAATATTTTCTTTCCATATAGAAATGTAAACAGTTCAATTTCCATAAGTTCCTTAGGAATTCTCTTTCTTGTTTACCTTTTCATGCTTCTCTTGATTCTTGTATTTGAAAATCAGATTTTTCTGTTCAGCTCTGATCTTTTTGTCAAGAATGCTTGAAAGTCCTCTATTTCATTGAATGTTCATATTTTTCCCTTGCAATATTATACTCAGTTTTTCTGGGTAGGTGATTCTTGGGTTTTAATCCTAGCTCTTTTGACCTCCGGAATATCATATTCTAAGCCCTTTGATCCCTTAATATAGAAGCTGTTAGATCTTGTGTTATCCTGATTGTGTTTCCACAATACTCAAATTATTTCTTCCTGACTGCTTGTAATATTTTCTCCTTGACCTGGGAACTCTGGAATTTTGACTGTAATTTTCCTAGGAGTTTTCTTTTTGGAATCTTTTTCAAGAGGCAATTAATGAGTTCTTTCAACTTCTATTTTGCCCTCTAGAATATCTGGTTCTAGAATATCTGGGCAGTTTTCCTTGATAATTTCTTGAAAGATGATGTCTCATCTGACCAAATCATACAACTCTTCCCATAAGTGAACCCCAAAGCAAAACTTTACCTCAGGGTTTATATATAATAGCCTTTTCCAGGGTCAGAAGACATCACAACCTCTGTGACCAACTGCCTAATTACAAAGTAACAAAAGATGGGCCTTGCTCAAAAACAAGTCCACCCTGAGCAACCTTCTCTTGTGTCCCAAGTGGGCAGGAAAGGGGCAGGGAAGATCTTCAACTTCCCTAGGCCTATTAAGGGGCAGGGAAGATCTTCAAATTCCCTTACCATTACAGATATACAGGTTAAAAGGAGTACATTGCAGGCCTGGAGGTGGGAGCTAGAATGTCATGTACAAGGAAGGATGGAAAGGAAAGCTTATTAAATGCCTACTCGGGGCTTGGCACTAAGCTCTTTATAAATATTACCCCCATTTGATCCTCACGACATTGGGAGGCAACCCATTTTACAGATGAGGAAACAGGCAGAGTTAAGTGACTTGCCCAGGGCTACCCAGCTAGTAAGTGTCCGAGGCAGGATTTGGGCTCAGGTCTTTCTGACTCCAGGCTTAGCATTCTCTAGGACCCATTTAATTGCACCATAGATTGAATAAAGTGGGGTACTGCCTAATAATCACTGAAAAGGCAGCTGTCAGATTGTGAATCTGGCTTTAAATGCCAAACAAAGAACTCTATATTTTATCTGAGTATAATGGAGGCAGTTAGGAGCTCCTGGAGCTTTCTGAGTAGGGGAGTGACATGGTGAGACCTACGATTTTAAAGAATAACAATTTGGCGTCTCTGATGGGGGTTGTATTAAAAAAGAAGAGCCAGGGAGAGCAGATAGGCTGAACCCTTCAGTGATTATGGATGTCAGTTAAGAGATTTTCAGTGTTTTATGAAGTCAGTACAGTGGCATCCATCAAATATAATAATTGCTTCAGCAGTAGTCTTAGGTGAGAGGTGATGAGAATCTGTACTAGGGTGGTAGCTGTGGAAGTAGAGAGAAGAGGATGGACACAGTGGATGCTTTGGAGAAAAAGTTACTAAGCTTCTGGCAAGTAATCGAACATGGGGCACAAAGGAGAAAGAAGAAGGGTCGAGATTGATGCTCAATTGAGGTGACCCTGGTTGATTAAAAAGATTCTGGTGCCTTCAGCAAAAATAGGGAAGTTAGTAAGAGGGGTGGGTGTGGGGTGAAATGTTGTAATGCCAGTCATGGCAGCACACCTGATGACTGCTGCTGTAAATAATTTGAAGGACCTAATCAGATGGTATAATGAATTCTCTATTCCTTTAGCAATAAACGAAAGCATAGCATTCACAACAATATAACACAACAGCTTATTACTAAGGTGGCCATATAGTCTAAAACAAAGCATATCAATCAGTATATCTTGTGGTGCATAGATGTATCATGGCATTCAGGCCTTCCCCAAAATACTTATTTACACAATTAGGGGGTCCCAGGCTAGGGCCTTCCATAGCACAACACATCCTTAAGGGGCAGCAGAAAATAGAAACACCATCCACCCCTTGGTCACAGTAAGTCACAATCTCTTCACAGTGTATTAAGTCACAATACACAGTGTCCAGGTAAAGTCCTCTCTCATCTCCACTCGAGGCTGACTTCCAAATCCCATGACTCCTCCCTGGGTTCATATGCAGGCAGCTTTTTGCTCTTGCTCCTTGTTTCAGTTTATGGGAACTGCTCCACTCCAAGCTTTTCCTGCTTCTGCCTGACAGCAGACTCCAGAGGCTCCTGCCTGCAGCTTCTCTTTTTAGGAAAACAAAACTTAACAGGGCTACAACAGTATTTATACACATTGCTAGCACCATCATCTCAATTCACTTTATCAGCTCTTAAAAACAACTTAAGCTAAACCTCCTTCCCGTGGGCTTCTGTCTAAGAAGTTAACATAGACCAACAGAGCACCAACATCACAAACATTCTTTCTGTTAGGCCTCCCCACAAGCAAGTTCCCGAAGTCTGCTCATGTTCACTTCTCTCTCTCAGTTCTGCTTCTGTCTCTACTGTTACTTCTTATTCCAAGCAATACAGTATTTATTGTTTCTGATCAAAGACTTTTGATTCAGTCAAAGACAAGACTCAGTCAAAGGCACTTGGTTGGCTAAAACTCAATCTAGAAAAACAGCCAAAAAAAAAAAACCAACCCTACTTTGCTTGCCTTTCAAAAGTAATGACTTCTGTTTGGGCCATATTAAATTTGATAAACTTATGGTATATTTAATGGGAAGGCCAAATAGGGTAGTAAATGATGTGGCATTAGGGCTCAGAAGAGAGACCTCAGCTGAATATATAAATATGGGAGTCTTCACTTAGAGATAACAATGAAACCAATGGGAATCTATGGAATAACCAAGCAAAGGGGATGGGGTATGCTCACAGCTATTTTGCAGGCAATTGATGATGATTAAGCAAAGAAGACTTGAGCAGGAAGTATCTACAAGGTGAAATAACAAACTTAAAACCATAGCTCCCCTTTCCTAGATTGTAATTTGCTCTCATTAGTTCATTCTATTTGAAATAATTCTGTATTAAATCTTTGTGGCACAATAGGAAAAACCCTGAACTGATGAGTCAAAAGACTTGAGTTTTATTTTCTGCTCTACCTTTTACTAGTTATGAAACCTTTGGTAAGTCACTTTAACTCTACGGGCCTTAATTTTCTCATCTGTACAATAAGAGGGATACATGAGATGACCTGTAAGCTGTCTTCCATGGCTTTAGATCTGTGATACTCTGATCTTTTCAATTGCTAAAGAAAATTGTTTGGTTCTTCCTTGGGCCTTCCACATCTGTTTATAGCTATTTCTTTGCCATCCAATGGCAGAACTTCTCTCTGTAATACCATACTGTATGTCATTTCATCTTTAATAATAGCCACAACAGACCCTTCACTGAGAGTTTCCTCATCAAAGAGAGATTGCATAATGGAAAGCTAATTCCCATCTACCTTTTTTTATCCTTGCTTATTCTTATTATTCCTTTTCATGAGCTTTGTTCCAGCTAAATTCAGCTTCTACCTGCTTCTCTTACCTAATATTCTATCTTCTGGGTCTGTGCATTTCCTCACACTCTTGCCCATCCTTGGAATGCACTCTAAGCTATTCTCCATCTCATAATCCTTGTCTGCCTTCAAGGTTCAGCTCAGGTGCCATTTTTTTTTTTGTGAAGCTTTCACTCCAAGTTATGAGTTGTCTATCCTTCAGTTTTTCTGTGTATTAGATGCATACTTTAATATTGTATATGCATATTTTTGTATAGTGTGAACCCCTAATTGCCAAGACGATTTCATTTCTGTCTTGTATCCCCAACACTTTGAACCTAGTAGGTACTTAATAAAAGTTAAGTAGACAAATGAATTGTGCATCCAATTACATGATAGTCATTTATTTATCCACTTCATTTTTCCTATGTTGGATAATTAGGCTGAATTCTTGATTGATTACGTATGTCAGTTAAGAGTTTTCAGTGTTTTGTGAAGTCACTCCAATGGCATCCATAAAACAGGAGACTCAACGACCTAAATAAGGCATCCTTCTTCCATTGCAGTTTTGCATTG
The DNA here is from genome assembly GCA_028646575.1 of Pseudocheirus occidentalis. Classification (NCBI taxonomy): domain Eukaryota; kingdom Metazoa; phylum Chordata; class Mammalia; order Diprotodontia; family Pseudocheiridae; genus Pseudocheirus; species Pseudocheirus occidentalis. Next base: position 161,063,032 of record CM053598.1, on the reverse strand, counting down.
GATATACTCTCTGATGTTGGCAAATGCCTTTAGCAAGCATATATCTCTTTGCTTTGTGTTTCAGTTGATATTAATAATCATGGGTCATTAATTATAGTTAGATATATCATTATATCTGTTATGGTCTCTTGTAGGATTTTGACATTTACATAAGAAACACCTTGCTAGAAGAGAACATTTAAGGAGATATTTTGCTCTACTGAACCAAAAGTTCTTCCCTCATCCCCTCCAGAAAAAAAAGGACAGTAGCTTTTTAAAAATATTCTCTCCTTGCTGACTTGATTTCTCTACATCTTATAGTCATTTGCATAGGTGTGCATTTATACCGATGTGGTCTGCTCTAGAATGTCACATGCAGAAGTCTGCATGTCTCCATCAAGAATGCCCTGATGTGTAGACTAATCTCCGAAAGATTTGGTAGAGGTAGAAAGCAAGTGCACAAACCAGTGAGAGGAATGAGACATGTAGGAAAAGACAACTAAGGATCCAGATCTTGGTAGTCTGCCATGTTGTATACAAAAAGAAGTCTTCTTCCTTTCTACAAATACGCCACTCTGACAGTGCCTCATAAAATGTCAGCCTAATCATGAGCCATGAAGTGCAGGCTTTGAGACTGGTGCTCTCACAATGGTTCTTTGCAGCAACTCTTACTTTCCTGCTCTGTACATCAATTTTCCCTACATTCTAGATTGTGGTAAGAGTGTCACCCCTTTAAGAGTAAGAGTGTGTGACCTCTTCTTACTGACTGCCCCTTGCAAAGAGTTATCTAGTGACCTGCAGGTCCACCTGGGCCCCTTTTTGCTTGCTTACTGGGTTAGTATTATTTTATTACCTTTTTCTAAGTTATGGCTTCATATCTTTAAAGGCCTTTATGGCTTACCTTAGTGAATCCTAGTCCAACATCTGCTGTCTTTTCTTGCAGCTCGTCTTCCTTACCTTCTCCTAAAGGAAAGGCCCTCTCTTGGGATGGGAAAAGGCCAGAAACCTTGCCTTAAACTGTTTTTACTTTGTTCTGTTTTACATTTTGGTGTAGTTTATTTATACTTTGAAGGAAAATTCGTATTAACTTAATGGATAAACATCATCCATGGTGCCTTTTATTCCTTCTTTTTTTTTTTACCAGCCCTGACATTTGCCTTTGCAAATGCTGCTCTTGCATTTCTTTCAATGTTTTTTTGTTGTCTTTTTCTTCTCATATAGGCTAAACCTTGTAAGTCTGTGCTTTGTTCCATTTTTCTTTGCATAGTCAAGGGATCATAAACCATGCCAAAGCCTGTTGTTTTGCCACCACCAAAATGTGTTCTGAATCCAAAGACAACTGGAGTTGTCTCGCACATCTTGGCCAGTTTTTCTCGAATTTCAGTCTTAGGCACTGTGACCTCTTCAGGATGAAGCATATCTATAACCATCTGTTTATGTTGAAGCATTTTGTTTGTCCTGAACTTCCTGGTTCTGATGATCACAGTGTTATTTGTGATGGTGGCCATCTCCTCAAGGAACAGGAGAGGGAAAGGCACCTTAAATTGTTGATAGCTTCCTAGCAGCAAGAAGGACCACTCCAGTCTCTCCCTCTGCCTCCTTTATACCTCCAGGTGCTTACTGCCAGCTCCTAAAGCTTCTCCCTTCTCAAGGCCTCCCCAACCAAGACAGAGACTTGAACACAGAAGACTCAACCTGCAGGACTTCTCTAAATCTTTGTATCAGCTCCTGGACTGATAGGTTAGCAAGAAGTATCCTGATTGGCCTCTTGCCCCAGGTTACCTTGATTTAAGACTCCAGTTGCTACAGCAAGATGAGGGATATTAAAACCAGGTTCTTGTGAGCCAAGTTTGGAAGAATTCATTTTCTGAGTTCATATCCAAGATGAATATTGGTCTTCCTTAGCCATTAGAGCTGTAACAGTTCCTCTGTGAAAGGTTTGTTGACCCACCTTGAAAACAATAGAACCCGAGTGGTTCTTTACTCTGCCAAGACATTTACAGCAAATGGAGAAGTTTTGAGTGCTGTCGATAAGATAAGATCCCATTTCCAGGGATGTACACATTGATAATGAGGTTGACAGGCATTACCAGAGCTAGCTTGGTGTTTCAGAGACTCCAAAGGAAAGTGTGGGAGAGAAGAGGTATTAGACTGACTACCAGACTGATAGTCTACAGAGCCATGTTGTTGTATGCCTGTGAAACCTGGACAGTGTACCAGTGCCATGCCAGGAAACAGAATTGCTTCCTTTTGAAATGCCTTAGGAAGACTCTGAAGATCACCTGGCAGGATAAGGACCTCACATTGAGGTCCTTACTCAAACTAAACTGCCAAGCATTCAAATTCTGCTTCAGAGAGTACAACTCTGATGGGCTGGCGACATTGTTTGAATGCAAAATGTACGCTTGCCAAAGTTTTTTATGGAGACCTCACACAGGGCAAAAGTTCACATGGGGGTCAGAAGAAGCAATAGAAGGACACTCTCAAGGTCTGTCTTAAGAACTTTGGAATTGATTGTGTGTCATGGGAGACACTGGCACAGGACCACAAAGCAGAATTGAAACAGCTCAAAGGAAATGCAGGGTGTGGGCAAATTTGGAATATCCGCCCCAAATGTTCACGTGGACTATTTGTGCCCGACCTGTGGTAGAGCATTTCTGAGCTTGTATTGATCTGATCAGCCAGTTCAACACATTGAAACTTGTATAGTGATATCTCTATGTATAGTGATATCATTTTGGTCCTCTTGGAGAATGAAGAACAACAACCAACCAACGAACCAATCAATCTGCCAGGACGTTAGAACAGTGTCTTGCCTCATCAGTCTTCCCTAGGGCCTACTTTCAGTCATGTCAACTAACTCAAAGAAAGTCTTCCTTTAGAGAAAGAGTTCTTAACCTGGGGTCCATGAAATTGGTTTTTCAATATTTCAATAATTGTATTTCATCGTTGTTCATTTCCTTTGTAATTTTACATATCTATTTTGTGTATTTGAAAACTAGATTCTGAGAAGGGTCCATAGCCTTTACCAGATTGCCAGAAGGTCCATGACACACACAAAAAGTGAAGAACCACTGCCCTGGAGCATAATTCTTTATCTCCTCTGTAAGTAATAGGTTTCATAGAACTTGGAGTCAGGAAGACCTGAGGTAAAAAATCCTGCCTTACATATTTACTGTCTATGTGATTGTGTTCCGGTCACTGAACCATTTTCAGCTTCAATTTCCTCATCTGTAAAATGGCTCACTATGTACAGGGCACTGTTTTCTGTTTTAGGTGCCAGCCCAGAGATTAAAGACAGAAACTCCCTCAAGGGCTTTACCTTATTCCCAGGCAGAGCACACATGTGCAGAGATAAATAAATGCAAGGTGATTTGAGTAGAAAGGGAACATTGAATATGAAAGAAATTAGGGGATGCTTCACAGAGGACTGGGCACTGGAGGTGAATCTTGAAGGTAAATAAGGCTGTGAAAGGTGGAGATGCAAAGGGCTCACACTCCAGTTTTTACAAGTACAGAAAGACGGGAGATAGAATGTTTCATTAGGGAACAGCAAGTAATCCAATTTGACTGGAACATAGAGTCTGTGAGACATCATATGAAGTTAGAATGGAAAGGTAATATGAGGTAGATTGTAAGATTACATCTTTTTTTTTTTTTTTGGAGGGCAGTTGGGGTTAAGTGACTTGCCCAAGGTCACACGGCTAGTTTTTTGTGTTAAGTGTCTGAGGCCGGATTTGAACTCAGGTACTCCTGACTCCAGGGCCGGTGCTCTATTCACTGCGCCACCTAGCCGCCCAAGATTACATCTTAAACCAGTGGTTCTCAACCTTCCTAATGCTGCGACCCTTTAATACAGTTCCTCATGTTGTGGTGCCCCTCAAACCATAAAATTATTTTTGTTGCTACTTCGTAACTGTAATTTTTCTACTGTTATGAATTGTAATGTAAATATCTGATATGCAGGATGTATTTAAATTGAACATAACCCACAGGTTGAGAACCTCTGTCTTAAACTCAACATGTCCAAAGCTGAACTCATTATAATCTTTCCCACCAAAACCTCTCTACTTTCTAATTTCCCTCTTGCTGTTGAGGGCAACATCATGCTCCCAATCCCCTAGGCTCACAACCTAGGTGCCATCCTTGACTCCTCACTATCTCTCATCTCCACCCCATATCAAATCTTTTGCAAAGACCTGTTAATGTTAATCTTGCCTTTGAAACATCTCTCAAATCTGCCTCCTTCTCTTCTTTGACATTGCCATCATTCTGGCACAGGTCCTCATCACCTGATACCTGTGTTATTGCAGTAGTTTGCTGTTAGATCTTACTGTGTACTGCACCCCCCCCCCCCAATTTAATAAACTTCAGTGGCTCTGTATTAAATCACAGAATCGCGGAATGGGTGTTGCCTCAGACAGATTGAAGCTTGGGAAAGATCTTCGCCAATTATCCTGACCTATATCTTACCACTGGACTCAGATGACTCGGGGAGAGAGTGAGACTGATGACTCTCCACAGCCCTACATCACTTAAATTCAGTTCACTTTCAAGTCAAAAAATCACTCTCCTGATGTCATTGGTTCTCTTCGAGAATGAAGGAGGAACAACAACAACAAAATACTTTGCATCTACCTACATCTAACTACAAGGTTAAACTTGTGTTTTAGTAAGATAATTTTGGTAGCTGTGTCGAAGATATTTTGGAGAGGAGAGTCTGGTTGCAGCACGATTAAGAAACTATTGGAGCAGCTAGGTGGTGCAGTAGATAGAGCACTGGACCTGGAGTAAGGGGGACCTGAGTTCAAATACGGCCTCAAACACTTAGCACTTACCAGCTAAGTCATTTCACCCCAGCTGCCTCCTCCTTCCCCCCTCCCCCGTAAAAGAGGCTTTTATTGTAATTGGGTCAAAAGGCAATGAGGGCTTGGACTAGGGCTGTGACTATGTGAGTAGAGAGAAGGAGAGAGAGATTAGAGATGTGGTAGGAGAATTACTAAGACTTGCCAACTGATTAGTTATTAGAGGGTGTTGATGCTCATAGCCCTAAAGTCAGTGACTGAGGCCCCTTCTCCAGATGCGCAAGGCCCAGTATCTTTTAGGAGACTGAAGTCTCGAGATAGCCTTTATTTACCCAATAAGGAGGCTTTTCTGTCTTCCTAAGGGCTTAAACTTGGGCTTACACTACTAGGACACATGGGCAAGGAGACCACCCTGGAACCAGGCAGAATGCCAGTCCTTAGGAACCTTTGGTGTCCAGCTGACCCTTCTTAGCTCTCTGAGCTGGGGCTCTCAGTCTGCTCCAGTAGTACTGTCTGGTTTTCTGATCTTGCTCCCATCTTCTAAACATTCATTCAGCCATAAGACCACATCAGTTTGTGCATCTGATGCCTAGGCATCACGTATCCTGCTAAGTGGTCCTTTTTAAGCCTTTAGCATTTAAATACTTCCTTAAGCACTGCCACCTCTCAGAACCAAGATGGCTTCTATTTGGCAGATTAATTTTATAAGCTCTTATAGACTACTGACCCTGCTGGAGAGCCAGCTTGACAGTAACTAAGGGACAAGAAGCTTTGCCTTAAACTGTTGATAGCTCCTCTGATAGGCATTCCCCTTTCTGCATAATTGTCTAATCCATGGTTTAGTCCCCTCCCCTCCACCTTTGTAATAGTCCTGCCTGTGGATAAGATCTTAGAACAGGCCTTTGCCTGTGCCTGATACCCTGGAACATGAGTGAGGAACAATGGCAGGATAAGGAAGCAACAACCACAAAGCTGTAGATGAGGTCACTCGATGTAGATTCTATGATCTTCTCTCTAGGATGCTCCTCCTGCCTCACAAGTCAAGCAGCCACCACCTCTCATTACTGCAGCTGTTCTCCCAGCTGGTGTGTTGCATTCATCAGACCTTTTTAGGTTAGAGTCTGTTTGATATGCTGCTGTTACTGCCAGAGTCCTATAGATTTGAGTGCATTGGTCCTGTGATTTCTGACAGAGGTACATCTTAGAGATAAAACATGGATTCATCACTTGGGGTCTGCAAACTTTGTACTTGTTGTAATATCTGAAAAAGTATAACCAATGTAATTGATTTCCTTTGTAATTCTATGTTTTTTATTTTGTACATTTAAAAACATTATGCTGAAAAAGAAGCCCTTAGGCATCACCAAACTGTACAAAAATAAGTCAAAATATGTGGACTGAGAATATAAGGACTGTCTGCAATGAACCATCACTAACCTCACAGTGACCCTTTAATGTTCACTTAATGCACTTCCATGGATGCAGCACAGCCTACAATTTCCTGAGGATACACATATACAGGGAAGCAAGAACAGACACACAAGGAAAGCTAACCAAGTAAGCAAACACCCAGAATTATATGGTGTAGCTGCCTTTTTCATGAAAAGGTCTCTCCCACTTCTCTTGTTCATCTTCCCTCATTTCTCCCTCTTCATCCCCAACCTGTACTACTATATTTTAATGGACCAGTGTAAACACTAGTTCAGGGGTTCTGGTTCTCCCAGCTTGTGATCCTAGGCAAGTTATTTAATCTTTCAGCCACAGATTTCTCATATGTAAAATGGTGATATTGGATCTCACAGGGTTGTTGTGAAGCCCAGACTAGTTAATATATATATAAAGAGCTTTGTAAATTTTAAAATATTATTTGATGTTAATTACATTACTATTATTATTTTTTTTTAATTATACTGCCTATGAATGAGAGAGGCTAATGCTCTCTTTTGGATTGTTGTCAACAACTGCCACCTTATTGCCTGCTTCCCTGATTGTGATAATAATTGGTAGGATTTCAAGGGGAAGAGGGTAGAAGCATCATAGCCATAGGAAATGGTGTGTGCCGGGTGGTGATATGTAGTAGAAGAACTTAGGAAATTTATAGACAATGCAAACAGTTTGATGTGACTGGAGTCTTAGATTACTGTGAAATAAGGCTGAAAAGATTGAGAGGATGGTACCAGATTCTGAAGAATTTTAAAAGCCAGACTAAGAAATTGAGACCTAATTGAACAGAGAATGGGGAGTAATTGAAGGTTTAAAAGAGGAATGATAAGGCTAGATTTTCCCATAAGAAAGATTAGTCTGTCAATGTAAAAAGATGGATTGGGGTGGGTGTCGGGGTAAGAAGATTGGCTCTGTGTTACAATAGGTCAGGCTATGGAAGTGAGGGTCTGTACTGCAAGTATGGTGGTCTGATAGAGAAGAGTACGGTTATCCCTTCTACATTGCAGTTTTCTCCATTGAGGTTTCGATATATTGTGGGTTGGCATAAGAGATTAAATGAGAATTTGGGGGGAGATTTGCAGAAGCTGCGGATTACACACAAAGCCTAGCAGTCAACACAAAAGAAGTTTAGAAACTCAGAAATTCATAAAATATAAAATAATATAGCCTTTGACAAAATACTTAACCTAAATTTTACAATAAGCCTCTGTAAAAACCCCTTAAGAGAAAAAGAAAAAAAAAACTTCTTCTGTGGTATGAAAAGAGGGTCAAAAAATTGTACAGATTTTCCAGATTGCATGGGGTGCCATGCCCCTAACACTGCCTCCTTCCCTACCTGCCTCCCCACCCCCCTATCATATGGAAGGCATAACTGTAGATTAAAAAATCCTCACAGGATTGTCATGAGGATCTTTTGATTTCTTCCTTTTGATTTTTCTGAGACTTTCTTCTTGTTCCTTCAAATAGTCTTTTACCCTACATGTCATCATTAGTCACTCCATTTTTTGTTCTTTTCTTCATAGATGCAACTGATTTTTCTAACAAATATCATATTCTAGCCCTACTTTTTACATATTTATCATAGTGATACATCTTGGCATTGAAGCCTTCTTCACTGACAAAAGACAACCCTTCCTCCTGTCTCATCTCTCACATTTTTTCAGAGTCTTTAGACTCATTTTTACTTTGATCCATTACTTCCATTTGTCTTAGCTAATTCACTGCAAATATCAAAACTATACTTATTAAGTAATGTTTTTCAAATAAAGGTTCCCCTGGGTCCCCTAGGAAAATCTCAGTGTCTGCTTTTATAGCAAAAGTTACCCTCATTTTTCATAGTATTTAGAAAGTAATTGCTTTTTATTAAAGAAAAGAAATTTTATTTTTTACTTCAAGTCAAACTTTGTTATTCTTTATGTTAGTTATTTCTCAGATAGGTAAACCAATTTAACCAATAGTTACATTTATATTATATAGATTTCTTGGGAAAATATCTTAGAAGACCTGGCTTTCTTTGAGACTCACCCCCATATTCCATCTCCTTTAGAAAACTCTTCCTGATGGGTAGTGAGTAGTCGTCTCTCTCTTATCAAAATTGGTCCTTAGGGATCATACGTAAAACCCCCTGTTTAAGCTTTGAAAGTCCATCATAGCCTTGCCCCAAACTATCTTTCCAGCATTATAATTGCTCCCTATCTTACACTTTGCTATTAGCTATTGTACACATTACGCTGAGTCCTTTCTCCGTGTTTTTGCACTCTGACCCATACATAAGCCTGGAATGCACTCCCTCCTTATCCCTACCTCGTGGAACCAGCCTCTCTCTTCCCTTCAAGACACAGATCGAGCACCATGAAAGCTTCTTCTACATGAAACTTGTCTTGATTCCTTCTGCTGCTAGTGCCTTCTTTCACAGTTTGTGATTTATTATTTTGTGTTTATTTATATTTCCTTTATATTTATTCTGAATATCCTTATATATTTATTTGTCCTCTTACCTGTCAGAATGTAAGTTTTGAGAATCGGGATTGTTTCATTTTATATGTTTATATACCCAATACTTAGCACAGTGCTTGGTATATATTAGATGTTGAATAAATTTGTTGACTGGTTGAAATTAGTATGTATCTTAATCAGTTAACATGATGCATTTTCCCAGTAGATCATACCATGAAGGCAGAGTCAGTTTTTTTTTCATTTTATATTTCTTCTTTTATTTCTTTCAAGCGTCCTCTCCACCCTCATTTAACACAGTGCCTTGCACATACTTGGTATTTCATAAATCTTTGTTGAATTGGGAAACCTCACAGTTTGTTATTTAGATACTTAAATCTCACTATAGGCCTTTGAGGGCAGTGGAAGAAGTGCTAGATTTGACTATAGAAAAACCTGGATTTATGGTCAAGCTCTTCTACTTGTTAGCTAATGCTCTTGTGAGAGTCAAGAGGTTGCTGAATCTCAGTTATCTCAATTGTGAAAGAAATGAAGATATAAAAACATTTATTAAGTACTTCTTATCTACCAGGTACTCTGCTAAGTGCTGAGGATACAGATACAGAAGTGAGATAGCCCCTGCCTTTAAGGACATATAGGGCCAGGTGAGAGTATTCAGGTCTAAGATGTCACAGGGTTAGTGATGAGGACAAGGAGGTCCTTCCCAGAGACAGTGGTAATATTAATTTGATGAGAGTGGAATGGAGGTAAGGTAGCAAATGGCACAAGGTGGCACTCAGGGAGTTTGGCGGCCGAACTCATTTCTGGCATGATCACTAGAGGTCTAGCTCAGATGGTGGAACAGAAGCTGCATCGAGATGGAAAAGACCAGGGGAAAGACAAGCTGCAGGCTCCCAAGGCATACAGAGATGATGAAAATATTGAATTAGAGGATAAACCAAGTCAAGCATGTGGTAAATTGTAAAGCACTATATAAAGATGAGATTCTTTAAAAATGGTTTCTTTCACTGTGATTGGCCCCACAGTGATTTTAGTCTCAAGATAAGCTTCTTCATGATGTCCTATAGATTACTGAAGCCTCTGTGTCTTACGCTTACCTCTTCTCCTTGTACTTGATAATGATGATAGCCAGCATTTATGTAGCATTTTAAGATTTCCAAATAGCCTTATCAATATTATTTAATTTTGGTGGGTGCTATTATTCCTATTTTACAGAGATTTTTATATTAACAAGAAAACTGGGGTAGACAGAGGTTAAGTAACTCATCCAACTAGTAAGAGCCTGAGACTAAATTTGAACTTAAGCCTTAGCTGACTTCACATCAGGCCCTCTGTCTCTTGTACTACCTGATAATTCAGGTGCATCCATCCATTCACTATTTCTCCCATTGGACTCTCTGTCTTCCACTTCCATGCCTTTGTACTGGCAGTCTTTCCTCTGTGCCAGGAATGCTTTCCTTCTGTACCTCTTAATTCCTAACTTCTCTGGTTTCTTTCAAGATACCATTTAAATCCCACTTTCTTTAGCAGGCCTTTCTGAATTCCTCCTCCAGCTATTTTCCTCTGTGATTACCATCCATTTACACTGTATGTAGCTTGGCTGTTCTTAGTTATTTGCACATTGTCTCCCTTATTAGAATGTGAGCTCCTTGAGAGCATCAGGGTCTATGTTTTTTACCTGTATTCGTATCCTTGCTCTACTTAATCATAGTGAGTGGCATATAGGATGTGCTGAATAAATACTTGACAACTTGACTTTTAAGTACTGCTCCCTAAGGGGGGAGGCAAGTCTTCCTTAAATTAGCTTGTTTTCCTATGCTCTACTGGAATGTTATTGTTAGTTGTGCAAATGAAGAGACTTTATCTCTGTATAATGTTTCCTGTGATGCTACAAATTGCCATAAAAATCTAAGCATGTTGGTACCCTCTCTGATAATAATAATTTTTTAAAAAATGTAATAGACTTCTAAATGATTTTCCTTAGGAACGTTTTTCTGTTTTCCCTGTGTTACAGTTCCCAACTGAATCTTAAAGCAGTCCAGAGAATATTTAACTATGGCAGTGAATGAGGAATTCACTATACAGCCAGCATTTAATTAAATCAGTGGGTTACTTAATAATGCATTTTGTCATCTGGCAATTAAATATTTAAGTGATATTTGAAACATTGATTAAAATCTCCTGCTAGCATCTCAAAAAAAATCAACGTATCCAAAACTGAAATTGTCTTGTTTCCTTGTAACCAATGACTCCTGACTTTTCAATTTCTGTTAATGGTAGCATCTTGTCTTCTTGTCTTCTAAGTTCTAAGCCCCAGGGTCATCTCTAACCCCTTCTGACTCACCACATGATTTCATTTAGTTACAAAGTCCTGTGGATTCTTTTGAAGCCTCTTTCAAATCTGTCCCCTCCTTTCCATTCCTAACTTAATACGCAGACAGGACTGAGAAAGCTTAGAGGAATTAACAATTAACATGTCTCTAGGGCTATTTTTCTCAAATATCAGCTGTCCCAAGCAAATCTTTGGCAAGTAAAGAACTATAGTCAATCCATGTTTGATTTTTCTCCCTGATGTATAGATCTTCTTTGTTTTTAGTAAAGAAGGAGTCAATGTATTTTAGGAACTAGACATGAAGAACTGAAAGCTGAGATTGAATTGCGAAAGTTTGGGTGCCTGCTTTATTTTCTTTCCCCACGGTTACTCATGAGAAGGATGAATGTTTTCTTATGGTTATGGGAAAAAGAACATTTACTAGGTAACTGTTATGTACAAAGCACTGTGCTAGGATGTAGGAGTACAGAACTTAAATAAAGCAAAATCCCTCTGCCCTCAAGGAGCTTACAGCCTCTATAGGGAAGATGAGACACAAGTACCTACAATACAAAGCAGAATGTGATATGAAAAATGAAGGATTTAGTCAAAATACTATGAAAAATTTGAGGAAGGAGAGATGATTTTTAGTTGTGGAGATGAAAAGAAGGTACTTGGTTGACACATATTGAGTTGTACCTTGAAGGAAGGGCAGAGACGGTTTGGGGCTGAAAACTTCTAAGAATTCTTTACCAACTTACCTATAAAATACCTTAAGTATGGATCTAGTATATTTGATATTGAGTATCCTGCTAAGCCCAGTGTAATGAGTTAGCTGTAAAGTTCATCTCCAAGTAACTAAAGGAATAGACCTGATGGATGGGATTATATCCTGTTGTCCATTTAAATATTGAAGAATATCTACCAGATACAAAAAATTTTATTGTCATATAATTAATGCTAAGCTGTTCTTTCTGACAATAGCCAAGTGGTTCAGCTAACTGCTTTTGTAACTCTGTTCCCACTTAGAGATAATAAAACCATTTCATCCTGTTTACTATAGCTGGAAGTTACAGCCAGTTCATCTAAACTCTGGACCAATTTATTAAAGTATTTTTTTTTTAAAATGGAACTATAACATATCTCTGCTTTATGCCCTTTAGGATTGGAATTTAATTTTTTCAGAAGACTCTACCTACTCTGTTTTTAGCACTGTCATTAGTAGATATTCAGAAGATAAAGGCAGAATAAATTTTTAAAAACTGTTCTCAGAGAAAGTAAAGCCTGGGTTCAAGTTTAACCTGAAATATATACTAACTGTTGCCATGGGCAAATTACTTAACTCATGGTGCCTCAGTCAGTTAGAGGTATTTTTCAGGATGGTTGCCAATTTACATAGAAGAGTTTTCTCACTGTTGTTTAATTATTTCACTTGTGTCTGACTCTCCCTGACACCATTTGGAGTTTTCATGGCAAAGACACTGGAGTGTTTTGCCGTTTCCTTCGCCAGTTCATTTTACAGATGAGGAAACTGAGGCAAACAGGATTAAGGGACTTGCCCACAGTCACACAGCTAGGAAGTATCTGAAGCTAGATTTTAACTCAGGAAGATGAGTCAGCCTGACTTCACTCCTGGCACCTCGTGCACTATGTCGCCACCTAGGTGTTTTCTCCTCACTACCTGTTTTTTCCTCATACCAATGAAATGACATATCTGGACAAAAAATAATAATGTAGGCTTTGAGGAAGTATGGATATTGATTTTTACAAGTACTGAATAAAATATTAGAGAAGAAACTATAGTGAAATACAAAAACCCCAACCCCAAACATATACTGTACCAGGTTGAATTTATGTTAGAAATGCTGAGATGGTTCTATATTAAGAAAACTATAAACATAATAGACCATCTTACTAACAAAAGCCATAAAAATGATATGATTTTTGTAGGTAGATAAAAATGCTTTTAACAAAATGCTGTGCCCATTTACATTTTTTTAAAAGGAAAACATTAAAAAGCATAGAAATAAATGGACCTTTCCTAAATATGGTAAATGGTACATATCCAAAATCAGGATCTTACTTTATCTGTAATTGAGAAATTTTTTAAAGGAGGCTAATAAAATAGACATACCATTTGATAATATGATGAAACAGGAAACCAAATTGCCAGAATAAAAGATGTAAAAGGAAAATTGACAATAGATGAACAGGAAATAAAGGAAAATATTAGAAACTATTATTCCTAAATATATGTTCCCAAATCCTGATAACTTAAATGAAATGGATGAATTTGTATAAAAACATTAAATACTCAGATCATCATAGCAAGAAATAGAAAATTTAGATAATCCAGTTTCAGAAAAAGAAATGGAAAAAAGCCATGAATGGCCTTCCTAAGGGGTAAAATCGACTAGACCAATTTACAAGTGAATTCTAGCAAAAAATGGCTTCAATTTTATTTTTATTTTCAAATATAAGGAAATATAGCATCCTACTAAATTTCTTCTATGATGCAAATATGACCCAGATACCTAGACCAAGGAGAGATAATTGAGAGAAAGAAAGTATAGGTCAATATCTCTAATGAAAATGCCAAATAAAGTATTAGCAAAGTGGTTAGACCAGTATATTAAAGAATTTATATACTATGGCCACTGTTTGTACTATCAGCTTTTACTATGATTTCAGTGTTAGTCCAATATAAATTAAACTATAAATCTAACAGATCATTTAAATATTTTTAAAATACAAAAAAATCACATTATTATTTCAACAATTACAGAAAAAAGCTTTTGAGAAAATATAACATCCTTTCATGTTAAAAACACTAGAAAGTATAGGAATAGATGGATCTTTTGTTAGTATTATACACAGTGTAAGAGTTATCACTGTTTGTAATGGAGCAATACTTTGCAGACAGATCAGGGGTGAAACAAGGTTCTTTGTCACCCTTATTATTTGATATAGTTTTAGGCATGATAGCAATATTGATGATAAGAAAAGAAATGAAGGGAATTAGCATAAAGAAGAAATAAAGGCATCTTTAGTTTTGCAATTGATATGATGATTTACTCAACTCTAGAGAATAAACTAAATAGAAAAAACGACTTCAGCAAAATAGAAGGATAAGAATAAATCCATGAAAATCATTGGTCTTTTTTTATGTTATCAACAGAACTCAGCAGAAAGAAATAGAACAAGAAATTCTATTCAGAGTAACTGTAGAATTTTTAAAACATCTAGGATTCCACCTATCAAGATGTACACAAGAATTATGGATACAATTATAAAACATTCTTTATAGAAATAAAGGAACATTTAAATAATTATAGAGGAATACATACAAGAATCATGAATAAATTACAAGCAGTTTATATACAAATAAAGTAACAGAGAGGAATTAATTGTTCATCCTTAACTGTAAATATAATAAAAATGATAATGCTACCTGAATCACAGTATAGATTCAGTGCCATGCCAATCAAACTACCAAAAGAGTATTTTCGAATACTAGACAAAGTAATAATAAATTTCATCTGGAAAAACAAAAGATAAAAAATCTCAGGAAAATCTTGAAAAATGAATTAGGAATATAGAGGAAACTCGACAGTACCAGATAGATCTCAAACTATATTACAAAGCAGCAGTCATCAAAACTATTTGGTGCTGATGTTAAAAAATGTAAACGTTCATCAGTGGCAAAGAATAGGTGAATAAGATCTCAAAACACTTGAATTTAGTAGCATTCAGTAGATCCAAGGACACCGACTACTGAGGTAAGGACCTTAATTGACAAAAACAGCTGAGGAAATTGGAAAAAAAAAGTCTGGGAGAAATTAGATTTACACCAACATTTCATACTGTATACCATAATAAGTTCCAAATGAATATATGACCTCAATATAACAATCATATCATAAACAAATTAGAAGAGGGAGGAAAGCGATACCTTGCATATGAGGAGAGAAAGTTCTTGATTAATGTAGGGGTAAGAAATGACCATAAAAAATAAAATCAGTTTTGATTATGAAATATCTGAAATATAGGGGACTTGATACAAATATATGTATGTGTGTGTATATGCACACACAAATGCACATATATATTCATAATAGCACCATTCCTCATTAAATAAAGGTAATGGAAATGGAAAGTTTTCAATACAAGAAATGCAATCTATCAACAACAATGTGAAAAAATGCTCTAAAATGTGATGATACAATACAAATTAAAATAGTTCTGAGGTTTTACCTCACACCTATCAGATTGGTAGACAAAAAAAAAAAAAAGAAAAATAATTGTTAGAGGGGCTATAAGAGAACCAGACACACTAACTTACTGTTGATGAAACTATGAATTGATCCACTCATTCTGGAAAGTAATTTCAAACTACATATTCTTTGAACCGATGACAGTACTACTAGGCCTATACCTATGCCCCCAAAGAGATCACAGAAAAAGGGCCTGATGCCCAAAGATATTTATAGCAGCAGTTATGTTGTGGCGAAGAAGTAGAAGAAAATTGAGTCTCCATCAAAAGAGAAATGACTGAACAAATTATGGTGTATGAATATAATGGAATATTGTTGTGATTATAAGAAATGAGGAAAGGAACAGATTAAATGATACCTTGGAAGACTTGTATGAATTATTGTACAGTGAAATGAGGAGAATGAGGAGAACAGTTTAAATAATGAATCCAACAATGCAAAACATTAAATTTTAGAAAACCCAAACACCCTTAAAAGACAAGAACCCTGATCAGTGCAATGACTGATCAGGACTTCAGAAAACTAATGGGGAAGTATCTCTTTGTAGAAGAGACTAGAGATGCAGAATGAAGCAAACATTTTCAGACATGGCCATTTGCTGAATCTGTTTTTCTTGACTATAGATTTTTGTTACAAGGAAGGGCTTTGGATTTTGGAGGGAAGATCAGTGTTGGGGAAAGTGGATGGGTCGTGGCAGTGATTTAAAAAAGAAGAAAAGGAAGAAAAAGTATAAATGAAATATTTTTTAAAATACACAGAAGAGAACAGAAGACAGTTCAGAAGGGGAATGAACAAACAGGACAATTTTGTTATCATGACAAATTTAAAATACATCGCAATAATATTCTGTAACATTCACATACCATGGTTTTTTCCAGCCATTTTCTAGGCATTAAGGTACCCAATTTCTTCCTATTTACTTATGCAATTTACTAAAAAGAAAGATGACATAAAATTTTGAGGGTATATTGAATCATCTCATAGACTTATAAATTGGGGGAATCCAATTTTCCTTTTTGAAGTCTTCCCACATTTTGATTTATTCTTGATTAAATGAAACTCATTAATTAAGGAAAACATTTTGACAAAAGTTGGAGCCCACCACTTGATATAGAAGCTAAACAATTCTGATAGCAAGGCTTTTTTTTTTTAATCACTTGGAACCTTTTTTCATTTTCAGCTGATGGGTTATATTTTAGAACAGATGAAATTCTTGTATGTTTAAATGAAATAGGCAGGGCCCTAGACTATCAAATGCAGAGAGATCATTATAGGATTTTGTAGTTGAGTGAACTAATTCATTATCGTAAATGGAGGTTTATGCTTCTCTAATTCTTCCCACTGAGGTTAGTGTTCCCAGGTTTGGAAAAACCATCCCTTAGAGTTAGTGTTCCCAAGTTTGCATATATTATTTTACTTAGGACGTGGGCCAACGTTGCCTTTCAGAATGTATTATAAAGATAAGTTTTTTGTAAAGGTATTTGAAATAATTAAGTGTTCGGGTGACTTCTATCCTCAATCATTTTACCAGTATTACTGGGGTAGGGTAACAGGGAGAGCATTCTGGCAAACTTTTACAAACCAAGAGGTAGAGTGGTCAGTCCTTTGATTGCCTAGACACAGGACCATATAATATAAATTACACTGACTTAAAATGTAATCATCTAAACTGTCTAGCGCAGTGCTAAGCACATAGTAAATACTTAAGAAATATTTGTTGGTAGTGTAGTTGAATCTATTACATAGATTCAATAACCTTTGCATATTTAAGGAGTCCAGGTGCCATAGTCAGTCAACACTGATTTCTATCCAAGCTCCTATTTGCTATACTATGCCTTATTTGTATGAGTTCTTGTTTGTTAGAACAAGAGAAAGTAGGAAGGTGATTTTTTTTTATATTTCACTTTTCATTACTAAAAGGGCCACAGTAGGATCACAAAATGTCAGAGTTAAAAGGGAACTTGGAGATGATCAGTTTCAACTCCTTCATCTCCTAGGTGAGAAAACTGAAATCCAAAGGGATTAAGCCCAAAGTTGCACACACCTAATATATGGCAGCATCCAACCTGGAAAGCCGATGTCATTCCAGTCCTAGAAATGCTAGCATCTTTCCCCTGTTGACCGTCTCCTCTTTGTGCACAGCCGTTTGCTTTTGTGAGTTCCTCAAGAGCTCTCTTGCCTTTCTTTATAGGGCCTGCTACACATTAAGTACTTTTGTTGTAAAATTGTTGTTTTTGTTGTTCAGTTGTGTCTGACTCTATGCCACGGAATCTTCTTTGCAGAGATACTGGAGTGGTTTGCCATTTACTTCTCCAGCATGTCCCCATTTTACAGATGAAGAACTGAGGCAAATAGGATTTAAGTGATTTGCCCAGGTTCCATAGCTACTAAGGGTCTGAGGTTGGATTTGAACTCGGGTTCTCCTGACCTGGTACTCTATTCATGACAACACCCACCTGCCCTTTGTAGGTACTTAATAAATGTTTATTAACTGACAATACCTAGATAGGCCTAGTAGGCAACTTTTCTTTCTCAAGGAGTCCATTGACCATCTACTAGTAGCAATAAGATAAATTTATTGTTTTTTTTTCCTTAACCTTTTGTTGTTTTTTGTTTTTGTTGTTAAGAAGTTTTCATTTTTTACTTAGCAAGCATGTATCTATCTTTGTATTATAAGCAGAAGTGACCTACAAATGAATTGGAATACCTCCAACAAGAAAGAAAGCAAAGGCCTTATCTTGTTATGATTGGCTGCCAAGTAGCTTTCATTTATATATGTGCAATTACTGTGCTTACCCTCAAATGGAATACTTTGGCCTCCAGTTTTCATTTTAAATGCCTCTTTCAGAGATTAAGCAATTCAGGGGATAGTCTGAACCTAAGTTGATTTGAATTCAAGTAGCCTCAAGGCTTATTTCCCTTATAAATTCAAATAGAGAAATCCATCTATGAACCTTTTTAGTGTATTTATTAATATGTAGTGGCTTTTTTCTTCCCCCAGGTGACATTCCATTACATCTTAATATAAGAGAGACATCAGATTCAGGGCAACCTATTGTGTTTTCACAACCTCAAAGTAATGAGGTAAGTTATGTAAATTGTAAAAATTTACTTTTTTTTTCTTTCTACTTATAATTGGAGGAAGTTGTTTTTTTGTTTTTTGTTTTTTTAACGTTGAAGAACACAACTGGGGAATCTGGGTTGTTTTCCCTGAAGAAGGAATCTAACATGGCAATGGCTTAGAATCAACTTGATGTGAGAGATAGAAAACATAAATGGGCTCCTAATCATGAAACCCGAGTTCTGCTCTTGCCTCTGCCATTGACCATTTAACCTTAAATAAGTAATTTGCTTAATCCCTGGCCCTGGGTTCCTTCATGTACAAAGTGAAGAGAGCAGACTAGATATCAATGAGACTTTTCAGCTCCAAAGTGTGATTTTTCTCTTGGGTGGCGGTCATTCTAGCACTTGCAGTGAGCAAACTCAGACTAACAGACCCAATCAAGAGCAAATAAGCCCCCTCCAAAAAGTTGCAGTTCATCAGACACACCCAGTTTCCAGCTTAATCATAACTTTGACTGCCAAACATTATTTAGTTTCCATCTTTTTTTGTATGTGGAGTATGGTCTGCTTGATGGGGACAGGTTTAATGTTCTTACTCTTGGCGACTTTGAAGATGGTAAGTTTGGTGTGAGAAATTTTACAAACTACCGGTATTGGGATTTCTAATGCATTGACCTTAACAAATATGATTTTGAAGAAAAGTAAAGAAGCAAAGTATATTACTGTCTCACTTATTCAGCATCTTTGAGGAATGTAAATTTCACACGATGGGTTTTCTAGGTAACCGAAGGTTATCTTTTTAAGCACAAAATTTTTTATTTTAACCATTTCTGATGGAATTCTTTCCAACATATGTTGTATGTTCCTCTGACTTCTTAAACAATGTGTATGAACCCCAACGTAACCTTTTCTTGAGTCTCAAGGTTACCATTATGAATGTCAATTATTATACTACTCTGTAATACAGAAATTCCCTTGAGGGCCATTGACACAAGTAAGGCTGGTTGTTTTTATACTAAATGGCCTCTTGTGTCTTCTTTTTAAAGACTTTTAGACTTTTGTCTGAAACTCAAATCATCAGCTACCGTTCTCAGTGCTATTTGTACACATGACTCTAACAGCCACTTTTCCCATCTAATTTGCTGCTTTTAATAAATGGTAGAATAGGAAACCAAAACCATTAAGCTTGATAGAATCATGTGTAAAGTAACTAAATAGATGCTGAGTGAAGTCTCCAGAAGCTCCGTTATAAGTAAGACACAAGCTTTGTGTCATCATCTGTTTTAGCTGCTTTAAGGTCCATACACATAATTCTGATTTATAGCAGTTATTTCAAGATGGTTACAATCCCTGGAATCTATTATGTTTAGTATGGTGGAGTGGGAGGTGGAGGAAGTTTTTATATGTTGTCTTCTCCATAAGTATATAGATGTCTGTTTTGTAACAGATATTTAAAAAAAATACTTCTCAGCGTTTTCTAGTAATCTTTAGGAAAAATTTTCCTTTATAATTAAATATTCCAAACCCAAATACAGATATACCTTGGCTTATGCAGTAGATGCGATCCTGAAATACTATATGTAAATTAATTTTTTACTAAATCATGTACTATATTTTAAATGTCTTCAGGGAACCATCTATTCAGAGAAAATCTATGTTGACACCTTTTGATAAGTGAATAATTATTTCCTAGCTTTTCTGTTTTACAAATTTGTATTTATTGTATATTGAGCTTTATTTTTATGGGTTGTCTTTCCCACCCTCTCTCACCTCCTAAATAAGATGCATTTTTACAGTTGTGCTTTTTTTATTTTGGCTTGACTTGCCAAGGGCATGACAACTTGGAGCAATAGCTGTAACTATGTACCAGGATGGAGGGGGAAAAGGACCACTACCCAGGAATAAATTAACTTTAAAAATCAAGTCATAAGATTGATGGGATCAGTAGTAAAATGGCAGGCTGTTACATATTCAAATTTGATTTAATTTCATTGTAACTTAAAGGTGTTGTCAATTCTGTTAAGTAACATTTGTGAAGACCCTAGTCTGAAGATATAGACAAATATCTGTCTTAAATAGCAGCAGCAGCATAGTTCTCTTGGTATATACACATAAAAATAACATTAAAAAATATACAAAGTAAATGCCAAGTGATTTCTAGGGGTGAATAGTGAACATCGGATCCAGCAAACAGGCCAGTTTGCCTAGACCATTGTATAACCTAAAGGGGATAGTATATAATATGCTTAGAAAGGTAGGTTGGCACCTAACAGGGAGGGAGATGTAGATTTGATCCCATTAGCAACTGGAAGCTACTAGATTTTTTTGAGCAGCAAAGGGACACAATGAGACACAGTCACTTTGGAAGGATAGTGGACTTGGACGAAGGTAGAGAAGTTAGAGTGGATGGGTTTTTATTTTTGATATGTTGAATTTAAGATGTCTGTATGGAGATATCCAGCAGGAAGTTAGAGGTGCTAGACTAGAGCTTGCCAACTCTCCTGACCAAGCTTCACTTCTTCTACTTGGTAGCCAGTGACTGTGAGCAAGTTCCATCACCTCTCTGAGTCTCAAATTTCCTCATCAAAATGGGGAAGATGCTTATCTGTGACCTTGAACAAGTCATTTAACTTCTCAGGGACTCTGTTTCTTTATCTGCAAAAAAAAAAAAAGGAGGATGTCTTAGTGTCTGGTAAAATGGCAAGGGCTGCATGTGGCTACACTGGCACCTCAGAGGTTGTGAGTGGAACAGAATTAAAATATAACTACAATAATGTAAAGAAACCTGTAGGTCTCATTCACTTTGTAATTATTCTGCTCTTAAGGGTGTTTCTAAGTGTTGTCTAGAAAAGCTGCTTTTCAAAAAATAGGCCTGTACATTCAGCCAAGGTTCCAGTTCATGGCTCTTCCTGCTAATGAATTTATAGTTGAATGAAGAAGGGATGTAAGCCCCAACTCCCAATTAACATACAAATTTATAATAGAATATAGTACTCCTGACTGCCCATGCTTGGTGTTCACACTCTTTGGATGGCTTCCTCACACACCAGTATTTGAGGGGCATCTCCTTCCGTTCGTGCCATTTTTTTTTTTATAAAAGAGCATCAGGTAAATTTTGTTAGAAGTAATTTAAACTCAGAATTGTTGAATGGATTCATGGAGCCAGAATATACCTGAACAGATAGAGGTTTAGCCATAGAACTGTTGTCTGGACTCTTCAAGAAAGTATGGCTCCTGGTATCAATACTTCTTCATTAAGCGGAGGCATCAACTGTGGTCACTGATAATATTATTCCTTTTTTTCCCTCTAAAGTTATCAGATGACAAAACTTTTCAGAGCCTGAACAGTCTTCTGTCAGTAGCATGTCATTAGTACGCCATTAACAACAGCCACAATTATAGCTTGCCTTTATGTAACCACTTACGTTTTTAAAGGGCACACATTATCTTGAGGCAGCTAGGTTGTGTAGTCTTGGACTTGGAGTCAGGATGACCCGAATTCAAAACCTCTTCATGCATTTACCAGCTGTGACTCTGAGCAAGTCATTTAACCTCTCTGCCTCAGTTTCTTTATCTGTAAAAAGAGGATAATAGCCTATATCCAAGGGTTGTTTTGAGGCTAAAATGAGATAATATTTGTAAAGCTCTTTGCAGACTTTAAAGTGCTTCGTAAAAGCTCGCTGTCATCATCATCGCTGTCATTTGTGAACCAGTTGTGAACATAGCCTGTGAGGTAGCACAAGTATTATTATTCCCCTTTTACAGATGAAGAAATCGAGGCTTTGTGTAGGTAGAGTGACTTGCCCTGTATTGCATAGCTAATAAATACTGAAGCTGGGACTCAAATACAGATCTTTTCCATCTAAGTTAAATGTTTGACACCTGTGGTGTCAAACACATATCCTGTGGCAGGAGTGTCGCCCAAATGAGATTAAAATGTAATTGAGAAATATTTAACAAAATTTTTAAAAATACAATAGAACACAGATAATAGCGATTTGTGGTTTTTCAGTCAACATGCAGCCCTCATACACAGTATTGACTTCTCTTTCTACTTGATTTTGACATCATTGCTTTATTTGTCATCAGCCTGGGTCAGGTAGATGGCATAGTAGATAGAACACAAGCCCTAGAGTCAGGAGGACCTGAGTTCAAATCTACCTCAGATACTTACTAGCTCTGTGACCCTGGGCAAGTCACCTAATCCCAATTTCCTCAAAAATTAAAAAAAAAAAGTTGTATGACATTAACTTGTCCTCTTGCTCCATCACTCAACTCTGAAGCACAGCATCAGTTTGCTTTGTTCCTACTTTCCAGCTTTGTGCAGAGATGTACAGCATAATAAATAGGAGTGAAATAGAATCTATCAAGTTAGTTGCTAATTTTCAGTGGTTTGCAAGCTGTCCATTTTCTTCTTTCCTTCTTAGAGGTTTATATACAGGAACTGCCATAGGCAAAATTATGAAACAGGCAAGGTTTGTCTTACTAGACATCCCCTTTCACCCTCTCTCTTATTTACTGCACTCAAATCCCAGGGCTCTCATTCTCTGCTCATAAGCTCATTTATGCTAAGGCAACAGGAACTTGATGTGAACCCCTCCCTACCCCAGCATTTGCAGTTTTAAAAAGCATTGTTTGCAGAGCATTGTATTGCAATACAATATTGTATGTTGTATTGCAATATTTGCAATAATATTGTCCCCTTTTGAGTTAGTACTTGAAGGAATGAAGTGTAAATGGTGAAATTTAGGGCATCTCTATAGGAGTTATTTGGGGAAAAGGGGTTTTCCCCGATCATCCTGTGTAGCCTCTGAGCCACTCTGACCAAGGCTAAAATCAAACCTGTCTGTGCATGTGCATAGTATGGGGAAGGAAGGTTGTTGATGCTAACAATTATTCCTTAGAATTTCAGGTAAATAAAATTTGGAATATGAGGGTCATTTAAAGCACAGCTGAAGCCCACAGTATGGGAGGATAAGAGTGATGCCCTCCCAAGAGCCAGGGCTTAACAGCTTGTCATATGCCACTATGATTATAAACAATGTTGATTCAATCAGAAATGGTTTTTGTCTTTCATAGGGGCGAGGAAGGAATAGATTCACCCATGTGCTGCTGGTTAAATTTATAGTTTTATTCTTTTTTAATAAGGAAAAATTGTACTACTTGCTTTCTGAAAGATGCACTGTAAGATACTCCTCACAGAGATTGCCAAATACAAAAGGAAAATTCATTAAACTGTAATTTTGAAATCATGACCATATAATATTAATATGAAAATGACTGTGAATGATGAATGAGAAGTCTTAACTCCTTGGAGGGAGGGGAAAACACAGACAAAAAGCCCATAAAACTCTTGCATTTTTTCTCTCACCATCCATCTTCTGTTGCTTGGTAATAATAAGGCAAACAAGTTGAATCCAGCTGTATTATCTGAGTCTACAGATGGCACATTAAACAGATCACACAAGTTGAAGGGGAAGATGACTATATGGGTAGAAAGGGGAGGGAGTAGCAATGGTTTCAGAAATCTCAATTTAGACCTTCTACATATGTTGTTTATGTTGTTGTCACTTTGTTGATTGTGGATTTTTTTAATAAGAGTTTTCACATCACCATTCTGCAAGGGATGAGTTATGCAGGGTGTTGGTCATAGTAGCTTGTAAATTCTTCTATGACATTATTACAAACAACTTGAAGGCAGGGACCCTGTCCTACAAGTTCTTAGAGTGTCTATCTCAGTGCCCTGCACAAAATAGGTACTAAATACAATTATTTTCAAAAAATGAGCACTATAAAGCCCTTTTAAAAACACCACAGGCAGAAAGGATTTGGAATGAGATCTCTTAGGTCTGAATCTTGGCTCTGCTACTTACTAGCTGTGTGACCTTTGGCAAATAACCTCCCCACTCTGGGCCTGCTTTCTTCTCATCTATAAAATGAGAGGGTGGGACGAGATGAACTCTTCCAGCTCTGAGACCTCTTCCAGCTCTGAAACCTACCATGCTGAATGCTTCAATAAACAGCAGTCCAGCTATGGCTGTGAACATGATGTATTCATTAGAAGTCTAAGCTTTGGAACACTATTAAAAGGCAAAGGTTAAACAGCAGACAGTGATCATTCTGGTAGTCCTGTGAAGTTTCATAATGTTTTCCATAATCCTATGGGTTTATGTTTATAATGTGATGTAAAGGACTAGAAGATTATGGAAATATGCCCTTCTCTCAGTTCCTTTTTGTAAACTCTGAATTTTCATTGCAAAACATTAGACTTTCATATCTTGAAGAGCTATTAGAAAAAAATGTTTTCATAAAGACCATAGTATTGCAATAATACATTAGGCTTAAGAGAAAAAAAGTTTGTTAATAGTTATATGATGTCCTGTTTTCATTTGTGGCCCATAAACTTTCCTTTAAACAAAAATGATTGCTTCTGTTAGTCGTAATGGGGTTTGTTATAACCATTTTTAGAATTAGCTTTAAAACCTTTAGAGTACTCCATGTTTGTGGCATATGCTTTTAAAATATTTTATATGCCTTTGTAATCCATTGTGCTAAATCCAAAACTGTATCTAGTGTTTTAAGGTAAACTCTTGAAAGAAGCTGTTCCCTTTAAATAAAATTTTAGATGATTTCCTGGCAGAGCAAAAACATAATTCCCCAGGTAGTATAAGGAAAGAAAGTATGATAGAGTGAAAAGAATGCCAGAGTCAAGAGACATTGGGGTTCAGATCCCTCCTCAGATACTTATCAATTGTGTGACCATGGTCAAGTGGTCATCTCATTTTTTCTGAGCCTCAGTTTCCTTATCTGGAAAATGGGAATAGAGTGTCATGTGGTATATGCCTAGAATCCCAGCTACTAGAGAAGAGGAAGTTGGCAGGTCTCTTGAACTTAGGGGCTCTGGGCTCCAGGGGGCTTGGCCAACAAGGTGTCCACAGAGTTTGGCATCATCAACAGGGAGGATAACACTAGGTGAAATGTGGAGACCCCATCCTTTGAAAAAAAAAGAATAATAATACCTTTAGTGCCTTCCTTATGGAGTTACCCTGAAGATCAGTGTGACCCTGGGGAAGTCACTTAACCTCTGGTTCAGTTTACTTATCTGTAAAATGGAGATAATAATAGCACTTACTTCCCAGGGTTGTTGTGAGGCTCAAAAGAGATAATACTCAACAGCTTAGTGCCGTGCCTGGCACATAGGAAGCACTTAAAAAATGCTCATTCCATCCTTCCCCTTTCTTCTCCAGAAATTCTCAAGGAGGGTGTACTTGGGGCAGTCTTACTAGACCAAAGAGAACTTCTGCAATGACTTTATGTGAAAGAGGGAAATATGTCTTTAGACTCCACTAGCCTTGTCCATCAAGAAAGAAATATACATCTCAGAGTCTAAGAAAAGTATGCTTGTGAAAGGAAAGATGGAAGAAGAAAAAGATCAATCTTATCCTCAAAGAGTAGGAAGAAAGTGCAACCTAAAAGACAACAGGGAGTGAAGAATATTTAACAGCTCATTGAAAGCAATCAAGCTAGATCTCTTCCCTACAGAGAATGGGTGGGAAGCTCTTGTTCACTGTCATCCTCCCTGCTACCCCTCCCAGTAATCAGAGCACAAGTGTGCAGGAGGAGTTGTGATCTTTGAGCTAGGGCCTTCTAGGCTGGGAGATGGTGGGCATCGGAGGAGTCCCTGTATCACAGACTACATATTGGATACTTCCAATGGATGCCCTTTAAACATCTCTGACTCAATATAACCAGCTGTAATGTATCATTCATTCACCCTTCATCCAGACCTCCCCATTTTGTTGTGAGAAGCACCATCTTCTCAATCACCCTGGTTCATATCCTCAGCTTCATGTTTGACTCTCATGACCATTCAGCCTTATTAATTCTAGGTAGCATAATGGGCAGAATATTGGGCCTGGAGTCAGGAAGAATCATCATTGTGTGTTCATTTAACCCTCATTACCTCAGTTTCCTCAGCTGTAAAATGAACTGGGGAAGGAAATGGCAAATCCCTCCAGTATCTTTACCAAGAAAATTTCAGTGGGATCACAAAGAGTTGGACGTGACTAATTGACAAAACAACAAAAAAAATTATTCTATCTCTGTAACATCTGTCTCATATGACCTCTTCTCTATGGCCACGTAGCCACCGTCTTAATTCAGACCCTCACTAACTGTTACCAGAACTAATAGAATAACTTCCATATTAATCTCCTTGCTTCCAGTCTCATCCCATCTTTAATCCATCCACCTCAACACTACCAAAATATTCTTCTTAAAACGAAGATCTGACCAAACTCCTTAGCCCTTTATTTAAAGTCATCAATCTCTATCGTCTGACTTCTACTTACCCATCTAGCTTTATCTTCTAATACTCCTCTGTAAAGCCAAGCACCATGTAAAAGCAGGAGCACAAACCGGAACTGAGCAGAACTGAAAGGGAGGACACTTGTAATGTCCAGCACTCTGTCTGTCTGCTCTGTCTGGGTTGATTTCTGTTTGTCTTACTTTATCAGACAGAAGCATTCTGTTGACTTGTGATTGTGTTGCTTTGCCAGACAGAAGCATTTTGTCTGTTGATTGTGTTACTTGTTAGATAGAAGGATTCTATCTGTTGATTGCTTTACTTTGTCAGACAGAAGCACCCTGTCTGTTGACTTGTGTAGACTTCACAGGCAGAAAGTGAATTGAGATGATAGTGCTGACACAGTATGTGAATATTGTTGTAACTCTGCTAAGTTTGATGTGTGGAGCTGGACCAGTAGCTTTTTCATGGTGGTTCTCCTTCCTGTTCCACCCTTCTGACGCGTCAGCAAGTTCCTCCTACCTTCAAATCACAGGATAGGTTCAAAGGCACTTGAAGAGCTGAAACAAGGAGCTAAATACTCCTTTGCATACCATTACATCCCCTCATGAGCTTTTCTCCCAACTCAGTGTCTCTCATCTTAGTGAATTCAAAAGAGCTACATCCTACACATGAGATAGACTCCCTCCTCACCTCTGCCTTTCAGAATCTTTCCTTTAAGAATCAGCACTCATGTCCACAAGCACCAGTTGTGTGAATGAATGAGTGAGTGAATGAATGAGTGAGTGAATGAATGAGTAAGCATTACTAAGTGCTTATGGAGAAGGCAAATCAGCCCATCTTTTGCCTCAATTCTTACCTAGCCTTTAATCACTGAATGGGCCTTACCTCAAACAATCTGAGACCTGGGAAAGGTCTTAGCTTAAAAAGGCCAAGGTCCCCCACTACAACTGGGGCCATCACTAGTTGCCCTGACCTATGTCTTGCCAACGAACTCCAATGACTCTGGAGGAGAGAGTGAGGTTGATGACTACTCTGCCCTGCCTCACTTAAACCCAGTTCCTTGCAAGTCAAGACATCGCCCTCTTGATGTCATATGTCCTCTTCAAGAACGAAGGAGGAATAACAACTCTGAGGATCAAAGGAGATCAATGCCTCTAAGGTGCTTTGTAAATCTAACAATACAAATAGTTTTAACTCTTGTCAGTTATTTGTGTGTTGACATACTCTAAGTAGTACAAATTATTAAACAGCATAAACACAACTTCTTTAGCTACCCAGCTGTCCCCTTGATTGAATGCTATTTTTCAAGTATGTAAATCCTACCTCTGACACTTGCTACCAATGTAACCTTGGGCAAATCACTTAACTACTATAAAGTGAGGGAGTTGTGTGAGAACCTTTTCCACCTCTAGATCTGTCATCCTCGATTGACAGACATATGTATTATTACAAAGAATCTTCTTGTTGTACCTGAGAGTTTGTTTCTCTCTAACTGGCCCAGTGATACAGCAGTGTGTCAAATCACAAGTATGGCACAGGAAGATGAGAGTGGTGTTAAACCAGGAACTCTGCTTCCATGGTAGGACAGACTATCTTGAGGAAGAGGGGGTGGTATATATAATGTGTGGTTATATTATTTTGCTGTAAGTGTAATCTCTTCTCAAATATATTCTGTGTCCCTAAATCAGGTTGATTATATGTGCATATAGACACATGCACAAGTACACACACATGTCCATGTGAATGTCTTTGTGTATATTCATAAATTTTTATGTGCATGCATGCATACATACAGAAGATATCCCAAAAGTTTTAATGCAGTTTTAAGTTTTAATAGCTTTAAATCAGAACTGAGCTTAAGCTATCCACCCAGTAGCAGGGATAATGCATGTGTACCACTATATCTGGCTATCCCCATTCTAATAGCTTTAACCTTTAATAGTTTAAAATTGCACTAAGACTTTTGGGGATACCCTTTCGATATGCGGACATGATACGTGCACACAGTAATGCCAGTGAAATGCTGCAGCTGAGTTTTATAAGAGCCAGATTTGGAAAGAAAGTACAGCCTCTATTACAAGATAGCATCTTGCAGCAAGTTGTGGTGAACACAGAATGTATGTTAGGAACATTAGCAGCTACAGAAAAGATTCCTAGCTGCCCCAAGAAAGCCACTTCAGGTCTGTGTCACAGTGTGTATACATTTTTACTAAAGGTGAAGGTCCCTCTCTTCAGCATCTGGACTAGATTCCTGGTTTGCTGACATTTGGATATGAATGTGAGGAAGAGCTTTTGTATTGATGTTATCAAATTTTATCAGAAAGTCACCTTCATAGGAGTCTGCTTTCCAAAATACGGTGCCTGCAGCATCTTCTACTAAACATTCTTGTTCTGCTCTCAGTAATTTGCTGTTGGAAGTATAACAATAATGCACATTTGTATAGTACGGTATAGTTCACAAAGCATTTTCCTCACAACAGCCATGTGAAGTGGGTAGGTCAAGTATTATTACTCCATTTTACAGATGAAGAAACCTGAGCCCTAGATAAGTTAAGTGAATTGCCCAGTGTTACATAACTAGTAAGTATCAGAGTTCAGAATAATTTGCATTTGTGTATTTTCCCAAAGACATTATAGTTAACCACCTTAATTATGTGGGAGAGGGAAAACTGGGTTGCGATTAGGAATCCTAAATCCTTTCTCTGTGGTAGCCAATATCCATCTCTCTCTCCTCTTTCCTCTCTCTCTCCTAACTCATTCTTGTGCTGTTTCCACATCATGCTACCTCTCAATTCAAAGGAGAGCAGTAGGAAACATTCCATTCCCTTTTATTTGCTGATGGAAGAAGAATAGTAAATATGTATGTTCTTTTGCAGGCCAAAGCTTACCTGAGGATAGCAACCGAAGTTGTGAAAAGATTGCCGCCGCCACCACCTGCATGATATCCCAAGAATTAACACCTGGAAACAATTACTAGACGCTGTCAATAAAATGACCATTGGAGATCAACCGCTTTAAAGCAATAGAAATTTTTTCGTGATCAAATTTCTATTTCATCATATTTATAAAGAAATCATGTTTTGCTATGTACACATTTAAATTTTATGGTTTCATCTACATGATTTGGAAAGAAATTTTGTGGTTTCATCTACAAATAAATTGTTTACAGTAGTAATTACTAGCCTTTTTAGTCTTTTCCAAAGGTCAAGTTCATGAAGCCTTAGCATTTCCACAGTTAAATTACCATCCGGTTACGCGTTCTACCCTTGCACATAATATAAACATTTCCAGCATTGTTGTTGTTTTTAATGAAATGCTCCCAAGAGAAGAAAATTTAAGAAATTTATGGTGTTGCCAATCCAGCCTTCAATTAAAAAACAAATAAACATTTGCACCAAGTTAATAATGTAAAAGCCTTTGACAGGGTGATTCAGAAGTCTTAATGCAGGTTTAAGGTTTAAGAGCTTAAATGTAAGTATCATTTAAAAAACTGTCAAGTGCATTGAACTTGAACTTGGAAGACTTTGGTTACAGTCCCAGTCCTGCCACTTATATATAAGATGCCCCATCTCAGGGCCTTTGTGACTTCATCTATAAAATGAAGAGTATTGGAATGATAGTAATAACAGCTAGCTTAATTTTATGTAGGTCTTTAAGATTTGCAAAGCACTTCAAAAATATTATCCTCACTTTATCTTTACAACAACCTTCTGAGGTAGGTGCTATTATGTTATGAATTTTACAGATAGGGAAACTGAGGCAGGCTGAAGTTATGGGGCTTGCCCAAGGTCACATGGGAATTATCTGAGGCTGGATCTGAACCCATGTTTCCTGACTCCTGGTCCATGTAGCTACCTCCAGGATAAGAAATTTTTATTTTGTAACAGAAGATGATACCTAAGGGTACTTTCCACTTATGATATCATATGATCCTTTTGTTTGTGTGTACTTGTAGATCTAGTTTGTACCTCCTTCTCCCCCTACCCATCCACAAAGCAGACAGCCTAAACGCCTTATAAAATCACCCTCATGCCTTGTGGAACCTGAAAATACCAGTGATGGAATACAGTGGCATACAGTAGTCACTTAATAAGTGCTTGTTGGTTGATTGCCATCCCTATTTCTGACCTTGCATTACAAATGCAAGAAAGATAGGGGGAAGCAGGGAGGGAGACTCCTGTTGTGGGAACTCCCTCTTTCAACAGATCAAAACCAGGTGGCTTCTTAGATCCCTAAGGAGTTTTCTGAGGTGCAGAGGATGTGTCTTGCCCAGGGTCTTGCCTGGGTGGTCTTTAAATCAGATCTTTCTGATTCTATACCTACCATTCTGCCTCTACCTTGTTAGAAAGGCCCTCCCAAATGAAATAATTCCACAGCACATTCAACCAGTCATCAGTTCCAACACAAGTTCTATGAAGTACATATAAAGACCGTCACGTGACCTAATTCTTTCCTCATTCACTAGGAGGCTGAATTGTGAGATAATCCTCAGCCGTGGCAAGGTGGTTTGTGTGACCCTTGGGGAAATCCCTTGACCTCCTTTGCTATGTAGTCAAGTAACCAGAAAATTAGGCAACCATTAAGACTTCATTGAAATCCTGTGCTATGTCTGAACCAAAATTTCCTAAGGAACTAAATTACACAAACTAATTAATTTCATGAGGGAAGATATCTGTGTACACATGCTCTGTTCATATTATGAAGGTGTCATTCACTACCCTGAGATGGAAGTGGTCTATTCCAGCTGTGGGCTAATCGAGTGTTTGTTTTTGCTTTTAATTTTGATTTTATTTGTATGTTCCTGTTGTGGGCACAGCTAATCATTGATCCCGATGGATTACCTAGAGCAGTCTCTTAAAATGGGTCCCACTTAAACTGGAAAAAGTCTGATCTAAATCGAAGTCGCTCAATACCCAGTTTCAGTGGAGTGTAAGTTTAATGTGTTCCATAATGTGTTATGTCTCCTGTAGCGCTGGAAATAGCAGTACATGGAGTCTGGCCCCCGCTCACAAACACCTGACTCACAATAACCCACAAATACAAATGGCAACCCTTTCTCCCTTTCTACTTTACTGGAGCCCCTGCTGATGCTGCTATAGGAACCATTGTGGCAAAACTTGGAGCTGTTAGAGAATCTACCAATTCAGAAAGAGAGAAAGAAAAGCTCTGAAAAGCAGGGTCAGCCCAAGACAGGCTCCCAGGCAGGGCTGGCTTGCTTACACTGTGGCATGCCCACCCCCAACTCCCACTGCCTAATTATTTTTGTTTTGTTCCATTTTCAAAAATTCCACCCATTAGACATATATTTGGGTTAAGAAGCCCTCTCTTTTAAAAATGCAAATGCCTCTCGTGAGAAAGGGATTGTGTCTTTGTACTTAAGCAGAAAGTGTTTAATCAATGCTGGTGCAGGACTGAAGGTTGTGTCTATACATCATTTACACCTTAGGAATTAGTTCTATCAGGGCTGCTTTCCTCTTAACACCTATCTGAAATGTCTGAACTAAGAAAAAGGGAATCTTCACTGGGAGTCAGAAGGAAGGGGTAATCCTCTACTTGAGGGGAAGTGCAATCAGACAGATGATTTAATACCTGAGGGAAGCGCTGAAAGACTTCAACTTTTGAAGATCTATCTGCATGAAGGAAAAGGGGGTTGTGAGAAATGGGAATAACTAGAAGGCCAGTTTACCTGCAACACAGATTGAATGAAAGGGACTAGACTAGACTAGACTAGGGGTGGGGAACCTGTGGCCTTCTAGGTCCTCAAGTCAAAGGGCTGCCCTTGAGGATCTAGAGAGCACCCGTACCTGACCTTGAGGCTGCAGGACTAGACTGAAAAAAGGATAGAAGGGCAAGTAGCTTGTATTTTGTCCTGTAGACAACAGTGAACTACTAAAGGCAGACATGATCAGACCTGTGCATTAGGAAAAGTACTAAACATTGATGCAAATGACAAATGAAGAGGCTAGTGGTCCAGGAAAGAAGGAATGACAGCTATTGCCTGCCTCTCCCTGCCCCCCCTTCCCGTTTGACCTGTCCATTATATCTTCATAGTCTTCCCATTTTGGGCGCCACGTCACTCCTGGTATTCCATATTGATTTGTGTATATCTCAAATGCCAGATCTTGCAATGGCCTTTATTTAAAAGTATCAATGCCCTAACCTTAAATGACATCAAATTCTTTTTTGGAAAAAAAATACTAAAGTGGTATCCTCTGTTTTTTTAATTTTTTTCTTTTTGGAGGGGGGAAGGCCCAGCAATTGGGGTTAAATGACTTGCCCAGGGTCACAACAGCTAGTAAGTGTTAGGTGTCTGAGGTTGCATTTGAACTCAGGTCTTCCTGACTATAGGGCCTGTGCTCTATTCACTGTGCCACCTAGCTGCCCTGTGGTATCCTCTATTTGAGGAAGGCATCCATTCATTCATTTCATCATTCCCCACTCACCTGTTCTCCTGGAGTTGACAATCTCCAGAAACTCATCATCCTGCAAAATGGCACCAACTGATACACTTGGCCTCCTTCCCACCTTCCCTCTGGTTGGAGGGGTTGGGGGTGGACCCCAGGGAGCTCCTCCCGGGTCCTCCATTTAAGGAGGGCTCCCCGAGCATTCAGCTCATCATTTTCTATCAGATTGCTTTCTTGGACTTCCGCATTTCCAGAATCTTGTTGAGTGCCTCCTTCCCCTTTTCAGCTTCTTACAGGTGCTCTTTTACTCCATTAGATAGTGAGCTCCTTCAGGGTAGACCATTTTCTTTGTCTCTCCAGTGCTGAGAACAGCACCTGGCACTCAGTAGATACTAAATAAATGTTTGACTATTGACTCTTGCTCTTATCCTTTGATTACACTTTACTCCAAAGTTATTTGCCAAATCTAATGGCCTTTTTTGCCATCCTCATTCTTTATAACCTCTGTAACCTATGACATTGTCAGTCACCCTCTTGTTAGCCTACTTTCTGCTGGTTTCTGTGACACCACTCTATCTTGGTTCTCCTACCTGTGTGACGACTCCTTTATCACCTTTGCTGGATCTTCATCAAAGTCATGCCCACTAATCATAGGTGCCCCCAGGGCTCCGTCTTGGCCTTCTTCCTTCATACCATTTCTCCCAAATACCAGTGCTATACAGGAATTCCACAGTTTTAAAATGAGTCTCGGGGTGGCTGGGTGGCACAGTGAATAGAGCACCAGCCCTAGAGTCAGGAGAACCTGAGTTCAAATCCAGCTTCAGACACTTAACGCTTACTAGCTGTGTGACCTTAGACAAGTCGCTTAACCCTAATTACCTTGCCTTCCCCCCTCCAAAAAAAAGCAAAAAAAAAAATAGGTCTCATTTGTCCTACCATTTTTGTTGAAAATGGAGTATATGTGTAAGTTTGTGTTACATTGTATGATGGTGGTGGGAGGGCAAAATAATTAAGACAGATGGCAGCATACCCATACCTGACTAAAATTAGCATCCTGCCAGATGACTGGACATGATCCAGTGAGTCTGCAGTTGACTAACCTTACTTTTATGTGAAACTTCCACTAAGAATCCAAGATTCATTTGACCAGTTTTTCTTGGAACTTCTTTGAAAGCACTCACCTTAATTTTATAAATGCCATTGAATCAAGCAGCTAAAATGGTGCAGCTTTACTGCTGTAGTTTGCACTGTTCCCTTTTAAAAGGAAGTCTCTGGGAGAAGTTGGTTGAAATATAATCTAATAGATGGTTTCTGAGTAGGGTAGTATCACGTGGCCAGTCCTAGCAACAATGTGAAGCAAAAGGAGCCTGCTACTGAAGACAAATTACTTTAAAATATTTTAAAATGTAGAAATCAATTGGCTGCCTCAGGCCACAACAAAATATGGCAAGGTAAGAAAGGAAAGCAAATAGCTGAAATTTGAGTGCCCTTCAAGTTCCAACCCAAATTTGAAATGTCAGCAGTCACTCATCTGCATTGGACTAGCAATGAGGTTTGAGTGAATACACATCTAGACTAAGCACATTGTACATGCAACTGGAAAACAACAGTGCTGCTTTATAACAACTGACAGTAAACTAACTATGGCTGGAAATCCTTGTTTCTGAGAGTTAGGGGATTTTAAAAAATTCTCACCAAAGTAACAGCATAAAACATTGAAGTTATCCATATATATTTATTTAAATAGCTAATCCCAATATACCTATATTCTTCTTTGTAACAAAAAAGAAAATTAAGCATAGCCAACTGAATAGATGACCTCTGAGGACTTTTCCAACTCTGAAATATTATGATACCACATGCTATTCCAATAACATTCCCTCCTTCCATTGCTGGAAAGATCAAAGAATCCTAGATTTAGAGCTAAAAGAGAGCTCAGAAGTCACACAGTCTAGATTCTTCATTTTGCACATGGAGAAATTGAATTCCAGAGAAGTTAGGTCACTTGACCAAAATCACAGAGGTACCAAGTAGTAGAGCCAGAATTTGAACTCAGGTCTTCCACCACCTACAAATTTTGTAGTGCTGCTAGACTTCTTTATCTATTCTCCACTACCAAAACTGGTCACTGCAGTTCCTGTGAATTCAGCTGACTTTCAGTTTTATTTTGTTTTCTTGTTGTTTACATCATTGTGAATACTGTGCTCCTGGTTCTACTTATTTCACTTTGAATCATTTTACATATCTCTCCAAATTTCGCTAATTCTTCATATTTATCCTTTCCGGTGACAAAAGGATTTGGCATTCATATGCCAAAATTTGTTCTGCCATTCCTAACGTGAAAAATATCAATCTTGTTTTCTTGTATTTTGGTAACACAAAAAAGGCTGCCATAAACACACACACACACACACACACACACACACACACACACACCCTCTATGCTGTTGAACTTAGGGTACTGGAATCACTGGCTAGAAAAGTGAACACTTTAGTGATGTTTGTCATATAATTCTGAATTATCTTCTAGAATGGTTATGCCAATTCCACAGTTTGTCTTTCCATTGAGTGTTTACTCTCAATCATTTTTAGCAATTTGATGAGTACTATTAGCTAAAATCCTAAAGTTATCTTAATTTTCATTTCTCTTATCAATAGTTTTTAGAACATTCATATAACTGTTGATAGTTTGCATTTCCTTTTTAGAGAATGTTCATATCCATTGACCACCTATCTATTGGGGAATGGCTCCAAGACATGGTTTGATAGTTAATAAACATTGACACCTACTATTGATGACTCCCACAATGCACCAGGCACTGAGCTAAGTATCAGG
The DNA here is from genome assembly GCA_028646575.1 of Pseudocheirus occidentalis. Taxonomy (NCBI): domain Eukaryota; kingdom Metazoa; phylum Chordata; class Mammalia; order Diprotodontia; family Pseudocheiridae; genus Pseudocheirus; species Pseudocheirus occidentalis. The sequence continues at coordinate 161,027,155 of CM053598.1, read as the reverse complement.
CTTACAAAGAAAAGGAAAAAACAGACCCTCTTCCAAAGGAGCTCAGAATAATAGGGGAGACAACATGAGAACAACTTTGTATAAACAATATATATATATAATAAATTGGAAATAATCAATAGAGGGAAGGCACTTATATTAAAGGGGATCAAAAAAAGGAATCTTGTAGAAGATAGGATTAGTGTTGGAACTTGAAGAAAGCTAGGGGAACCAGGACGTAGAGAAGAAGTGGGAGAGTATTCCAGTCACAGATAACAGCCAGTCCAAAAGCCTAGAGTCAGGAGATGGAGTCTCTTGTGTGAGGAACAGAAAAGAAACCAGTGTCATTGTATCATAGAGTACATGGGGTAGAGTAGGGTATAAGATGTGGAAGGGTATAAGGAGGGTATAAGGGCAAAAGAAGGTATAAGAAGTGTGTAAGAAGACCAGAAAGGTAGAAGGGGGCAGGTTGCGATGAGCTTTGAATGCCAAACAGGATTTTATATTTGATCCTGGAGGTGATTGGGAACCACTGGAGTGTACTGAATAGGGAGTGGAGTAAATTATTTGGTCAGACATGCACTTAAAAAAATACTTTTACAGATGGAGGATGGATTGCAGTAAGGAGATACTTTAGGCAGAGAAACCAACCAGAAGGTTACTGTAATAGTCCAGGCATGAAGTGGTGGTAATGTCAGAGGAGAGAGGGGCATGTTTGAGAGATGTTAAGAAGATAAGGTAGACAGGACAAGACAACTACAACACCTACAGCCTAGGTGACTGAAAGGATGGTGTCCATAACAGGGGAGAATATTTGGGAAAAAATAATGAGTTCAGTTTGGGACATGTTAAGTTTTCTATGTCTCTGAAACATCTGGTTTGTGATGTGTAACAGATAGTTGGAGAAGTGAGTCTGAAGGTTAAGAGAGAGATTAGGGCTGGATCTGAGAACATCACCATGGAGACAAAAATTGAAACCACGGAAGCTGATGAGATCAGTATATGAAATAGCATGCAATAAATCTATTGTTACACCTTCATCAAGGGGAACAATAACCAACAAATATTATCACAGCTACATGGCAGCTGGGTGGCACAGTGGGTAGAGTGCCCTGCCTGGAGTCAGAAAAACTCATCTTCCTGAGTTCAAATCCAGCCTTAGACACTTACTAGCTCTGTGACCCTGGGCAAGTCACTTAACCCTGTTTGCCTCAGTTTCCTCATCTGTAAAATGAACTGGAGAAGGAAACAACCAAACTAATCCAGTATCTCTGCCAAGAAAATTCCAAATGGCATCATGAGGAGTAGGACACATCTGAACAATATTGCCATTGCTACGCCATAGTTAAGGGTGTGGCAATCTTCTGCCCCATGACTGTTCTTCCCTGAATTCTATATTCCTCTATTAGAGTATAAGCTTTTTGAGGGTAGTGGAGAATCTCCTGCATTTCACTCTTTTATTTGTAACACCAGAGCTTAGGTTTATAGGTCTAAAGCATAAAGGGATCTCAGTGGTTATATAATCCAACTTTTGCATTTGACAAATGAAGAGATTAAGGTCTAGGGAAGAAATGATTTCTCCAAAATCACACGGGCAAGATTTAAACCCAAGTCTTCTGATTCTACAGTCACTGCTCTTTCCTATGGTTCCATAAATTATTGCTGATTGGTTAGGATATAAATATATAAAATAATGAATTCTAAGTATATCAATTTATGCAAAAGAAATTTAAATCTAAGAGCAAGCATATTTGAAGTCTTTATTCATTCTTCTGATTTGTTTTTACCATTTTACAAATATTATGAAATTCCACAGTTTATTTTTGTGGTAGATTATTTATACATCTGTGTCGAGAATCACATTTGCAGGTTAATATGAATCTTTGAAACAAAATCTATAGTTGTCATTTTAGAAATGAAACATATTGCAACACAGAAGATTTTATCTTACACTTAGTTTAATTAAAAGATACGATGAGGGAGAAAGGAAATTACTTTCCTCTTTATCTGTTTAGAGTATTAGAAATCAAGTTTTGAAGAACATGGGTGTTGCAGCTGTTGAACTGTTGTTTAAACATTACTTCTACTACTGTGCCTAATGTAGTTAATTATGGTCCACACAGTTGTTTCTTTATCAACTATTCAGGCTGGAAACTATATGGATGCATTGTGAGCTGCCATGAGAACATGCTATTAAGCTGTCTATGCTGATGAGGGTGTTTTTGAATTGCATTACAAAAGTCCCTGGCAAATAAATCCCATTTACCATTGGCTTTTTCTTGTAGCTGATCTGATTAGGTGACTAAGGCTGGTACATTGCCCAATTTACACAAGGGATCTAAACTTAAAAGACTTTCTTGACGCTGGACCAGGAAGGATGTGATGGGCCTGTCCTCCAGGAGGAAAATGAAACAGTTCTTTATCATAAAGTCATAGACTCTGAGTTGGTAGAGGCCAATAGCTCATAGACTAAGAACTGGAAGGTACCTTGGAGGACATCCAGTCCACTCCTCTAATTTTACAAACGAAGAAACCAAGATGCAAGAGAAGTGAAAGGACTTACCCAGGATCACACAACTAGTAAGTATTTGAGGCGGGATATAAATCCAGGTCTTGTAGTCACCAAATCTACTCTTCTCGCTACTCTATGCTGCCTTAGAGGTCCAGCCTGTCATTGAACAAGAATCCTCTTGGCAACATCAATTGATCAGTAAACATTTATTAGCCACTTGCTACCTGTTAGACACTGAGCTAAGCAAGGTGGAAGGCCCCAGCCATGCAGAGGGCCAGAAAAGGCTTCAGGCAGAATGTGGTGCTTGAAATGGGTTTTTAAGGAAGCAAAGGCTTCAGTGGGGTGGAGGGACTCATTGTAGGCACTAGGGAGCCAATGCAAAGGCAGGGAAATGGGAGTTGTAGCGTTATGTATGAGAAACAACAAGAAGTCAAATTAGATGAATTATAGAGGATGGGAAGGGGAATAATATTTAACAAGGCTGGAAAGTTAGATTAGAGCAAAGCTGTGAACAACTTTAAAAGACAAACAGAAAGGTTTATTTTTGATCCTACAGGCAATCAGAAGCCTCTGGAGTTTATTGAGTAGGGAACTGACATGGTCATACCCAAACATCAGTCATACAACCTTTACTTGAAGACCTTCAGAGATGGGGAACTCACTATATGATGAAACAGACTGTTTTGCTTTTGGATAGCTCTAATTGTAAGTACATCTTTTCTTATATCAAACCTAAATTCATCTCTCAGTATTTTCCTTACATTGATCCCACTTCTGCCATCTAGAACCACACAGAATAGTTCTAATCCTTCTTCCACATAACAGCCCTTCTGATATTTGAAGAGGGCCATCAGGCCCTCCCCAAGACTCTTCTTCTCCAGGTTAAGCATCATTAATTCTTTCAAACAATCCAAAGAAATAAGACTCCAGTCCCCTGACCCTCCTCGTCATTGTCTTTTGGCTTGTGAATATTTTTCCTAACGTGGGAGCCAGAACTGACCACATGGTACTCTAGATGTGGTCTGAGCAGGGTAAAGTATAATGGAGCAATCCTCTACATAATTCTGGGCACTGTGCATTTAGTAATGCAGTCTAAAATCAAATTAATTTTCTTGAGTACCATGTCATACTTTTGACTCATTTTGGACTTACAGTGCTCAGGTCTTTTTTAACATGAATGAAATCATTCATGCCGTCTAATCATCTACCCCATCTTACAGTTGAACAGTTTTTTTAATCAAAGTGGTATAAGACTTTACATTTATCCTTGATATGTTTCATTGTATTAGAATTTGCCCATCATACTAATCTGTCAAATCTTTTCGAACTCTAATTTTGTCATGCAACATTAACTAGCTTCCTATCAGCTACCATTTCAATAAATATGCCACCTGGACCTTCAGGTACAGATTCATTGGGGATAATGGAAAATACATAGGATTTGGAATCAAGAGAGATCTGGGTTTGAATCCCACCTCTGATCCTTAGTAGATGTGTGACCATGGGCTTGTCATTAAATAAAGCTAATAATACCTATGGTGCCTGCTTTGCAGGGCTGTTGTGAAGATTAAGTGAAGTAACATAGGCAAACCACTTTGAAAACCTCAAAATACTAAATAATTGTTGTCTATCTTTATTTTCAAACTATTAATTTTTTTTACATCATCTAGCCCAGCTGGGTCCACCATTAACCCATATCTCTTCATTTTGTTCCTAAGGATGCAGTGACTTTGGGAAATGCCTTGCTGAAATTCAAGTCCACAGCACCAAAGATTAAAATAGAAAGGGACTCTAGAGGTCATCTAGTCTAACCTTCTCCTTTTACAGACTGAGAAAATGAGGACTCAAGAAGTGACTTCTTTGAGTTCATACATGTAGTTGAAGGTTGGAATCCTGAATCCAATGCTCATTCCGCAAGAATATGTTTTGTTTATGGAATCTTCCTAATACCAGTCTGGTAGGGATGAGGATGAGGACTGGACTTGTGATTTTGTTAGTATAGGGAACTCCTGAATGAAGACACTCCTTCCACCAATGCTGGTAGTCACTGTCTCTGTATCTTATGGCCTTAGAGAGTTGTCTGAGAGGTCAAATCACTTGCTCAGGGTCATACAGCTGGCATGTGTCAATGGTAGGACTCAAACTCAAATCTTCTCAATCCTGAGATCAGGTTTCTGACTATTATGCCCTGGCTCTCCAAAATAAAAAAGAAAATCAAGTGATTTTAACATGAACTAGATTCTTAAGATCATTTCCAGTTCTGACATTCTTCTTTAACCATATCAGCTCTTAGTGGCCACTACTGCTTTTCTTCAGTTCTTCCATTGTAGAATTTTGTCAAGAATTATTTGTAAGAACATCAGCCCATAGTTTGAAGAAACATACATTCTCCAATTTTATTTTATTTTGCAAACTGGGACATTTTTCTGTCTTCTGTCTTGCTTTCCTGGTATGGATCAATTGGATTGGCAAGAGATTTCAGACAAGGAAACAAGTCAGGATACTGTTGCAGTGATCTTGGTGTGAAGTGATGAGTCTAGAAAAAGCAAGAACAAGGCGAAGGAAAGAACTGCCATTTGTTTAATTATTTTGAAGAAACCACTTTGTTTAATTATTGCTGGTCACAACCCATGGCCGATAAGAAGTCATGTAGAACTACAAATTTAATGCCAAGCCCACCCTCTTTATGGCCTGTTAGTTTCCGGGCATAATCATGGAATGTCTTGCCTCTTTGTCAACATAGAGGCTCTTCTAGTAAGAATGAGTTTTGGGAATCTGTCTGCACTGCAAGAAGCAGGACAAGGTTGGGCTCTATGTACCTCTACCTCCAAAACTCTGAAATCCTTCTAGCTGAGCTTTATCTCTCTTCCATTTTAGCCACCAGTACAAGGATGGACCTAATTTACATAGCTCTTTAGTTGAGTAAATAACAGTCTCCACACACCTCTCTCCTCTAACCTCCTGCTCTTCTTTCCCTAAGGATTTTAGCCAAAAACAATAAGATTTGGAAATCCAACATAAGCTCCATATAACAAAACCAATAACTACCTCTGTTAGACAAAAGGGACTAAAATATAACAAAAATTTTAAAAACCCATATGTTTAAGGTAGGAAATAGTATAATTTAGGATTTGATGCCATAACATTTTATAATTAATGACAATATTATCCTTCACTAGGTTACATTATAAAATACTTAGATCTTTATAGGGCGTAATAGGTCGAGTCAAACTATTATTTGCTGTTCCCCAAACTTAGCAACCCATCTTTCACCTCTGTGCCTTGTACGGAACAGTGCCCATGCCTTCAAATGACTCTCTCCTCACTTCTACCTCTTAGAACCCCTAACTTCCTTCATGCCTCATCTCACACACCTCCTCCTACAGCTGATACTTTTTCTAGTTTTCCTTGTTATAAGGACTTTCCCCTGCCGCTCATTAGCAGGTGATACTTGGTATCACAAGATCATAGTTTTAGAGCCAACAAGAACTTTGGATGTCATCTGGTCTAACCTACTTTGTAGATGTGGAAACTGAGACCCCAAAATGTTAAGTGATTTGCCTAAGGTTACCTAGGTATTAAGTAGCAAAGCCACAATTCAGAACCAGGTCCTTAGACTCAAAATTTAGCATTCTTTCAACTGCTTCATTCACTCCCAATAGATGTAAGTTCTACAAGATCAGGGGGTACTGTTTCCGTCTTTGTGCTCCCATCATTTCATGGGGCGCCATACACAAAACAGTCACTTAAAGAAGTGTTTATCAGACTGGATTTTATATAGGTTGATAGGTCATCAGTGCTTTATTCACATCATGCCCATAAAAACACTCAGTTCTACAATTCTGTCTTGACACAAATGACTGATATATTAGATACTCAGATGACCTAAATGGATCCATAATGAATGATATTGATAAGGAAACTCATTTTAGTCTATCTGTCTATGCCTGCCCATTCTGTCTGTCTCCATGTCCTTTCATAAATTTGCAATAGATAGTTCATCCAATATATTCAGTCATTTTCTCTTGATATCCTAAGGTTACTAGTAGAGCACATGGGCTGTCCATCAGTTATCCCTTACTGTTGCCAGATGGCTAGTCCATCATCTTTTTTTCATGTATGCATTTCTTTGATGACATCTTTTATTAGTTCTTCTAAGTTCCTTTTTGGGGGGGGGTGTTGTAGCCTGCACACAACCATCATGTGCTTCTCATTCACTAACCAGTTAATTCATCTTTTTAAACCTCTTTGAATCCCCTTGGCATTAGCTAGTACTCTAAAGTAAAATCATTTCCCCCTTTTTTCTCCCTCACTTCCTCTTTCCATATCCCTGCTTGCTAGTTTTGCAAAGAATGGGATCATAGAATATTAGATCTGGAAGGGGCTTTTATGACCATCTTGTCCTGCTGGCTCATTTGACAGATGACAAAATTGAGGCAGATAAGGGAAGTAATTTATCCAACTTTACTTGGTAAAATGACTGAGCTGGAACATAAACCCAGTGTTCTGATCATAAATCAGGTAGTCATTCCACTACATCACGGATTCTTCTCCAAGTCTTTGTTATCGCCAAAGTGATGGTGGAGGCTTGGTGTATGTATTTGTGTGTGAAACAAGGCAGGTGGATTAGAGCATGCCCCGTTAATGTTTCTATTTTCTTGGGTCTAGAATTGGTCTTGGCTTTCACCGATACAAATAAATTACCCCTTGTTTGGAGTACGTGAGCCTTTGAACATCTGTTGTCCCTTTACCATCATTTATAGGACTCACAGATCCACTTGTAACTTTTTTCCTCTCATACCGCTGGGATTTTCTAAAACTCGAGTTATTTCCTGTGGCCCAGAGATTGTTTCATTTTCCTGCAAGGGGAAAAAAATGGCTCTAAATGTTTCCTGTGCTTTTGCAGGAGTTATTTTAAGAACCAAAATCTGGGGTCCTTCTATTCCTATCTGGAGAATTTATGGATTATATTGGATAATTGTTCCTCTTTACACTAAAGAAATATTTTTCTTTCAATGGTACAACTTTTTATTTTCTATGGTATTGTAGTTTTGAATTCTAAGTCTGATATACTTTTTGGAAAATAGTGGGGGGGTTGTCATAACTATCTCTCTCTCTACTTATTTATTAGTGTTCAAAATGTAGCCTACAGCCAAGATTAAAGATTAGTTCTTCCCCCTTAATTCTTTGTTAAGTAATACACACACACACACACACAAAAACCCTAGCAAATGAAAGCATGAGAACTTTTAATGATTCACATTTGAGCTTCAGGATTTATTTTCTGGTGAGAGAAGAGAGTTTTGAATGTCTTGAGTTAACATGTCATTTTATCTACTAAATCAGGGGGAATCCATGTAGTTCTTTCCACGGCAGGAATTTCCATATAAACAGGCTTTTGTGTGTATACCTCGGGGCCTCCAATTAATTATGGTTTAGAATGAATTCATCAGAATGAAGGTTCACACTAACCACTTCCTGTTAGTGGAGAAAGGACCCAGTGGCAATTTTGTAGTGTTACTTTTTAAAAACAAGCGTTTAAAAAGACTGGGAGAATGACGCTTTGAAACTTCAGCATAAAAAAAAAAATCCACTTTTATTTCAGAAGGACTGAGTTCCTGGCGTGCTTTTTGTAATGCTTTAAAATCCTGGGCTTTTAGAGATCCTGTGAATGTGTGCCTTGTTTGCATGTGTTGTAAATGCACCTAATGCCAATGTATTTATTAAAAAAGTACTGCCCCCTCATTTGGGCAGCTGTGAGTAAATGCTCTATGGAAATTGTCAGCTACAATAAAAATATTATTACTCTAAGCACTAAGTGCATGGGTTACCATTTCCCTTCTTGTTATTTCTTGTTAGAGCACTGGTTGTCATCTTCAAGATTGGCTTTGGTAGTTTTGTTAACCTGATGAACAGAGAGATGCAGATGAGAGAAAGGTCGTCGTGAAACTATTTTGCCGATTATTTAGTGCTGTTTCCCAGCACTGGGAGATATTTTTCTAATAAGAGTTTCTGCATCCTCAGCATCATTGTCAGCAGGAATATCTCCCCATGGGCAAGGGGAGATAGGTTGTAGAAAGGTTGTAGAAAAAGTGGAGTTTTTGAACCTGGCCTCACAACCCAGCTCTGCTACCTACTCAGTGATCTTGGCATGTGATTTCACCTCCTTTGGGCCTCAGTTTTCTTATCTGTAAAATGAGAGGGTTAGTCTCAATCAATCAAATCAAACTCAAAAAGACATACATAAGTAAGGATCACTGTGGACCACATACTGACTCAGTTTTAAAATGTATTATCAATGTTTTATTGTATTTTTATTTATTTTGTTACTTATTTCTTAATTGTACTTTAAATCTGGCTTGGGCCACCCTTGGCCCTTGGGGGCCTATGTGTAACCTGTGGGCCGCCATCTTGACACCTCTGGCCTAGGTGATTTTGAAGGTCTCTTCCAGTTCTAAGTTGTGGATCCTGTGATGATCCTACTATAACTTATGACCAGGGCAAGTGACACAAACTGGACCTTCATGGGGGTTGTGGAGAGGTTATGGGATGGGGTATGTGGGGTTGAGGCAGAGTTGGGAGAGTTCCTCAAGGCTGCTACTAGTGAGGCTAGGGTGGTAGAAGAAGGCAAGTCTAAGCCAGGCAGCAGTTCAGTCTGGCCTGATATCTGGCAACTTCTAATTTAACAAATTTCCTGTGTCAGCTAAGTACTAAGTACTGTTGTTTCTGATGCTGCTAAAATGCTATCATTGCCCTTTAAATTCAGCACTCTGGAACAAAACTTTAGTCACCTGGTCCTAGTTGTGGCTGTGTTTCTTAGGTTGACAGTGATGGCCACTTTTGAGACAGAAGAAACTGAGGCTTAAGAGATATCACTGTTTTGACCAATGTCAGATACTGTACCCCAGCCCTTCCCTAACCAAAAAAAAAGACAACCACACAAAACAACAGTTTTATTCTACAGTTAAATGACTCAACTAATCACTACCACCACAAGTGTTCCTAACTAGTTTATGATTATGATCCAGATAAGATTGAAGACGTCTCAATTATTATGCATTACAGCTTCACTGCTTTAATTTCTGAAGCATCAGAACTAAGTTCTGAATTAAATTGAAATTCATTCAACTATATCAGGTAGATTAGAATGGCATGCAAAAACAATTGTTATTAAATTATTATTGATTTAAATATTAATTAACTGAAATCAACGCTGCCTGTGTTATTTGTTTTAACATGCAATTTAATATTGTCCTCCTCAGGAGCATTTCTTATTTTATTTTATGGCTCTTGAAAGTGTTCATTTTTTCCCCTGACCCCACTGGTCAATGGCATATCTGGTTTCTGTAAAGGTTGTTGGGGAAGTCAGCATAAGGGGCTGGCATCTGGGAGGAATGAGGAGTTAGGCTCTTGATCCCCACCCCAAGCCCTCCCACAGAGAGGTATGGTGGGGGAGGGAAAGAAGCATTATTGAAATGATTAAATTTGCAGGGCCATCTGGCCGCTAGAGAAAGCCTGTGTTTTTGGTTTCTCAGTGTATAATGAAAAGTTTGTGCAGAAAGGATGGAGTTAAATTGGGGAAGGAGGGGAGGAATAAAGGAACTTTAGAAGTGTTTTTCTAATTAAAAGTTACAGTCTCCCTAGGACAGAAAAGCAGTCTATTCCCCTGCTGCACCCTTAGGACTCTAAGACCCTTTTCATCCACCCTGAAGCTGAACTCTTCCCACACTGGAGAGTGAACTCCTAGAGAGGAGGGATGATCTTGATTTTTCTATTGGTATTCCTGGTAGTGCTAGGCATGTAGTAAACAATTAATAACTGCTTTTAAGTTAATTTACTTGTACTGTGAAAGTTGTGGGAATTAGTAGACTTGCCATTATGGGCACATGAATCTAGCTGTAAGAAGAGGTATAACTGAAAAGACGGGAGTCTTGTTATGCTTATGATAACCATGCGGTGGGAAGTAGGGAAATTAGTACCTTGAGAAATAGTGAATTCCCTCTCAACAAAGTTCTCTCTTTAAGAAACAGCAGAATGATTACTTGTTGGGTAAGTCATTGAGGGAATCCTCATTTAAGTTAGAATGAGTGCAGACTTAGATGGCCTCTTCAGTTAGAACGGCCACTTTCCTAGTCTGATATTCTATAAATCTATGTGTGAGTTAAGCGGCATGAGCTGAACATTTTGGAACAGTCCTCTTATTGACTCCATTATCCTCCATTCCTAAAGAACCATATCCTTGTAAAGCCAATCAGCAGTAGATTCCTGAGAGAATGCTACTGTGAACAGCTTTTAAGATTCGGATTACACAGTATTAGTGAACACTGTTTATTCCATTACAAATCAAGATTCAGTACAATGTTTACAGTATCAACAATTCACAATATTATATACAATATTTAGAACAAGGAAACTCTCAATAGTATATCTTATTACAGTAAGGAACAAGGAACAAGAGAAGAATCACCTGGTTTCCCTAAGGGAGAAACCAGCTTCACATTTTAAGATTCAGTCAATCCAGCTAAAGATTCAATCAGTCAATTCACTTGGTTTCCCTAAGAGGGGAACCAGCTTAACTTCACATTTAAAGATTCAGTCAATCAATTAACAAAAGGAATGACCTAGTTTCCCTAAGAGGGAGTTGATTCAATCAACAATTCACAATATACTGATCTTCCACTCATGGGGCAACCATTAACTTTAGTTTCCAAAT
>CM053598.1:160989333-161015451 GCA_028646575.1 Pseudocheirus occidentalis | reverse complement strand
TATATATATATATATATATATATATATAATCATTATTATTTACATGCAACTGGGAATTAAGATATACAGGCAGTGGGGTAAAGTGATCCATCTCACCCTACCGGAAAGTCAGTGGGGTGAAGGGAGAGGATATAGGAGAGAGCAGATTGGGGGAGGGGGTATACAGTGGGATGACTGTTTTGGGGTGGTGGGTAGGGGAAAGATGGGGAGAAAATTTGTAACTCAAAATCTTGTGGAAATGAATGATGTAAACTAAAAATAAAAGTTAATTTTTTTTTAAAAAGAGACAAACAAAAAATACAAGTGTCTTTGTCTGAGCTTATTTATTGAGAAGGTAGGTTTCTTAGTTCCTTCAGACCTCCTGGGAGCTTCCAAAGCCTAGTTCATCCCTCAGTGCCTGAAGGCATTAATGTGTTACCCAAAGTGTTTAGTTTGCTCCTGAGTTGAAAGTTTAAAAATTGTAGACACATACATTTTTAAATTACATAGTTAAGTACCCCGACATCCCCATCAATTTATCAATTTGTTCTGCATTGTTACTTGCTTCATGTGCCACAAAGTAGTTGCTGCCATTCATTTAAATTATCTTTTATTCATTTGTTCTCTACATCAGCTTTTTTGAAGAGAGGTAGTGTCCTCAGCCAAGGGGACCAACTCCTCAGTGTGGGTGGCAATGGATTTAATATCTATGAAGCAAAATATGTTTTGCTGAGAGTATTGACAAAGCCATACATTTTTACTGAGGGATATTCATATTTGATAGATGGCCGAATGTAAGTGGCGAAATAAATATGAATGACCTTAGAGTTACTGCCCCAACATTTTTTTTTATTACTTGAATATTATTTTGTACAGTTTATGTGTCTGGTTAGATGCCAAACTAGATTTAAAAAAGTTTCTCTTCATATCTGCAAGAATAGAAGATTCCAGATCCACACTAGATTAGTTTTACTTGTTAATTTACATGTATAGTAAGGATTTTCTTCTATATAGAAATTGTTCTGTTTAGTATTATAGAGATAGCTAAGTTGCACAGCAGATAGAGCACTAGAGTTGGGGTCAGAATGACCCAAGTTAATATCTTGCCCCAGACACTTACTAGATGTGTGACCCTAGTCAAGTCACTTAAATTAACCTTATTTGCCTCAATTTCCTTAACTATAAATCAGCATAATAATAGCACTTGCCTTATAGGGTTATAAGGATCAAACAAAATGTATTTATAAAATGCTTAGCATAATTCCTGGCACATAGTAGGTATTTAATATATGCTTGTATCCTTCCCTTTTCCCAGAAACAAAAATTAATATACGAATCTTATCTTTTCTACAGATGTCATAATAAAATTTTATGGAAAGTGGCTGGGGCATGGAATCCTCTGGTTATCTGCACTGTTAAGGTAGCCTAATTGTACATCATTCCCCCTTTCACACTCTACGATCCAACCAAACTGACCTTTTTCCCCTTTTTTTTTCACACATGATACTCTATCTCCTGTCTCCATACCTTGTACTGGCCATCCCCCATGCCTGACATGCACTCCCTCCTCAGCTGTGCCTCTTAGAATCCTCTCTTCACTCAAGGTAGCTTAAGCACCACTTTTTACATGAAGCCTTTACCCTCAACTGCTAGTGCCTTCAATCCCAAACTACCTCATAGTGATCACTTCGTATTTGTTCTCTTTTTATTCTGTACATGCTAATTAATGTATTTTCTCTCTTGTTAGAATGCAAAATTCTTGTGATTAGAGATTATTTCATTCTTCATATTTGCATCCCTATTACTGTGTCTGACACAGGGCAGATGCTTAATAAATGTTTGTTGACTGATTTGGTTATGGGAAATATTTCCAAAACAGGCTGGTCCAATTTCGTGGGGGTTAGGAAGCAAGTATGTAGGGTTGAGAGTGGGGAAAGAGAAGTAAATGCAAACTCAGTTTGAATCAGTGGTATGACATGGCAGCCAGAGAATCTAACAATTATATTACTCAATGAAGCATCGTGTCCAAAACAAGGGAAGGCGAATGTGCCAGGGTATTCCGCCCTGGTCAGATCATCACTGGAGTTCTGTTCTGGGAGCCATATTTTAGGCTGAATAATAACAAAGTACAGTGGAGTGATCAGAATGGACCAGATACTGATAAGATCAGCCTATGGAACTAGGAATCAATTCAACACATACATAGATAAGTAGGTATAAGGTAACTAAGGGAAGCCACAGTCAGTTGGGGGTGGGTGCGTTTGAGGGGGGTCAAGGGATGTTAAGACATGACACTGAGCTGAACCTTGAAAGAAAATAAGGATTTTTGAGGGTGGAAATTATTGTGTGTGTTGTAGGCCTGAACACTGAAGCAAGAGATAAAGCATGGAGTTTAGATACCAGATTAATAGTTCAAACTGGCTGATGCACAGATTGTCTGATTGACCAATCAATAACCATTTATTAAGTGCTTTTATTAAGTGCACTTATTAAGACTATCTGTTAGTCTCTGTGCCAGTTTCTGGGGATACAAGACAAAAGTAAAATGGTCTCTGTCCTTTAGAAGCTTATATTCTCTAGTGTGATAGATGATTTCTTGGATCCCTATTTTCTTCCAATGAGTATTAATCAACCTGATATGACTCCATAGGGGTAGTGATTATGAATTCTGATATTAGGCTTCAGAGCTGTGAACTACAGATTGTAAGCTCGCTTGCTTAATCATAGGAAGCTAATTGGAGGACCTCTATCCTTGTTGTTCCTTGTCGTGGTGACCAAGCCCAGTGTAGTAGAGGTGACTCAGTTACGTGGAAAATCCCCCAATTGCCCCTCCATCCCTTCATATTCTTCTGTTGCCCAACATGTGGAGATAACCATGAGCACTTGGCTAATGAGTGACCCTGGTTGCTGCCTTGCAGCCTGCTTTTCTACTGGCCCACGTAGGTGTTTTGACACTTATTTATTAGCCCTTGGGTGTGCTTATTGGCTTGGAAGGACCTCCAGAAAGGTCAAGACAGGCCTGTTAAGGTCTGCTCACTAGCCCATTTGTCAACCTTTGGGGTTCTGTATTTTGTATAGACCCTGACCATGAGATCATGAGGAAGATCTGAGGTCCACTTCATTAGAGGGGGCCAAGGAGCCTTTAATAGAGCCATTGACTCAGAGCTATGCCTCAGTGGTTTTTCTTGAAGATTGGGCAATTATAACCCCCACACTAGGGGAAAACAACACATATACATGGCTCATCAAGTAGGGAATGGCTAAACAAATTATGGTATATGAATGTCATAGAGTAGTGTTTGCCATAAGAAATGATGAAGAAGATAGTTTCAGAGAAAGTTGGGGAGAGATCTATGAACAGATACAGAATGAAATGAGCAGGAATAAATATTTATAATAACTCACACTATAAAAGCAAAAGACTTTGAAAGACTTGAGATGGATGATTAACACAATGGCCAACCATGATTCCAGATGACAAATAATGAAGCGGGCTACCCATCTTTTTTTTTTCTTCTTGCAGGGGGAAGGCAGGGCAATTGGGATTAAGTGACTTGCCCAAGGTCACATGGCTAGTGTTAAGTGGCTGAGGCCAGATTTGAACTCAGGTCCTCCTGACTCCAGGACCAGTGCTCTATTCACTGTGCCACCTAGCCACCCCTACCCATCTTCTAAAAGGAAGAGAATAGTAGCAGGGTACAGAATGAGATGTGATTTTTTTCAGATATGGACAATATGGGAATGAGTTTTGCTTGACTATGAATATTTATTTCATGCATTTTTAAAAATGAAGGCAGGGAAGAGAAAAGAAGGGAACAGGCATTTATACAGGGCCTATTATGTGTAAGGCACTGTGCTGAGTACTTTTTACCAACATCTCATTTGATTGTTATAAGCACTCTGTAAAATGGGTATAATTATCCCTGTTTTACAGATGAGGAAACAAAGGCAAACACAGGTTAAATGAGTTGCCCAGAGTCATGTAGCTAACAAGTATCTGAAGCCAGATTTGAATCTGGGACTCCCTGACTCCAGGCCCAGCAAACCATCCAATGTATCTCTAGCTGTCCCTGGAGGGAAGTGTAAAGGAGAGAAACTAGATCTTTGTTGATTAAAAAAAAAATTAAATTTTAAAATATTTAAAAAACCCCAAAATATATAAATACAAAATAAATGCAGGGTAATTTTGGGGAAGGGGCACTAATAGCCTTGGGGTGGAGGGAATCAGGAAATATCTCTTATAGGAGGAGGCACTTAAACTGTGCTTCAAAGAAATTAGGAATTCTATGAGGCAGAGATGAAGAGGTCATGCACCCGTTGCAAAGGCATAGAAAGAAGAGATGGAAGATTGTGAAGTCAGTTTGGACTGCAGAATCCATGATTGAAAGTGATGTGTAATAATTTTGGAAGTGTATGTTGAAATTAAGTGTTCAATGTATCATTAAGTTGTACAGATTTATTAGGTTTATTATTATTATATTATCATTGTTTATTATTAATAATTAATAATTATTATTATTTATTAGGTTGTACAGGTTTATTAGAGCCAGACTATGAAAGGACTTAAAGGCCAAACTTAGGAATTTGCAGTGAGGAGCATGAAGGCAACAAGAATCCTCTGAAGTTTTCTGAGGAGAGCAGCAACATGGTCAGATAAATTATTCTTTAAATTGCGTGGAGGACAGATTGAAAAGGGAAGAAGCTAGAAGTAGGAAAAACCAATTTAGAGGCCATTTCAACAGTACAGGTGAGAGAAGCTAAGGGCCCAAATGGGAATCATAATCAAGTAAGTAGTGAGAAAGAGACAAATATGACAAATATAGAGGTAAAAATGACAAAACTTGGCAACTGCTTGAATATGGGGTTGTGGGAAACAAAAGAATGACAGATAATTCAGAGATTTTGAAAATAAAGATGGCAGTATCCTCAACAAAACTAAATAACTTTGAAGAAGATGAAATTTAACAGTTCTGTTAGACATTTTGAGTTTAAGGTGCCACTGGGACATCCAAGTAGAGATATCCAGTAGACAGTAGGCAAGTGGGACTGGAATTCAAAGAGAGATTAGGGTCGGATACAGATATGGGAGTTAGTGTAGAAATAAACAATGAGCTAATGAGTTGTATGTATGAATGAAAAAGTATTTATTAAATTCTTACTATCTGCCAAACGCTGCACTAAATGATGGGGATAGAAATACAAAAGCTCAAGGAGCTTATGAACAAGAGGAACAACATACAGAGAAAAATGCTGGCCATGAAGAAACACTCTGGTCCAGGAAGCTGTAGGAATGGTGAAGAAGCTACAGGAAAGAGGAAAAAACTGAAAATATTTAGCCTAGAGAGGAGATGTGGGAGTGGGATAAGGAATGAGGAGGGACTGAGATCCATGATAGTTGACTCCAAGTATTTGAAGGACTGTCTCAAAAAAGGAACTAAACTTAGCCTCAGAGAGCAATTAAAGTCTCAGGGGCAGATTCCAGTTTAATTTAAGGAAAATCTCCTAACAATTAAAAATTAATTCAAAAAACAATACATTATATCAGCTTATTTTTGCATAGTTTGCTTGCCCCTTTCTTTTAAAAGTTGAGCATAGACAAAAATTATTTTTAATCAGGAAGGGAAAGGGAAGGCAATAAACTTTTGCATATTACCTACTATGTCCTTGCTCTGTGCTAAGTGCTTTTTAAATAAATGTTTAAAATAA
Organism: Pseudocheirus occidentalis; assembly: GCA_028646575.1. Taxonomy (NCBI): domain Eukaryota; kingdom Metazoa; phylum Chordata; class Mammalia; order Diprotodontia; family Pseudocheiridae; genus Pseudocheirus; species Pseudocheirus occidentalis. Next base: position 161,009,766 of record CM053598.1, on the reverse strand, counting down.
ATGTTATCTAATTTGATATTTTGGTGCCTGCTATTATTGATTAGCTCAGATTCTTTTTCTTGTTTTGAAGTGGACAGGAACTAGTTAAGTAGAAACTTCATGGACTTAAGAATGAAGTAGCCAGGAAATAGGTGAGTGATACTTTGTGAAATTAGAGATCAGCAAGTTAGAAGACAATGAACCTGCCTATGAGCCAGGCTGGGGTGTGGGAACCAAGCTAGGTATTCATTTTTCTTCTCCTACGTGCTCAGGTCATGATGCCCTGTACCCGTCTCTGCTTACCCTACAATCCCCTATCTAAAGATGTTTCTATTGTTCGTTCTTCTTTATGTTCTGTCATTATGCCCTGTAATCACAAACTCCCTTGCCTCAACAACTTACTTGCACCTCCAAACAATGGGACTATATGGTACAAAAGACCCCGCATTTCTGTACTACCCACTGCTCTCTCTTTCTGATTGGCATATGAGAGTCAGTCGCCAGCTGGCTAAATTAATTTCTATTAAAGCTCCTTAAAACTTTTAATTGGACTCAGTGGTCACTCTGTTGATACTCGCTATTTCACTTGACCATTACAGTTTTACTTTCTTTTTTTTTAAGCAAGTTTTCATTAATGTCTTCTGTTTCTTATATTGTCATATTTATCTCCACTATTTTTTCCTCTCCACATCTCAGAAAGCCATTTCATATAACAGTTTTTTTATGAGGAAAAAAAAACAACAACACAACTTGATCACATCAAATAAGTCTGAAAATATGTGCAATATGTAATACTGGTACAGTTCTCACCTCCACAAACTGGTGGATTGGGGCTACTTTCTCATATCCCTTCATTCAAGTCATGCTGGATCTAGTAATTTTACAGCTTTTTGACTTTTTGGTGTGTGATTGTTCTTTCCATTGATATTGTTGTAGTTACTGTATATATTGTTTTCTTGACTCTGTTTACTTCAGTTTGCATCAGTTCATATACATCTTCCCATATTTCTCTATATTCATTACCTACATGATTTCTTATAGTGTTGTAATATTCCATAACATATATGTACCACAATTTGTTTAACTATTTCCCTATTCAATGGACATCTGCTTTGTGTCCAATTCTTTGCTATCCCCAAAGGTGCCATAGGGATATTCTTCTTATTCATAACTTCCTTGTAATAGAGTCTCTGGTTCAAAGGGTATGGGCATCTTAATTACTTTATTCATATAGTTCCAAATTTCTTTCCAAAATGGTTGTATCATTTCAATGTATTAGTGTGCTTATTATTCCCCAATACTTTCAACATTAAATGTTACCATTTTGTGTCAATTTGTATGGTGTGAGGTGAAATCTCAGGATTGTTTTGATTTATGTTTCTCCTATTATTAGTGATTTGGAGTATTCTTTTATGTAGTTGTGAACACTCTGCAATTCTCCTTTTGATAACTGTTCATATCCTTCAAGCAATTCTCTATTGGGGAATGGCTATTAATCTTATATATACATATTTATAAAATTTTTATATATCTAACATATCAAACCCATATCAGAGAAATTTGATACAAAGATTTTTTCCACAGCTAATGCTTTCCTTCTTATCCCAAGTTTATTAAATTTGCCTGTGCAGAAACTTTCAGTTTTGTATAATCAGTTATCTATTTTATCTTTGTAATTACCTCTGGGGGCAGCTAGGTGGCACAGTGCATAAAGCGCTGGCCCTGGAGTCAGGAGTACTTGAGTTCAAATCTGGCCTCAGACACTTAACACAAAAAACTAGCCATGTGACCTTGGGCAAGTCACTTAACCCCAACTGCCCTCCAAAAAAAAAAAGTAATTACCTCCATTTCTTGTTTGGTTAAGGATACATTTCTGATTCAGGGCTGTGAAAAGTACATGATTTGTTTCTTTTCAAAAAAATTTATAGTCTGATAATTAATATTAAGGTTGCTCATCCATTTGTAATGTATTGTGGAATATGATGTAAGGTGTTAAGCTAAGCCTAATTTCTACTAGACTACTTTATAGTTTTCCTGGCAGTTTTTAATATATAAGAAGCTTTTTCCTACATAATTTATATTTTCTACTTTATCAAAAAAGCTATTGAATTCTGTTGTTTCTGATACTAGCCTGTTTTGTCTGTTGTATTCATCTATTTTTTAACCATGACCAGCTAGTTTGATGACTGCTGCTTTATAATATAATTTGATATCTGGAACTGCTATTCCCCCTTAATCCTTTACTTCTTTTTCAACATTTCTCTTTATATTCTAAATCTTTTAAAAATGACTTTTATTATTTAATCAAGTCCTTTCACAATTTAATGAGTATCATATTAAAAGTGTAAATTAATTTTGGTAGTAGTGTAATTTTTATTATATTGGTGCAGTCTAAACTTAGCTTTGCCTGGAACATAGTAGGTAAAATATATGTGGCTTCCTGGACTAGCATGTTCCTTCATGGTTGCCGCTTTGTTATGATAATGCTGTCACTACAGCAGGTTCCGCTCAGTAGGTAGGCTCTTTATTCCTGTATAGTATCCAGTGAATAAGAATACTACTTTTGTCATTTTTCAGGTAGAACAATGAGTCACATATGATGAGAAGCAGTCATGGATGGGCTGGAATTTGAATAGAAGATTTTGTAGCATTATATTTCCCCTCAAATACACTTTTTTCAAAACTTCCCTATTTCTTTTGAGACTATCACTATCCTTCCAGTCACAGTTTTGCAACTTTGACATCATCTTTGACTCCTCATTCTTGATAACTCCCCATGTCCAATCAGTTGCTAAATCTTGAATTGTCTACCTACATAGTATTATTGCTATCTTGGGGTACTGGGAGCCCTGAAATGCAAGGGAAAAGGATGTTGGTCTGCCTTGAAAGAATTTAACAACTTAAGCTTTCTTTCAGTCCAAGACAAGGTTTATTAAAACACTGGTCAGGGTGGGCAGGATTCCTAGTGAGTTTGCCCTATTTGTGGGCAGGACTTTAAGAATCTGCTCAACTTAATGGGGACAAGATGGACACTTTATGTTTTCCTTTTTGGAGGGGAGAAGGCAGGACAGTTGGGGTTAAATGACTTGCCCAAGGTCACATGGCTAGTAAGTATTAAGTGTCTGAGGTCACATTTGAACTCAGGTCCCCCTGACTCTAGGACCAGTGCTTTATTCACTGCACCACCTAGTCACCCCAAGATGGACGCTTTTATAGAGAAAGACTGTGGGAAGATCTGGATGGGATTAAGGAGTGAAGAGCAGTCTGGGGTGGGGCCAGGTGCAGATAATGAGGGTCATAATGAAAGGGGAGGTAAAAGACTGGGATAGGTGATGCCTCAGGTGACCACTAGAGACTTGGTTCGCCAGCTTTGGAGTCCAGGCCCCAAAGACATAGTCTTTTCCTCTTGGTCCAGGATGAATCCCATCCCTATCATTATCCCTAACCTTCTCTTTATTCACTTGTTCTAGTTCAGGTCCTCATTATGTCTCTTACCTAGACTATTACAATAGTTCCTTAATTTGTCTCCCAGCCTCAAGTCTCTCTCCAAAATAATGAAAGGACAAATTGTAGAAACTATCAATAATTATGTAAAATAAAATGATAATGATGAAAAAAACTCATACCAGACTTTCTTCTGGGATGCGACTAATGTTAACAAAACAGGAAAAGAGAAGACCAACAAACTGATTATGCATTTTAAAAAAAATTTAGAAAGTCAACAAATTAATAAATCTAAAATAAGCACAAAGGAAGATATATGAAAAATTAGAGGGAAAAGAGACAAATTAGAAAAAACCATAGAAATGATAAATAAATCTGAAATCTGATTCTTTGAAAACACTAATAAAACTGATAAATCTTTAGCTTTAGATTTAAAAGAATGCAAAAAATCAACTCAATAAAATTGCAAATGAGCAAGGTAAAATCATAATAAAACCAGAATAATCAAACATCATACAGAGCTATATGCTAACAAAACTGAGAAAACAAAAGAACTAGTAGATTACCTTTAAAAACATAAAAAACAAAGCTATCAGAAGGCCAGTTAGAGATCTTAAATAGCCCAATCTTAGAAAAAGAAATAAGCCTGGTTGTAAAGGAAAACATGTAGTTCTAATGGATTTACAAGAGAATTCTAGCAAACTTTTAGAGAGCAATTGATATCAATACTTTGCAAATTATTCTCAAAAATTGAGAAAGAAAGCACAATCTGATTTATGAGACAAATAATCCAAATACATGAGCCAGAAAAACATAAAATGCAGAAAGAAAGTCTTTAGGCAAATATCATTAATAAACATTGACTCAAAAATTTTAAACAAAATCATATCAAACTATAAGCAGTTTATCCCAGAAATCATTCATTATGACTAAGTGGGATTTTACACCAGGGATGCAAAGGATGAACCAAGGGTGATTCAACAATAAGAAAGCAATCAACATAACTAGTCATATTAAAAACCAAAACATCCAGAGTCACACTATCATCTCAATAGAAGCATAAAAAACTGCCTACAATGTTCAGCATCCTTTTATGCTAAAAACCCTATAAACAACAAATATAGAGCGGCCTTTAATAATATCATAAAAAGGCTTTGTTCTAAAACCAAAAGCAAGTGTCATGTGCAATGGGGATACACTACAATATTTTCCAATAAATATGGGAGCAAGAGTGTCCACTGTCCCTCTTATTATTTGATACAGCCCAGGAAATTTTGTGAATAGCAGTAAAACTAGAGAAAATGATTAAAGATGCAAACATAGGTAAAGAGGAGATAAAACAATCTCTATTTGCTGATGGTTTATTTGGAAATGGTTTATTTGGAAAATCCTAGGGAATCAGCAAAGATATAAATTTAAACAATGAATACCTTCAGATAAGTTGCAGGTTATGAATTAAATCCTTAAAAATTCATATCATTCCTGTATAATATATATGCAAAAACTATATACACAAAAGACTTGTAGCAATTTAATTACAACGTGTTTCTTAAAGAAATAAAGAATATCTGAAGTAGCTGGAGGAATATCCCTGAATATATATATATATATATATATATGGTAATGGTTTTCTAGAATATATCTATATCTATCTATATCTATATAAAGAATATATATTCTAGAAAACCATTACCCTTCTTTGTTGATAGATACCATAAATTGTATATGAAGATTGTGAAATCACAGCATTTGTATTTGAAGCAAATTATGTTTCTCAAGAACAGATAGATATCTGTACATATACATCTATGTATATGTATGTGGGTATATACACACGCATGTTTGTATATATGTATACATCTATGTATATGTATGTATGTAAATGTATATTTGCATGTGTATGTATACATATATGTACATGTATATGTGTATGTGTATATGTATATATGTGTGTATATGTATATGTGTGTATACACACATGCACATGTGTGGATATATGTATGTATATAGATATACATCTCTGTATATGTATGTGTGTATATATAATGTATATATGTGTATGTACACACATATGTGTATGTATGTATATAATATACATCTATGTATGTGTATGTGTGTATTTGTATGTATATATGTGTACATCTATGTATATGTATAAATGTGTGTATATATGTATGTATACGGCTATGTATATATGTGTGTATATATACACACGTACATATGTGTATATATGCATACATCTATGTATATGTGAGTATATGCATGTATATATGTATACATCTATGTATATATGCATGTGTGTATATATACACACACGTGTGTGTACATATGTGTGTATACAAATATGTATATTATATATGTGTGTGCACACATATGTATGTATACATATATACATGTATGCATATATGTATGTATATACATACATCTATGTCTATGTGTATGTGCATACACATACACATGCGTATACGTGTATGTATATATGTGCATAAATCTATGTATATGCATGTGTATATATACATACATATATGTGTATGTATGTGTGTATATGTGTATACATCTGTATATGTATATATGTTTGTATATCTGTGCATATATCTGTGTATATGTGTGTATACACACATGTGTGTATATGTGTATGTATATATGTACACACATGTGTGTATGTGTATGTGTGCACACGTACACATGTGTATATGTGTGTATATCCATGTGTATGTATATGTGTACATACACATGCACATGTGTATATGTGTATGCATATGTGTATAACTTCCTTCCACCAAATGCAAGAAGACAAACCCATGAATTGTTGAATCGTTAAGGTGGAGTAATCCTGTAATTTTGCAAATGAGTTACTTAGACTCCAGTGTGTCCTGTGGTCTTTAGTTCGACTGTCTGACTGTGAAGTAATAGAATTGTAGTTCGCTTGAGTCTTTTAACCTCACATGCAATGGTACTTAAATGGGATTTAAGGTTTTCTAGAACAGAAGGTGGGATTCTGCCCTCTTTTTCAATATCAGCAGCAAGATGGCTCTATACCTTCTTTAAATAACTTGTTCCAATGTTTAAAAGTGGTCGCTAGGTGACTCAGTCAGTAGAGCACTGGGCCTCCAGTCAGGAGAACCTGAGTTCACATCTGGTCTTGGGCACTTACGAGCTGTATGATCCTTGGCACTAGAGAAGGAAAGAGAAGCTTACTCTAGTATATTTGCCAAGAAAACTTCAGAGACAGTATGGTCCATGGGGTCACAAAGAGTCAGATAAGACTTAGCAACATCAACATTTAAAAATATTTCCCTTTATTTGGGCTAATTTTTCCTATTTTATAGATTTTAAAAGCCACAGTTGTTATTGTACTCACTTAGATAGCATTTTAATATTTACAGACCTTTTCCCACACAAAAGCCCCACATGGTTGGTAGTGCCAACCATTAAGCTCATCCCCATTTTACAGAAGAGGAAATCTGGGCTCCACTTCTTGGCCCATGAGATATCCCTAGCACTTTCACCTCAGCTGAATTAATTTTACCCAGATGAGCTAACCATAAAGTCAGTATAAACAAGAAGGTGACAATACAGTACAATCAGAAATAGAATACTAATTGGAGCCTGCTGTTTTTTTTTCTCTTCATACATTCCCTTCCCTCTTCTCTACCCTCCTTCCATCTCTAGCACTTCTCAGATTCTGAGTCAGATACTCTTCTGAAAAAATAGTATGAACTGTTCTGACCTGTCTTAGCTAAAATATTTTCTTCAATTCTTATAATCCTGAGAAAGTGTTTCATTCTGATAATGAACAGTATTAATAGTCCCCCTGGGAAGATTCAATAATCTTTCCCTTGGGTACAAAAATCAAAGGATGCACTGGGTGCTTATCAGAATCCTTTGAAGGACAGTCTGACTTCCTGGTTATACAACATTATCTCTAAGGAAACCATTTTTTTCTTCCTGATCTCTCAAAACAGACAGTGACTTAAATTTCACTTGAAGTTATTTCAAGTACAGTGTCAGAGATGCACTATGATGTCACACAGCATCTAGACCTCTGCATAACTTCATCTCTTTCCCTCTGCTTTCCTATCTCTTCTTACTCGCATCCAAGAACATGGCAAATCTCAGTCTGCTTCGGAGATATCCTTTTTTCCTTTGTTCAGTGACTGATGAAGAAGTGGTATATTCAGTCTGATCTTCCTGCCTCTTGTCAATCCAATGTGTGTCCACTTGCCTGCAGAGAAGAAAGACTGAAGAATGATTGGAGTATTCGGCCTGAAAGACCTGTCTTCACCTCCTGCCCCTTCTAATAACTGTGACCAGGTGCCGGTCACTTAACTTTCCTGAACTTCAGACCTTTTCTGAGAATAATAAAACCTCTGGGAGCTATCTCACAAGACTGTTGTTTGACTCAACTGAGACAATGCTGCATAAAGTGTTTTTAAACTTTAGAAATGTGGTGAAAATGCTAGGCATTATTATAACTCAATAGAAAGTATATATTATAATTACTGAGCACTAAACCTGGTGTTCAAGGCCCTATACAATCTAGCTCCAATTGACCTTTCTAGGCTAATTTTATACTTCTCTCTCTCATATAACTGCACATTTAAGCCAAACTCAATTACTCATCAAAACTCCTCCTCCCTTCTGCCTCCCCCTCCCCCAGCTATTTCCCATTTATCTACTTCTACACCTTTGTTATACTGTCCTCTATACCTGGAATATCTCCCTTCTCTAACGTCCACCTGTTGACTTTCTACCATCCTTGAACATAAAACTCAAGTGTAATCTTCTATAGGAAACCTTCAGCTGGAGGGTATTTTTTTCCTATCTGATTTTATTCTCTCTCTGTCTCTCTCTCTGTCTCTCTGTCTCTGTCTCTCTGTCTCTCTGTCTCTCTGTCTCTCTGTCTCTCTCTCTCTCTCTGTCTCTCTCTCTCCGTCTCTCTGTCTCTCTCTGTCTCTCTCTGTCTCTGTCTCTCTCTCTGTCTCTCTATCTCTCTCTCCCCCTGTCTGTCTATCTGTCTGGTTGTCTGTCTATCTATCTATCTTTCTGTCTATCATTTGAGTCCACATATTTCATCAGTGTAATGAACTCCTGGCAAGAGAAACTACTTTTGCCTCCTATTACAGAAGCTGTCTCTGCTGATTTATTTTTGATCAGCATCTCCTCTGAAGAAAATGCAGCTGGTGACTTTGCACAGCCTTCCCTCACTTAAATCCAATTCACTTGCAAGTCATGGCATCACCTTCCTGCTGTCATGGTCCTCTTTGAGAAGGAAGGACAAATAACAGCAACCTCCTCCATAATTAACAATCTGAGGGTTGTCTGGGGGCACTGAGAAGGCACTTATTCATGGCCATTAAGCTAGTTCATATCAAGAGGTGAAACCTGAACTGAGGTCTCCTAACTCCAAGACTGAATCTCTAGTCATGCTGCCTTTCTGAATTCTTTAGGTTAATCTTATATGCCCTTTTATCCCAATTTGTATTCTAGTTAGCAGTGTATACACACCTCCTCCCACCAGCTTTAAGTCCTCTGGTCCTTGGAATACAAAGCCAAGTCAAGAAAAACAGATGGGGGAACATGGAAGATTCAGTACATCACCAATATGGCATCAAAACTACAGGATACACCTAACCTCTGTCTGCCTCAGTTTCCTCAACTGTAAAAGTGGGATCATTATAACATTTACAGTATTGTTGTGAGGATCAAATGAGGTATTTGTAAAAAAAAAAGTCCTGAACACATTGTCTGGCACATAGTAGGTGCTGTCTAAAGATATATTCCCTTCCTTTCCCCTTCCCTATTGATTTAAAAGAAAATGACTTGATAAAGCAAAATATCCCCTTAAAATGTATCCTCCAGCAGAGAGCCCCTTGTATACATGCTAAGAAAATTCCTTGATAAATTATTTCACAGGGCTAATTCCATTGGCTGATTCTCTGATTGTTAAAGTCAGTCAAGGTATAGGATTGGGAGATGCATGTTTGACAAAGTCTGCCACTGTCATGGAAGTTGTCTTGTACAAGATCCAAATGGAAGAACAAATGATTCCCTGAAGACAGCAAGACTCTTCTGATCCTATTTGTGGGTTTTATTGTGCTGGTCAATAACATTAAGTCCTAGAATCTTAAAGATATTCTCATTTATGATTATGAAAAGAAACTCCCCTAATGGTCCATAGAGGAAAACTTAAATTGGTGAAAAAGGACCGTTATCCTGTTCACAATAGGCAATTGGATGACCAATCCATTGAGTTAGTATATTATTACATATATTTGGGGCAGGCACTACAGATGGACAGTGAGTTGGGCCTAGAACTGAATAGGAGGGGGAGAACAGGCTGGATTGTATCAAGGAAATCACAAATTTTATTTTTATACAGTTCCAAGGTCTCTCATTTTTTAATGCAAACATTTTCTTGGCAATGTTGTGTTGTGAATCTTTAGAAACCATGGTTTCTGAGGAATCAAAATTGTGATCGATCCAAAGTTCACACAAGCAGGTTACAAGTCAAGTCAACAAGTCAACAAACATTTATTAAGTACCTGCTGTGTGTGCCAGACACTTTGCTAAGTGCTGGCAATATGAAGAAAGACAAAAAACCATCCCTGGTCTCTGGGGGCTCATAATCTAATGGAGGAAACAACATGAAAACAATTAGGTACAAACAAAATACATAATGGATGATTTAGAGATAATCAACAGAGGGAAGGCACTAGAATGAAGAGTAATCAGGAAAAGCTTCAGTAATTCCAGGATCCTGGCTGTACTTTAGTTGAAGTAGACAAAAGTCTAGCTATCAGTAAAGCAGGGGTACAAGAGCATTATTATTTTTTCCTTTTTTTCCGAGGGGGGAAGGCAAGGCAATTGTGGTTAAGTGACTTGCTCAAGGTCACACAGCTACTGAGTGTGTCAAGTGTCTGAGGCCAAATTTGAACTCGGGTCCTCTTGACTCGACTGGTGCTCTATTCACTGTGCCACCTAACTGCCCCCAAGAGCATTATTTTTAAAACTAAATTTAATTGATGCATTAAAAAAAACAACTATAGGATAAAGTTGGGTTTTAAATTTTTTAAAATTTATTTTGTTCTGCATCTAAGAAATAAAAAAACATTTTCATAGCATAGTAGAATTGGGAAAAAAGATGATTGTATATGAAACTACAAATCTATTATGTACAACTTACTATTCCTTTTCAATACATACTAAAGTTATCATTTTAATTTTATTTTTATATTTTATTTAAAGTTTTTTTATTTTTTCCCTTTTTTCTTTGCTCCCTCTTCCCACCCTAGAGATAGCTACCATTAGGCACAAATATGTATGTGTGTGTTTATGTGTGTGTGTGTGTGTGTATGCACAGATACACACATATATACATATGTGTGTGTGTAAAACTATTTTAAACATACTTCTGTTCATCAGTTCTTTCTTTGAATGAAGATGTCTTTCATCGTATATCCTTTGTAGTTAATTTGGGAATTTATGATTGTCCAAATGACTTAGTCACTCAAAATTATTCTTAAAACAATATTGTTGTTATTGTCTACAACATACTCTTGGTTCTGCTCATTTCACTCTTCATTATTTCATGCAAGTCTATTCATGTTTTTCTGAAGTCAACCAGCTCATCATTTCTTATAGTGCAGAACTATTCCATCACAATCATGTAACACAACTTGTTCAGTCATTCCCCAATTGATGGGCACCCCCACAATGACTAGTTTTTACCACCACAAAAAGAGCTGATATAAATATTTTAGAATATATAGGTTCCTTTCCTTTTTCTTTAATCATCTTGGGAAACAGATCTAATAGTGGTATTGCTAGATCAAAGGGTACAAGGCTAGAGTTGGGGTTCTTAACCTGGGATTTTGAATATAATTGGTTTTCTTTGTGAACCTATGTATTTTATTTCTTGCATCTAAAAAAATTATTGTAAAAAGGTATCTATTGGCTTCACCAGATTCCCAAAGGAATCTATGATAAACAGTTAGGAACTTCTGGTGAAAAACAACAGTGTGCAATCTCTCAAAGAGCCAGAGTCAAAATTCATTGGTAAATAGAAAGCTAGATTTGGATTCAGGAAGACACCAATAGCTTCCTATAGCTTCCAACATCAAATATAAAATCTTCTTTTTGATGGTCAAAGCCCTTCATAACCTACTCTCCTACCCTACCTTTCTAGTCTTCCCCCCTCCCCCCACCGCTGCCATGTTTTCTTTGATTCCCATGGCACTAGTGTCTTTGTTCTTCCTTAGACAAGACACTCCATCTCCCTGCTTTGGGCATTTTCTCTGGCTATTCCTTATTCACTGAATGAATGCTTTCCTTCTTCATCTCTGCCTCTTAGCTTCTCTGGCTTCCTTCAAATCCCAGGTAAAAGCCCATCAGCTACAAGAAGCTTTTTCCAATCCCTCTTAATTCTAGTGCTTCCTTCTGTCAATTGCTTTCTATTTATCCTGTAGATGCTTTGTACATAATTGTTTTCTTGCTGTTTCCATTAGAATGTGAGCTTCTTGAGGGCAGGGACTATTTTTTGCCTTTTTTTTTTTTTGATCTCAGCATTTAGCAGAGTGCCTGGCACATAGTAGGCATTTAATGAGTATGTATTGTTTGACTGACTGTAAAACTGCATTATACAAGCTTACAAGCTACACGGCCTAGAGCAAGTCACTTTCTTCACCTATAGATCAAGGACGTTGTACTCAGCTCTAATCAGTGATCCATCCTTAGTACTGTGGAAGTTTGGAAGTTTTGCTTGACTATGTATTTATTGCAAAGATTTTGATTTGCTTTTTCTTTTCAATTGAAGGATGGTAAGGTAGGAAAGAGAGAAAATAAATACTTGTCAACTGAAAAATAAATAAATAAAATAAGTCCATGATTGCCTAGAGTTACAGAGCAGAATCTCTAAGGTGCCTCCCAGCTTTAACATTCTCTGATAAGATGCTTGATTGTAGGGAATATTTCTTATTTATCTTTATCTCCTCCAATGCCTAGAACCATACTAATAACTAGAATTATACAGGGTTTAAGGAAGGGGTGGGAAACCTATGGCTTCAAGACCACTTGTAGCCTTCTTGTGGCCTTTTGACTGAGTCCAAGTTTGACAGAACAAATCCTTTTAAGGGAATTTATTCTGTGAAGTTGGGATTCAGTCAAAAGTCCACACTTGAGGACCTAGAGGACCACATGTGGCCTCAAAGCCATTGGTTGCCCAGCCCTGGTTAACAGTTTGCAAAGTGCTTTAAAAATATTTTCTCATTTTATCCTCAAAACCCTGGGAGGGGGGTAGATGTCATTATTATTCCCATTTTACAGATAAGGAAACTGAGACAGAAAGGAGGTGATGTGATTTGTCCATGGTTAATTAGCTATTAAGTGTCTATGGCAGGATTTAGAACTGATGTCTTCCTGACTCCAGGTCCAGTGTTCTGTCCACTGCTGCCACTGGACAGAATAAGAGCTTAGTAAGCCATTAGTTGAAAGAAAGCTGTTGTTTCTGACTGGGACAGAAAGGGATTAGAAGGTGGAAGAATGCATTTTATTGGGTGTCATTGTAGAAAAGCTTTATAGGCTTCCTCTCTTACAGTGGCTTTTACAACAGCCAATACTTGTTGAGCCCATGTTCAGACTCCAGTCTGGAGAACTTGGAAGGGAGTGCTAAAATTTTTTTTTCTTAGCCTCCTTCTCTCTAAGAGCATAGAGAACTATTCAAAATTCCTTGGTAAAAACATTTAAAAATATTTTGGGAAAGGGAAATCTCTCTTACCTTTCCTTTTTGTCTAAGGCCTTGTCAGATCCAGATCTTTGCAGGATTGAAGGAAAGAATAAGAATTCGTCTTTGAGGTTGATTGTTGTTACGGGTAGAGTTGGTTCAGTTGTTCTTAAAAAAAAAACCAAAGATGAACTAACACCAAATGTTTCATGGATGGAACTAGCTCAGCATTAACCTCAGTGATTAGCTTCTAACTAATATAAAAATATTCTTGATATTGTTTGCACTGAATGTATGCTAGATTTCAAGAGGAAGGCTTGGCTCATTCTAAAAGCATGGTATTCAAATCAGATGGACATTCTGAACATGTGTATTTACTTAGAAAAATTGAATGACAGAGTGGTGAATTAGATGGCGTGCTTGATGTGGGAATCAGGAACATCCAGGTTAAAAATACTACCTCTAGCAGTTACCACCTGTGAGGCCACAGGCAAGTTAATTAAACTGTTTCATAGTCACTTTCCTCATCTGTAAAATGAGGATAATAAATGCCTGTAGAGAGTACAGTGTTGATGCTATTTAATACATAAAATTAGGAATGTGTTGGCAAATGTTTAACAATCAGCTCTCCAAAAGGAAAAAAAAGTATGCATAAAACACACTTAAGTTTAATCTGCACTATTAAAATTTTATCCGACACTTTATTAGATCTAGACCAGGCATAGGGACCTGCTGGCCTCAAGGCTATATATGGCTCTCTAGGTCCTCAAGTGTGGTCCTTTGATTGAATCCAAAATTCACAGAACAAATCACCTAAATGAAAGGATTTGTTCTGTAAAATGTGGACTCAGTCAAAAGGTCACACCCAGGGACCTAGAGGGCTACATGTGGCCTTGAGGCCACAGGTTCCCCATGCCAGGTCTAGACAATCATACAGTCAAAAAATCAAGCCCTAATATGTGATGTTCACCAATTTCTGAGGTTTAAATGCTCGCAATGGAAATTTAACAACCAGTTCTTAAAAGTTGGTAAAAACTTGCTCCAACACACCACAATGAAGTGCTTTAAAACTTTATTTAAATATCAGTTGAGAGACAATGGGCCATAATGCCAACCTTGGAGTCATGAAACCCAAGTTTAAATTTTATCTCTGAAATATATTGACTGTGTGATCCTGGGAAAGTCACTTAACCTCTCTGTACTTTGGTTTCCTCATTTGCAAAATGAACTGGTAAGATCTAATGATCTCTGAGGTCCCTTCTAACTCTAAATCTATGATCACATAATCGTATGAACCTTTCAGTACTGCAGGCAACCTTCTAAAGAGTGTAAGTTACACAGGAATTGTTGGTCTCCACTGGTAGAGGGAGATTTTACACGACGAGTCTTCTAGATCAACTGAATTATAGATCCAAATCAATAAATAAATGCCATTCATCAGATTGGGGGTTTTGTCTCTTAGTTTTCGTTAAAAATAGAAATCACTATGCAAAGCTCAGCCTCTGAACTACCAGAATTTATCAGCCCATGCAGGGTTTGCAGCCTTCCCCTCACTTTTCCTTCCAGAGCAACACAAGCAACATGTCAATGGAACCAATTTCCCTTTTTACCTTTCCTGGCATAAACTTTGCTCTTTCTAGGGCAAGTGAACAAGTTACTCTTCCCTTGACTGATTTAGTCTTTGTCTTCTTTGCGAAGCCTCTTGCATTAAAAAACAAACAAACAACAACAATGACAAAAAACCCAGAACGGAGAAAAACATAGCCCCTCTCTTGAACAAAAAGACAGAGAATGAGTTAGAAAAAGGGTCTGAAGAAGATATGAAAGGGAGAGGAAAGAGAGGTGGGAAAGAGAGAGACTAGAGGGGAAGGATGGAAGGGAATGAAAAGAAAGGGAAAGAGAAAGAAAGGATGAAAGAGTAGAGAGAAAAGAAAAGTGGAGAGGGAGCAGAGAAAAGAGGAGAGGAGAAAAAGTATGACTTTTTTTGGACTATCTTTGACAGCTCCGTTCTTCCCTAGGTTTCTGGCATCAGGAGTTTCATTGCTGTCTGAGTCAGATCTGGCAGGATGGTATGCTTTGATTGGCATTTCCTTTATTAGTCCTGAGCCTGGATACAATCAGCCTTTCTACCTCATGCCAACATTCACTCCCTGGTTGGTGAGTGTATCTCTGGGTGACCTTTATTTGCATTGGTGGCTAGATAATAGCAAGTGTCCTGCAGGGGAGGTGAACTTGGACATGCCCAGGGAAGGGGCTTGAAGCTAATACAATGACATATGTGAAGCAGATGTGTGAATGGTGAGAACTTAAATATGGGATGTACAGGTTACTCTGGCAACCTCATTTCTACTATGCTCTTTCTGTTAAGGACAATGAGTGTGTCATTAACCACCCTGCCCAAGTACTGCCACTGGAGCACTTTGGATTCCAAACATATGAGCAATGAAGCAAGCAGCCTGTGCCCTTCCTGATCTCTGAGACCAGAAGCCTTACCCTGTACCTTTGGATTATAAGCTCATACTTCCTTCTTACTGAGGGGAGGGGTGGGGAAAGGAGGAGAGATTCTGCTGCATTTATTAGTCATTTCCCTATGAGAGCTGGGCTTTCCCTTCTTTCTTGATGTATCCCTGGGGCTTCCTTAGTCCTGGACTGTACATTGGAGGTATGGGTTCAGTATTTATGAATGTTTAGAAGCAAGTGTGCCATCTTAGAAATATCAATCTTAGACAAATGTGATGCTGCTTAGGGCTAAGACAATGCCAAGAAGAAAGCAAGAGACAAGATCATCCCTGGGAAGCACAGGCCCAGGGCCAAACAGGACCTTGTGCTGGCAGACATTTAAAAACATGACCAAGAAGGTAAATAAAGCACAAAAGGGCAGGGGTTCTGAAGCAGGAGGGAGGATTAGTCCCTCCCTTCCCTACCACTCTACCCAAGTATGGTAGGATTAGGAGCCCGATGAACATACAAGAAGTTCAGGTCTTTGTTATTGTTGCTTTAATTGTCTCTTGCTCCATTAGGGAGGTAGTTTCTGGGCTTCCCTACTTAGCTGCCAGAAGTTATATCATGACAGTCAATCATTCAACAAACACTTGCTAAGGATTTACTGTGGGCTAGGCACTGTGTGAAGTTCTGAGGACATGAAAGAAATGGAAAAACCCAGTCCTTGTCCTCAAGGAACTTATATTGTAATGGAGAAGACAGTGTTCAAAGAGCTATATACAAACCAGATATGAATGGCATAAATTGGACATAATCTCAGGGGGGAAAAGGGTCAGGGGCACTGGAGCCAGCTGGAACTGACTCCCATGAACCAATAGTTCAATTGTTGACATAATCATTTATTCCTCAGAAATCAGCAAATGCTATGGATCAAGGCTTGATTTATTGTTCTGCTGATTGTCTAGACTTGGAAAGATGGTGGAGAAAATGTTAATGTAGATTAAAGTGTGTCATATTTGCATACACCTTTTTGTTTTGTTTTTTTGGAGATGTGGTTGTTAAATATTTACCAGTATATCTCCAGAGGAAGGACAAAGGGTGGGATCTGAGCTGAGTCTTGAAAGAATCCAGGTAAACCAAGAGGCAGAGGTGAGAAAGGAAAGCATTCTGGAGATGGGAGACAGTGAAAATTTATTGAATCTGGAGGTAGAATTTCTTGTGTGAAGAACAGCAAGGAGACCAGAGTCATTGGATCACAGCATAGAGTAGAGGTAGAGGAGAGGTAGAAAGAGGCCAGGTTTTAAAAACTAAACACATGATTTTTTTTATTTGACCCTAGAGACAACAGGAAGCCACAGCAATTTACTGAGTAGGGAAGAGAAACCAACAACCACCCTAGTCCAACGTAGCCTGGAGAGCTTCATGCAATCGGATGTCTAAGCCCCCAACACAGTGTCCTCAAGCAAACAGAGTATATATTTCTGATTTCAAAATTTTATTATTTCATTATTTGTATTCTCTGATTTTTAAAAAATGTCCTTCAACATAACTGATTAAGGCCAAACACTTTGTGCCTTTTCCAGTATTGTGTCTTCTGATTTAAGGACTTGAATAAAGAAGCAGTAATCTACTCTCCTGCTTTGGGAAAATGACTATTAATAAAACTTCTAGATATTGATAAAGCTAGAATGATCATCATCATTTATACTATAAGCACGCAGGGATTAAATAACTCAAAGCTATAACTAACCAAAGTGTATGGTGAAATAGAAATGAGATACATTCTTGACTTCTCCTGAACAATTTTGGCATTGTTTACGTTTATTAATTACTGAATGCCATTCATATGCTGAATATTTCTCAAAGCATACAGTTAAGCAAGATCTCAGTTTAATTCTTACATTCTTCAATATGTCTAAATGTAAAAGGAACAGTCAGGTGGAAAAGTAACTGCTTATCTACTATGACTATGGGGAGTACAGTGTAGAAAAAAGAACAGACTTTTTCAAAGGAAAACTTGCTTCTTGACAGTGCTGTCCCTGTCTCAGGCTGCCCCACTTCCCTTTGCTGTGCCCTCCTGCTTCTTGGAACACCCTCCTGCTCATATCTCATTCACTTCTAAGACCCAATGAGGTAGTACTAACTTAGACAAAATGTGGCAATGTGCTAAACTCATTTACACTAGGGTGTTAATGACCTCATTTGTTAGCTTAACATGCTTACTCTTCCAAAAATAAGTTCCAGAGGCAAAGAGGATAAAAGTCAGAAATAGCCCACATGGGTTTGTGGGAAGTCAGACATGCTAATGCAAAGTTGACAGAGCTATAAACTGGTACAACTATTAAGGAAATCCATTTGAAATTACTCAAGCAAAGTCTTTGGCCCAGCCATCTCATTATTGGACACATGCCTAAAAAGTTTTAGGACATAAAGAGAGCTCCTACAAATATCAAAATATCCATAGCAGCATAAAGAATTAGAAACAGGGGAGGCTAGGTGGTGCAGTCAATAGAGCACCGGCCTGGAGTTGGCAGGACCTGAGTTCAAATTCGGCCTCAGACGCTTGACACACTTACTAGCCATGTGACTTTGGGCAAGTCACTTAACCCTAACTGCCCTCCAAAATGTTAAAAAAAAAAAAAGAATTAGAAACAAAGTGAGTACCTATCAATTAGGAAGCACCTTAGCAAATTGTGGTACATGAATGTGAGGCAATATTATTTCACTGTAAGAAATGACAAATATGAGGAATTCAGAGAAGCAAAGGAAGGCTTGTGTGAACCCATATAGAGCACAGCAGAATAAAGATAACAATATGCATAATAACTATCAGGTGGCTAGATGAGTTAGTGGATAGAATTTGGTGCCTGAAATCAGGAAGACCCGGGTTAAAATCCGGCCTCAGATAATTACGAGCTGCGTGACTCTGGGCAAGTCACTTAACCTCTGTTTGTCTTAATCCAATGGAGAAAGAAATGGCAAACCACTCCAGTATCTTTGCCAAGAAAACCTCATGAATAAAATGGTTGACAAAGGCACAAAGAGTTGGACATAATGTCAATGAAGGAACACTAAAAAATATCAGAATTCAGATTATACAAAATGACCAACCTTGGTTCCAGAAAAGAGATGCTGAAACATATTTTCCTCGTCTGGTGGATAAACTTACAGGAGTGGAATATGCCCTTAGATAGACAGAATTGGCTTGTTTTCTTTGACTGTTTTTCTTTGTCATAAAGGAATTAAAGTGAGTGAGAAAGACTTTTAGGAAGTATTAATGTCATAAAAATAAAAAGCATCAATGAAATATTGTTCTAAAAGTATTTTTGGATGAAGAAATGAAAGAGGCCAAAGGACTTATGTTATATATCATGAATAAACTTTTTTTCTAGGAGAGAATCAAAGGTCCTGAATATTGCTGACTCAAGATTACAACATACATTAAAAAAGTTAAATTGACTATATCTCAACAAACAGGAAAAAACCTTTTAATGAGGAAAGAATCATTTCAGAATCAACTTTCTGCATGATTAGATGATAAATTAGAAGAAAGGTCAGGATTAATGTCAAGTCTGAATAAAGGAAAAAGCTGAAGGAAAAAAAAATTGTGTGCAGTTACAACCTAGCATTTTGGTCTCTAAAATGGGAAATGGAGAGATGTAAAGGTATTGACTCTGATCAGCACTGCATCCTGAAAAGTTCTAATTATTGTATTATTCAAATTATTGTTGTAAAATGCTTGGTACACTGACAAAGCCAAAGAGTCCAGAAACCAACTTAGTCAGGAAATACCTCGTGTCTTGGGCCAAGCAGAGACATCAAGTTGCCAAGGTCAGTACATATTCTAAACATTTTGTATACTAATGACACCTTGGAGGCATTGTGTTCCCTAAATACTCTATATTCTTTGGAAACAATTTGTATCTTTGGAAACTGTGTACTTTGACCTTTCAGTGGAGTTGGGATGACATCAATGTAGGTTTTCCCACCAGTGATACAGATCATGACCTGACCATGACTTCTCATGATTCTTCCTTGTATCTTTCAGGTGGTCCACTCCACATGCTTCTAGATCTCTCAACATTTGGATGGATATCAATTGATATCATGAGCTGTCTATAAGTTACCTCTTACTCTTCCTTCATAATCATATTACTTCATTTCTGATCATAAACCTTTGATCATTTCATTTAAATTTTTTCTCCCTAGGATTTCTTCATTGCTAATTTGTTGCAATTGGTCCATGTCCATCATATTTCTCTTGGGTGAACCATAATTTTAATTCTTCAGAGACGGTGATATTAATAAAGTCTCTGGTTCTTTCCTCCATATATTTGCTGCTCTTGAGAAGTGGCCCTTAGGGCTCTCAAAATTATGTAGCTTTTATGGAATTAACTTCAACCTCCCTCCTCCTCCCCTTATGCGGCATTTCTATTTACTCATCCAGCACATCAGAACTTATGCTGTTTGATTACAAGATTACAAATGTGGTGACTCCACTGTACTTAATGGCGAAGACGGTTTGTTATAGGAATCTTTGCGAATCTTTCCTTTCCATTTGTTTATTGTCCTCTCCTAAGTTTCATATTCTAATTCTGTCAAAATGATCTGACTTAGGTGGGTATCTTTCTGTAAACTTGAGGAACTCAAGCTTTAACGGTCTCTTTTGCATAAAACTCTAGATATTGCTTCTGTAACTTTAAGAGAGACAGGAGTTTGGGAGACTAGAAGTTCATCTTTGTCAGAGTGAAGAGAAACTGAGTATTGTACAGAGTAAAAAGGATGAAGGAAATTTATTTCCTGAAGGAACTGGTTTAACTCTTATCTTGTGGAGAAACATTTTTTTT